>CM054058.1:334968802-335407377 GCA_028641055.1 Alopecurus myosuroides
CTCAATTGTGTGAACATATTTTGATAAGGGGATGCCAGATCTTCTCAGTGAACTTTCTGATAACTTGATAACCAATGTGATACCTCGCTCTCTCCTTTGGTTGAACCCTGTTACCAATTGCAACAACACTCAAACCCCTTCGGATATTCGAGACTCCACACTCTTGCACAAGTAGCCACCGACTATAAGTGGTCCTATTAATCCTTATTCCCAATGTAACTGCAGAATACACTCAGATTTGCACAGGTAGTATGATTCAAGATGAATGCTTCAAGCAATACAATCTAGAGTCTAGGGTTTATGTTTTATCGTAGTCTAACCTTCTCCACACGCGGGTGGGGGTATTTAAGAGAGAGGGGGTGCGGCCAAAGGCCAATTCGCACCACCCCTGGACCTGACTTGGGTTTGGACTCAAACATGACTTGGACTCGAACCAAAGAGATACAAACCGACCCAACATTAGGTGGTTCGGCCTATATGGTATACAAACCATGCCTATTAATAATAGGACTTCTATATGGCGCATTTAACTTCTATGGAGGCGCCCTCCCGTTGTTTTCACCATGGAACTTTTGTTATTCCTCCAAATAACAACCGTTATTCCTTGTTATTCCCGGTCTTCTAGCTACTCTTGATGCCATCTTCCATCCATGTTTGTGTTATCAATAAACTATAGCATCCCAACTTTTAATAAAGATGGAATACCTGTGTTATTGTGCTAGTCCCTGGATCATTTGCTAGCACCACAGTACAAAATGAAATATCATGCAAATGCATCAAATTCTATTACATCGCATGATCCAGTCTTTACAAAATAGTATTACAACTTGCATAGTCTTAGAAGACTAGCAGAAAACAAAGAAATACAACAGAAAACATAGTACAACATTGAGCCCATCTTCTTCATGTGCCACAGGCAAAACATGTTGGCGATAGTCTCGAGATCCTAAACACAATCCTCACTCGTCTTCAGAAACATCTGCAATATGGAATATGCAGCCACAAGGGAGTCAATACAATTTAATGTATTGGCAAGTAACACTATGGTGGATATAGATGGAAAGAATAATACTACATGCTTATTTGGCTGAGTGGAGTTTGGCTAAGTTTGCATAAAGCAAGTTTTCTCCTATCTCTTTTGTAAAACAAACTTTTCTTTTCAAAGGGTGGCATCATTGGACTGAAATCCAAGCATCACTACTATTGTTCACTTGGTCAAAATTTTACTTACTGGAAATGATGATGTGATTCTTCCGTCCATCCTTGTCCAGCTGCTCATAGTTGTCCATAACCGGGGACACGGCTAAGATCTTAGTTTGTTGACTCTGCAGAGCTTGTGCACCTTCACCTTCAGACTGAACTCAACCCAAACATCATATACACCCTGAGTGCATTAAGGAAAGGAGAAGAATCGAGACGAGATCTTTCAGAAGCAAGAATCCAACCTAATGGCAAGACCCGTTCCACCTATAATTATGCTACATCTGCTTGTCAAGCCCACGCTGAACCCTCACAACTTAATTAATCAAGACAGAGCCCATATGACTAAAGGCTGCACTGGAAGCAATCTAAACATGGGGAACATCATAATCACTTTGTTCCTGGGTGGCATTCCTTCAACTGAACTCCCCTCGGGTAGACACTCAACTTTCGACAGCCCCGCAATACCAATCCACCCAGGTGGTTCATTGAAGTTGTTACTTAGAATTTTCTCACAACATCAAGTAAAACAATTTCTGTAGCATGGCAAAGCATCAACTAAGTACCAAGGCTTCTAAATAACAAGGTATAAGGATGGCTACACACTACTAGGATATAGCATAGCATAATATAACTTTGTAAAACTTCCTATTATGCATACTACTGAAAATCAGCTAATGCATATAGAAAATAATGGGTAGTTGAATGATGTGTTACTTGCCTTGTTGAAGTTGGTGAAGAATTCACACTCTCTTCACAAAAGATCGTTGCTCTCGGTACAATCTATTCATTGGAAACACAATAACAAAATAAACAAACATTCTACCAAACAATCATACAAGTGAAGAAACATACAAAGCAACAATCATGGAAAAAGGGATGTAACCAAGTTGGCTAGGACAAGGTCAAGGTTTGAGTTTTGAAAGATTCATTCTATAATGGTTCAATACATTGGAAAGGACTAGGTTGAGTTTGTAGAAAACTAACTTTATTACAACCATACTTGTAGAGGAAGTTCCAAGAGTTCACCAAGGTGATCTAACTATCTCAAGTATTGTAACACATAACAATGTGTAACACTTAGTTGTTTTTCATTAAAACATTTGAGTATTCTAAGTTAGTCTTTCCATTTTGGTTTAGGGTAGGTCTTGTTCAACTAACTTACTAACAATAGAGAAAACCATATAAAGTCTTGGGATTTTCTATTTGGGTCAATGGTTGGGCAAAAACAACTTGTTATTCTTCAACTTGTATGAATTTCTTCTAGTCCTCATGTGATTGTCTTCTTGAAGATCATCATCATGACATCTAAGTTGTTTCCTTCCTTGGTGTGGTGCTTCTCTTGGTCTTGATA
The DNA here is from genome assembly GCA_028641055.1 of Alopecurus myosuroides. Classification (NCBI taxonomy): domain Eukaryota; kingdom Viridiplantae; phylum Streptophyta; class Magnoliopsida; order Poales; family Poaceae; genus Alopecurus; species Alopecurus myosuroides. Next base: position 334,971,357 of record CM054058.1, read on the forward strand.
GTCTTCATGGTTTTCTCACTAGTTGTTTCCCAAGTGGTGTGGTCACAACTAAGTGTTTTATTTAACAAATGTGAAAATATCACTAAGTCAAAATACAGGAGAAATGAAACAAGAGGATAGAATGGGAGGTGTAGTCTTCTTCTTCATTTCTTCATGTACTTGCACTTGATGGAGTATGCTTCAGATTGTTGTGGAGCCTAAGTCATTTCTTCAATGATCTTCCTTGTTTCTCTTCATGTTGCCATCAAGTTGAAAGGAGAAGAATAGAAAAGGGAAGGAAAAAAGACTTAGAGAGAAAGGGGGTTAGTCTTCTGGAAGTTTCTCTGGTTTTCTTCTAAGTGCTTCCACTTCTTGGAGATGTTTCTGAAGTTTGTTTAATTTGCTAAGTCCTTCATTGGTCTTCTATCTTCATGTTGAAAAATCTCTAGATGGTTAAGTCCTCCATTGCACTTCATGGTTCTCACAAATCCCAACTTGGTGCAATCTTGAAGCAAGCATGGGGAGACAAGAAGTTGATGGAAACATTTGTAATAGTGTTTTTAGGTTCATTTGTTGGCTAAGTATAAGTTGAAACTTCACTAAGGACTTAGCCTTGGTTTCATATAGCCATACACACATAGAACCACTTAAGCAAAAATATTTCCTAAGTCATTTTTAACATGGTGTGAAACATGTGTGTGATAACTTGGCCTAAAATACATGGATATGGTTCATATGTGTCCAAAATTCTATGGCACTGGTTTATATGGACTAAGGTTTCCATATGGAGCAACATTGCTTAAGAAAACATATTAAAATTATTTATAGAATTTAAACTAAGTCAAAATTTGCTCAAATGGCCATATAATTCTAAATCCATTCTAAAATTGTTCAAATAATATTTTGGGCTTACGGATCTGTTAGTACACATTCTAAGGAACCCAAAACAATTTAGTTTGCAAAAATTGGATTTACAGAATCTAATTATGCCAAAATTCATCAAACAAGCACAATTGAATTTGAACAAATTTAAGTTTCTCAAATTTGAATTTGGCCAGTGCCAAAAGTTTCTAATTGTCAAGGGATTTTCAAAAAGTCCAAGATTACTAAATTTGGGCTTATGGACCAAAAGATATGATAGATCTAAGGTGCAGGGACTAATCTGTAAAACTGCCAATTAATTCTAGCGGGAGAAAAAATCAAATAAAGGCTAGGCCACGTGGGAGCTCCTGATTGGACAGGGTTGCTGACTGGGCTGCTGCGTGGCGTGCTGACTGGGTTGCTGATGTGGATAAGTGATTGGATCTAGGATGTTAGATCCAGATCCAACGGTGGCATACCCCTTCGTGGGGATCTAATCCTAGCCGTACCTATCAGATCTAACGGCGAGGGATCGGAGAGGAGCTCACCTAGCGGCGGGGCTGGCCGGAATGGAGGCAGACGGCGGCGCAGCGGTCGGAAAACGGACGGCGGGGCTTCTCCGGTGGTCTATGGGCTCAACGGAGACCACCACGGGACTCAGCATCGCACGGCGGGGCGAATGGAGGTGGCGGTGAGAATTCCCGCGTCGTGGTTCCTCCACGCGATGCAGAGGGAGCTCTTCGGGGCTCCGGCGACCTCGGGAACGGACGGCGGTGTCGTTATACTGCACAGAAAATTCGTGTAGGGGCACGGTGAGATGCGCAAGGATGCGAGGAAGAGGATGGAAGGCATCACGTGCTCGGGGACCAATTGCATTCACCGGAATCGAAGAAAAACAGCGGCGGTCGTGAGCAACTCCGGCGAGGAAATTCTCTTGACTCGGGGTATGAAATAGGAGGGGTGGAGAGGGGAAATGGAGAGGAGGTCGTGGGCTCTTTATAGACGTCGAGAGGGGAATCAATGGTGGCGTTAATGGTGAGAAATCACATAGCGAAATTTTCGACCGTGATGAATTGGTTGCCAAACTGAGGAAGACGACAGTGATGTCACTGATGACGTCATCAAGATTTTTTTCTTTTATTCCTGTTTAATTGTTTTAATTATATCTTCTGTTTTATAAATCCAATTAACATGAAACAAATTTCTAAATTCTTAAAATTTAATTGCCTTTCCAGAAAAACCATTTTCACAAACTTTTGAACATATTACATTTTTTAATTATGAAATTTGAATAATTCATTAAAAGTGACTTAATAGCATTTTTAATAGAAAAATCAAATTTAATTTTGAGAAAGGGTTTTATAAAAATACAGAGACATTATATAAGGCAAATATAATTTTTGAAAATCATTTACACTTCTTTTGCTATTTTATATTTTGAAATAGAAATGATTTCACTAATAGCATATTAATGCCATTTAAAAAATATCAATTATATAAATGAAAATTATTGGTTTAATAAAATATCAGAGACATCAATGTGATCAAATAACATTTTCCAAAATCATATTTAATGGTTTTCATATTTTATGATTTTAAAATATGAAGAAACAATGATAGTCACTTAATAGAGAACATTAATTTTTATATGATTAAAATAATTTTTAGAAATATTTTCTATGGTTTAACTATTGTTTTCTAAGACTTTTTAAGGAACTTTCATATTGTATATTTTCAACATATTAGTGAAACCACAATTAGTATCCTTTTGTTATATTTCAAACATAGAGAATTATTTAATAAATTTGGAAATGGGGTTTAGTAAAAGCAGAAAGGTTTCCCCAAATGAAAACATTGTTTTCTCAAAGTATCTTACTTGTTTTCATAAACAATTTATTTATATAGCACTATATTATTTTGTTGATTGACATAACACTTGGAAAACAAGGATCGAACTTATATCTATTTGGGGGTTATCAATAATAGTGAAACCCTTTTTGGAGACAAGAAGAAAATATTAGAGATAGCAACTCTCTGGTTTTCATATATCAAAAATATTTTCAAGATGATAATTGGGTTGAAAACATGTTTGGTGTAAGGGTTTGCTTAAGAAGAAATATTTTCGTTATGTAGAAATATTTATTTTGAAAGGGCTTTTAGGGTTTATGGAATAGGGGGAAAATGGAGTTTTAATTTCAAATTTCATTGAGTTGTGTATTGCTTCCTTTTATTTCTTGCTTCTCATTTGGTTCTTGGTGACTTGCATAACATGAAAACAAAAAGTTTCAAATTTTTGTGATTTTTGCATTTTCCAAAAATCGGGGATGTTACAGACTACCACCCTTAAAAGAAATCTCGTCCCGAGATTTGGGAAGGTTAGAAGAAAGATAAGTCTGGGTGACTGGGTTCCAGAACAACTGGGTGGGCTACCACCCTTAAAAGAAACTTTTGTGCTTAGTCTATTTTCATTATATTGGAGTGGGGATTGATTTGAGATTGGCTTGAGTAGAACTTTCCTTCATGGTAGAGTTGTAGACAAACATAGGTATGTTGAAGTACCTTTGACACTGAGGGGTCACTCTTTGGCTCAATCAAAAGTCTTTTGGATCCCACTCAACTTAGTCTTTTGATATCCTTGGCAATCTTCCATCTTGTTGTTGTCATCCTTGAAGGCAAACACCATGCTATTTCTAAACAAACTCTCATGGTAGGCAAAATCTTCCATTGCTTGATAGCTCCAAGGTTGCCTTGATCCTCACCGAAAATAGTACGTTTTTCAGCAACACTAACATAGGGTCATTATTGTATTCCACCATTCTATGGTTCAGGTTTAGCATCATCGTCTCTCTAATAGCTATGTCACTCAGATTTAACATTCCTCGTAACAAAAGTGAATAATGTGAGTAAGATATCATGGGGGCCAATCCATGTTGCACTCAATCATTACCTTGTACTTAGATTGGTGAATCTCGTATAATAACACTAGGTCACCTCACTTGTCTAACATAAAGTTTCAAATATGTAAGACAAACTTGAGCTAACTATCATTTCTCAACTAGTGGGTTTCGTAAAACTCCTATGTAATACAAACCGGATAGTTGTGTTTCTTCATCATTTCTTCTCTTGGTGTAGTTGGCTCTGAAATCTTCATATCTCATGCAACTTGGGGTTCACTTGTCTTTCTTCACTTGTTGATTGGCTTACTGCTCCTTATTATGTAGTTGGCATTGATCATGGATGTGATTGTTCCTTCACACAAAAGGATCTTGAAAACAGTGACATTCTTGGGTGAAGTTTTGTTGTTGCACTTCATATGGTAGATCCCTATGGTTGGTAAATGGGTATGGGTTTTGATTTGGATTAGCATGGATGAGTAGAGATTAGAAAGAAATCTACAGAAAAATCTACCCAACACAATAGATCAAGGAAACTCATCTTACAAACAACATCTAAAAAACATATAACAACACATTCATCACTCCAAGCAACAAAGTTTTAGAAAACAAACTAATATTTTCATACCACACTCATTGGTATGATCAATACACTAACACGCTAACGTTGTTCTAACAAAGTAACTAGATTGGTGGTCTCATCTATATTTTCGTTAGTTCTTCAAATCCTTCTCTCAATGTCTTGAGTTCCTCTTGAATGTTGTGAAGTCTGGGTATATCTCCAAGTTTCTTCAATTGTCTTGAGTGTAGGTATTCATGTGGTGAAAATACTTCTTGCACTTCTTGGTATGGTCAAAACCATTTCTGTATTGATGGTATTGAAGAGGTAGGTCATCTAGAAATTTTGAAGGTGAATAATAGATGAGATGATATGAGAAAAATTAAGATGATTGTTTTGTTTTCTAGAAAGTTTGAACATAGATTTTTTTCCAATCCTAGGGTCCTTTCCAAACTTAGGGTCTCGAATTCTACAGGCAACACAATGCTCTGATACCATTTTGTATCATCCCAACTTTTAATAAAGATGGAATACCTGTGTTATTGTGCTAGTCCCTGGATCATTTGCTAGCACCACAGTACAAAATGAAATATCATGCAAATGCATCAAATTCTATTACATTGCATGATCCAGTCTTTACAAAATAGTATTACAACTTGCATAGTCTTAGAAGACTAGCAGAAAACAAAGAAATACAGAGGAAAACATAATACAACATTGAGCCCATCTTCTTCATGTGCCAGCAAAACATGTTGGCGATAGTCTCGAGATCCCAAACACAATCCTCACTCGTCTTCAGAAACATCTACAATATGGAATATGCAGCCACAAGGGAGTCAATACAATTTAATGTATTGGCAAGTAACACTATGGTGGATATAGATGGAAAGACTAATACTACATGCTTATTTGGCTGAGTGGAGTTTGGCTAAGTTTGCATAAAGCAAGTTTTCTCCTATCTCTTTTGTAAAACAAACTTTTCTTTTCAAAGGGTGGCATCATTGGACTGAAATCCAAGCATCACTACTATTGTTCACTTGGTCAAAATTTTACTTAATTGAAATGATGATGTGATTCTTCCGTCCATCCTTGTCCAGCTGCTCATAGTTGTCCATAACAGGGGACATGGCTAAGATCTTAGTTTGTTGACTCTGCAGAGCTTGTGCACTTTCACCTTCAGACTCAACTCAACCCAAACATCCTATACACCCTGACTGCATTAAGGAAAGGAGAAGAATCGAGACGAGATCTTTCAGAAGCAAGAATCCAACCTAATGGGAAGACCCGTTCCACCTATAATTATGCTACATCTTCTTGTCAAGCCCAGGCTGAACCCTCACAACTTAATTAATCAAGACAGAGCCCATATGACTAAAGGTTGCGCTGGAAGCAATCTAAACTTGGGGAACATCATAATCACTTTGTTCCTGGGTGGCATTCCTTCAAGTGAACTCCCCTCGGGGAGACACTCAACTTTCGACAGACTCGCAATACCAATCCACCCAGGTGGTTCATTGAAGTTTTTACTTAGAATTTTCTCACAACATCAAGTAAAACAATTTTAGTAGCATGGCAAAGCATCAACTAAGTACCAAGGCTTCTAAATAACAAGGTATAAGGAGGGCTACACACTACTAGGATATAGCATAGCATAATATAACTTTGTAAAACTTCCTATCTAGCATACTACTCAAAATCAACTAATGCATATAGAAAATAATGGGTAGTTGAATGATGTGTTACTTGCCTTGTTGAAGTTGGTGAAGAATTCACACTCTCTTCACAAAAGATCGTTGCTCTCCGTACAATCTATTCATTGAAAACACAATAACAAAATAAACAAACATTCTACCAAACAATCATACAAGTGAAGAAACATACAAAGCAACAATCATGGAAAAAGGGATGTAACCAAGTTGGCTAGGACAAGGTCAAGGTTTGAGTTTTGAAAGATTCATTCTATAATGGTTCAATACATTGGAAAGGACTAGGTTGAGTTTGTAGAAAACTAACTTTATTACAACCATACTTGTAGAGGAAGTTCCAAGAGTTCACCAAGGTGATCTAACTATCTCAACTATTGTAACACATAACAATGTGTAACACTTAGTTGTTTTTCATTAAAACATTTGAGTATTCTAAGTTACTCTTTCCATTTTGGTTTAGGGTAGGTCTTGTTCAACTAACTTACTAACAATAGAGAAAACCATATAAAGTCTTGGGATTTTCTATTTGGGTCAATGGTTGGGCAAAAACAACTTGTTATTCTTCAACTTGTATGAATTGCTTCTAGTCCTCATGTGATTGCCTTCTTGAAGATCATCATCATGCCATCTAAGTTGTTTCCTTCCTTGGTGTGGTGCTTCTCTTGGTCTTGATAGTCTTCATGGTTTTCTCACTAGTTGTTTCCCAAGTGGTGTGGTCACAACTAAGTGTTTTAAACAAATGTGAAAATATCACTAAGTCAAAATACAGGAGAAATGAGACAAGAGGATAGAATGGGAGGTGTAGTCTTCTTCTTCATTTCTTCATGTACTTGCACTTGATGGAGTATGCTTCAGATTGTTGTGGAGCCTAAGTCATTTATTCAATGATCTTCCTTGTTTCTCTTCATGTTGCCATCAAGTTGAAAGGAGAAGAATAGAAAAGGGAAGGAAAAAGACTTAGAGAGAAAGGGGGTTAGTCTTCTGGAAGTTTCTCTGGTTTTCTTCTAAGTGCTTCCACTTCTTGGAGATGTTTCTGAAGTTTGTTTAATTTGCTAATTCCTTCATTGGTCTTCTATCTTCATGTTGAAAAATCTCTAGATGGTTAAGTCCTCCATTGCACTTCATGGTTCTCACAAATCCCAACTTGGTGCAATCTTGAAGCAAGCATGGGGAGACAAGAAGTTGATGGAAACATTTGTAATAGTGTTTTTAGGTTCATTTGTTGGCTAAGTATAAGTTGAAACTTCACTAAGGACTTAGCCTTGGTTTCATATAGCCATACACACATAGAACCACTTAAGCAAAAATATTTCCTAAGTCATTTTTAACATGGTGTGAAACATGTGTGTGATAACTTGGCCTAAAATTCATGGATATGGTTCATATGTGTCCAAAATTATATGGCACTGGTTTATATGGACTAAGGTTTCCATATTGAGCAACATTGCTTAAGAAAACATATTAAAATTATTTATAGAATTTAAACTAAGTCAAAATTTGCTCAGATGGCCATATAATTCTAAATCCATTCTAAAATTGTTCAAATAATATTTTGGGCTTATGGATCTGTTAGTACACATTCTAAGGAACCCAAAGCAATTTAGTTTGCAAAAATTGGATTTACAGAATTTAAATTATGCCAAAATTCATCAAACAAGCACAATTGAATTTGAACAAATTTAAGTTTCTCAAATTTGAATTTGGCCAGTGCCAAAAGTTTCTAATTGTCAAGGTATTTTCAAAAAGTACAAGATTTCTAAATTTGGGCTTATGGATCAAAAGATATGATAGATCTAAGGTGCAGGGACTAATCTGTAAAACTGCCAATTAATTCTAGCGAGAGAAAAAAATCAAATATAGGCTAGGCCACGTGGGAGCTCCTGATTGGACAGGGTTGCTGACTGGGCTGCTGCGTGGCGTGCTGACTGGGTTGTTGATGTGGATAAGTGATTGGATCTGGGACGTTAGATCCAGATTCAACGGTGGCATACCCCTTCGTGGGGATCTAATCCTAGCCGTACCTATCAGATCTAACGGAGAGGGATCGGAGAGGAGCTCACCTAGCGGCGGGGCTGGCCGGAATGGAGGCAGACGGCGGCGCAGCGGTCGGAAAACGGACGGCGGGGCTTCTCCGGTGGTCTGTGGGCTCAACGGAGACCACCACGGGACTCAGCATCGCACGGCGGGGCGAATGGAGGTGGCGGTGAGAATTCCCGCGTCGTGGTTCATCCACGCGATGGAGAGGGAGCTCGTCGGGGCTCCGGCGACCTCGGGAACGGACGGCGGCGTCGTTATACTGCACAGAAAATTCGTGTAGGGGCACGGTGAGATGCGCAAGGATGCGAGGAAGAGGATGGAAGGCATCACGTGCTCGGGGACCAATTGCACTCACCGGAATCGAAGAAAAACAGCGGCGGCCGTGAGCAACTCCGGCGAGGAAATTCTCTTGACTCGGGGTATGAAATAGGAGGGGTGGAGAGGGGAAATTGAGAGGAGGTCGTGGGCTCTTTATAGATGCTGAGAGGGGAGTCAATGATGGCGTTAATGGTGAGAAATCACGGGGCAAAATTTTCGGCCGTGATGAATTGGTTTCCAAACTGAGGAAGACGACAGTGATGTCACTGATGACGTCATCAAGATTTTTCTTTTATTCCTGTTTAATTGTTTTAATTATATCTTCTGTTTTATAAATCCAATTAACATGAAACAAAATTCTAAATTCTTAAAATTTAATTGCCTTTAGAAAAAAACCATTTTCACAAACTTTTGAAGATATTACATTTTTGAATTATGAAATTTGAATAATTCATTAAAAGTGACTTAATAGCATTTTTAATAGAAAAATCAAATTTAATTTTGAGAAAGGGTTTTATAAAAATACAGAGACATTATATAAGGCAAACATAATTTTTGAAAATCATTTACACTTGTTTTGCTATTTATATTTTGAAATAGAAATGATTTCACTAATAGCATATTAATGCCATTTAAAAAAATATCAATTATATAAATGAAAATTATTGGTGGAATAAAATATCAGAGACATCAATGTGATCAAATAACATTTTCCAAAATCATATTTAATGGTTTTCATATTTTATGATTTTAAAATATGAAGAAACAATGATAGTCACTTAATAGAGAACATTAATTTTTATATGATTAAAACAATTTTTAGAAATATTTTCTATGGTTTAACTATTGTTTTCTAAGACTCTTTTAGGAACTTTCATATTGTATATTTTCAACATATTAGTGAAACCACAATTAGTATCCTTTTGTTATATTTCAAACATAGAGAATTATTTAATAAATTTGGAAATGGGGTTTAGTAAAAGCAGAAAGGTTTCCCCAAATGAAAACATTGTTTTCTCAAAGTATCTTACTTGTTTTCATAAACAATTTATTTCTATAGAACTATATTATTTTGTTGATTGACATAACACTTGGAAAACAAGGATCCAACTTATATCTATTTGGGGGTTATCAATAATAGTGAAACCCTTTTTGGAGACAAGTAGAAAATATTAGAGATATCAACTCTCTGGTTTTTATATATCAAAAATATTTTCAAGATGATAATTGGGTTGAAAACATGTTTGGTGTAAGGGTTTGCTTAAGAAGAAATATTTTCTTTATGTAGAAATATTTATTTTGAAAGGGCTTTTAGGGTTTATGGAATAGGGGAAAAAATGGAGTTTCAATTTCAAATTTCATTGAGTTGTGTATTGCTTCCTTTTATTTCTTGCTTCTCATTTGGTTCTTGGTGACTTGCATAACATGAAAACAAAAAGTTTCAAATTTTTGTGATTTTTGCATTTTCCAAAAATCAGGGATGTTACATAAACCTATCACACATAATACATATGCTTAGGTAGTATAACATTCTTATAAACACAAACAACACAATCCATCAAAAAGGAATTCACCTTATCATGAACAACAATGAGGCTCAATATTTCCTTCCAACTCAAGCATGAAAATTCCTCATGGATCCCTATTATATCCATATCATGTTTATCATTCTCATTATGAAAGTTGCAACTCAATTTGCAAATATAAGTGAAGTATAATTCAGTATCACATGTACTTAACAAGTTTTTTGGCAAACCAAACATATGTGTAAAAGCATGCTCACATGTAGCAAATTGTAAACCATCTAACCAAGGTAACACAATGTTTAATTCGGCCATTTTATCACAAGTAATACAAATTTGATCCACCATAAAAATTTCATTCATGTTATAGTCACCAACCAAATTAAAAGTGAAACAAGTAGCGTAGGTGCTTGAATTGACATATGAAATTTCAGCAATCCTATTTATAGCACATTGCACATTAATTGGTTCATTTAACATGATGGAATACACAATATTATTAGGTGGTATTTTAGCAAGTACTTCCTTATGTGTAATCAAAACCACATGGTCAAAATTCAAACTCAAACTATCACATGGTGGTGAACTATAAGTGGTTATTAACTCATTAACTAGCACATTAGTAGACTCACAAAAATTTGTACTTGCAAGTGGCAGCTCCGAATCAGCACCAATGTCAATGACATCCTCCTCAGATATAGTAGGTACTGATTCATCGATCTCAAGTGGTGATGCAGGTTGTACTAGTGATGGCTCCCTTTCTTCAAGAGTAACCTGCATATCACAAGAAACAATACTAGGCACAATGGTATGCTCCTCCAATGGATGTGATGGTGGTGGTGGTGCACTGTAACGTTCCCACATTTAAATAATGTAAGGACACCTGTGTTATTGTGCTAGTCCCTGGATCAATTGCTAGCACCATAGTACAAAATGAAATATCATGCAAATGCATCAAATTCTGTTACATCGCATGATCCAGTCTTTACAAAATAGTATTACAACTTTCATAGTCTTAGAAGACTAGCAGAAAACAAAGATATATAGCGGAAGACATAGTACAACTTTGAGCCCATCTTCTTCATGTGCCACAGGCAAAACATGTTGGCGATAGTCTCGAGATCCTAAACGAAATCCTCACTCGTCATCAGAATCATCTGCAATATGGAATATGCCGCCACAAGGGAGTCAATACAATTTAATGTATTGGCAAGTAACACTATGGTGGATATAAATGGCAAGACTAATACTACATGCTTATTTGGCTGAGTGGAGTTTAGGCTAAGTTTGCATAAAGCCAGTTTTGTCCTATCTCTTCTGTAAAACAAACTTTTCTTTTCAAAGGGGTGGCAACATTGGATTAATATCCAAGCACCACAATACTCTTCACTTGGTCAAAATTTTACTTATTGAAATTGGTGATGAGATTCTTCCATCAATCCTTGTCCAGCTGCTCATAGTTGTCCATAACCGGGGACAGAGCTAAGATCTTAGTTTGTTGACTCTGTAGAGCTTGTGCACTTTCACCTTCAGACTCAAATCAGCCCAAACATCCTATACACCCTGAGTGCATTAAGGAAAGGAGAAGATTGAGATGATATATTTCAGAAGAAATTCCACCACCGTTTACCTTACCCGTTCCACCTATAATTATGCTACATCTGCTAGTAAGCCTAGTGAGTTCATTCAACTTAATTGATCAAGACAGAGCCCATATGACTAAAGGCTGCACGGGAAGCTACTAAACTTAGAAGGACATAGTAATCTCTTTGTTCCTGGGTGGCCATCCACAAGTGACAACCTCAAGTGAAATAACCCTTAAACAAGGGCCCTGAGGAAACACTCAACATAAACCAATCACATCCAAAATCCACCCAGGTGTTTCATTGAATGTTATACTTAGAATTTTCCTCAACATCTAGTAAAACAATTATAACATTTCATAGCATCTACTAAGTTCAAAGGCTATCAAAATAACAAGGTATAAGGGATGGCTACACACTACTAGGATAATAGCATAGCATAATATAACTTAGTAAAATTTCCTATCATGCATACTACTCAAAATAAACTAATGCATATAGAAAATAATTGGGTAGTTGATGGTGTGTTACATGCCTTGTTGAAGTTGGTGAAGATATTCACACTCTCTTCACAAAAGATCGTTGCTCTCCGTACAATCTATTCATTGAAAACACAATAACAAAAATAAACAAGCATCCTAGCAATCAAACACATAAGTGAAGAAAACAAACATAGCAAATAATCATAACAAAGGGGTTGTACCAAGTTGGCTAGGCAAGGTCAGGATTTGAGTTTGAAAGATTCATTCCCTAATTATTCAACACTTGTTAAGGGGTTTCCAAAAGTTAACTAAGGATGTCTAGGTTGAGTTTGTAGTGATCAAACTTTATTGAAAACATATTTATCTAAGAAGTTCTAAGAGTTCACCAAGGTGATCTCACTATTTTAACTAAAGTATCACAATACAAAGTGTAACACTTAGTTGTTTTCATCAAAACATTTGAGTGATCTAAGTTAGTCCTTCCATTTTGGTTTAGGCTAGGTCTAGGTTCAGGTAACTTCATAACAAAGGAGATAACAAGTTAAAGTCTTGGGATTTTCCATTTGGGTCAAGGGTTGGACAAAACCAACTTAATTATCTTCATAGTGTGGATTGCTCCAAGTCTTCACATGCTTGTCTTCTTGAAGATCATCTTCATGCTTCTATTATAGTCTTGTTACTTGGATGGATTCTCCTCTTGGTCTTGATAAATTCTTCATGACTTTCACTTCACTAAATGGTTTGGTATGGGATGGGCACAAATACCACTAAGTCAAATTGGAAAGAATATAAGAAGAAAGATAGAAAGAGAGAGGGAGATGTCTTCTTCTGAATTTCTTCACACTTGTACTTCTTGAGTTGCTTCTAGTTGTTGTGGAGTCTAAGTCTTATCTTCAAAACTTCTTCATTGATCTTCCTTGTAGCTCTTCATGTTTCCACCAAGTTGAAAGTGAAGGGCCTTCTATTGCTTGAGTCTTATTTTCCATTTGCTAACTTGATGGATTCTTGAAGCAAGAATAGGGGGATGGAGGAGTAGATAGAAAACTATAGTATAGTGTTTGAGGTTCACTACTTGGTCTCTTATATGATCTACATACTAGGTACTTGGTCTTGGATTCAAAATGGCCACAACAAACAATGGTAAAAAGAATAGAAACAAAATCTAAGGCATGATCAACTAGTGGTTCACTAAGATGGATTTTTGGTCCAACTTACAAGGAAATGGTTCAAGGTTGTCCAAAAAGGTTTAGGTACTGATGTCTCTGGTTCAAGGTTACCAAATGGAGCAACTTTGCTTAAGAAAACATTTTCTAATTATTTATAGAATTAAATCTAAATCAAAATACTCAAATATACCAATTAATTATAAATTCAATTGTAATTTATTCAAAAAAATATTTTGGAACAGAGGATATGAAAGTAAACATCATAAGGTTTCCAAATATATTTTATTTGCAATTTTTGGATTTGTAGAATTTGAATTATGCCAAAATTCATCAAACAAAAATATTTAAATTTGGACCAATTTAAGTTTGTAAAATTTGAATTTTAACAGTGCTAAAAGATTCTACACATTATGGGGATTTCAAAAAGTCCAAGTTTATCAAATTTGGACAAGTGGTTAAAAAGTTATGATGGTTCAAAGTTCTAAGGGCTAATCTGCAAAATTACAAATCTATTTTCTATTCGGAAATAAAACCAGAGACTAGCTGGGCCAAAAACAGTTTATCTGTCGTGCAGGGCGATAGATAGGAATTGGGCTTGGGCCTGCTACAACCTGCGTTGAGCGAAGGATTGACTAACCGCGCGCGGCTGACTCGCGCTGATGTGGCGCGCTGTGATTGGCGAATACCTTTTCGTTTAAGTGATCTAACGGGGGCCATGGGATCTAGATCTAATGGTTCTGATTGAAGGGAGAGGGAGCTAGGGTTTCTGCCTCACCGGAATATCGCCGGAGATGGCGCTGCGGTGGCCGGAGCGACAGCGGCTTGAGGGCGACGGCCTTGCGGAGGGTTCCGGGGCACGGGGAAGACACCACGTCGCTCCACGCGGCACGGCGGAGTCGATGGAGGAAACAGAGGCGGTCCTCGCTTCCGAGAACGGCGACGGCGAGCTGATGGAGATGTTGCGAGCTCCGGCGTCCTCGAGAACGCACAACGCGCCGCTTCCTAACCATGAAAATATCGACGGCGGGCATCAAAGGGTGCGCAACAAAACGGGGAAAAGGTTAGGCGTGGACTCGGGCCCGAGGACGTCCTCACCTGACCGGAATCGGAGGAATACGGTGACGGGATACAAGAACTCCGGGGAAGAATATATCGATTCTCACGACATGAAATGGAAGGGGAAGAGAGGGGAATTGCGGAGGAGGAGCAGAGGTTTTAAGGGGAATCAACGGGGAAATTAATCGAGGCTTAATTGCCGCGGAATTAAGGGAATTGAAATCGGTAAGAACCGGTCATTTCCAGGGTTGAAGATGGTGACGTCATGATGACGTCATCATTCCTTTTTCTTTTTCTTTTTATTTCTGTTTTTGATAACTTTTGATTTATAAATCCAAATGACCTCAAATTAACTTCAAAAAAAATTAAAAAATAAATTCTTTCTGTTTAAAACATTTTTATAAACTTTCCAACATATTTCAATTTTCATTTTTTTGAAAATATAAATAATTCACTAATAGTACTAAAGGTACATTTTAAATAATAAAAATGAGGTTTTGATTAAATAAAATTTTAGAGACACTAAACATGTCAAATATGATTTTGAAAGTCATTTCACATCATTTTGATTTTATATTTTTAAGATATGAGTGATTTACTAATAGCAACTTAATGTTATTTAATTAGTTCATATCAATTAACTAATATTGTTGATCAATAAAACTTAGAATAAAACCATAAGTCATAAAATTGTTTTCAATGTCCTCTTTTATGTTATTTTCAAAGCAATGCATTTTATTTTCACACCTTTATGTTTACAACTTCGAATAACTATTAAGAATTATTATTAATATCTTTTGTTCTCGTAAAATATTTTTGAGGCTTAGAACTTTATTAAGGGTTATAAATATTTGATTATTATTGCCATAAGATAATTTTCAAGGTAATATTGGAGTTGGAAACATTTTAGGTAAAGAGGTTTGCTAATGAGAAAATATTTCCTTTATATTTTGAATAAGGTTTTAGGGTTCAAGGAACAGAGGCATAACTGGATTTCCAAATGCAGCAAACTTGGTTTAGGGTCTAAAATTTCATTTTTTTTAGTTTTATTTGTTTTTGGTGACTTGTATTGACATGAAAACAAAAGTTTCAATTTTTTGTGCTTTTTGCATTTTCCAAAAATCAGGGATGTTACAGACTACCACCCTTAAAAGAAATCTCGTCCCGAGATTTGGGAAGGTTAGAAAGAAAGATAAGTCTGAGTGATTGTTTTCCAGAACAACTAGGGGGCTACTAGGGGGCTACGACCCTTAAAAGAAACTTTTGTGGATAGTCTATTTTCATTAGATTGGAGTGTAGATGGATTCCAGATTGGCTTGAATAGAACTTTTCTTTCGCGGTAGAGCTGTAGACCAACATGGGTATGTTGAACTACCTTTGACACTGAGGGGTCACTCTTTAGGTCAATCAAAAGTATTTTGGGTCCCTCTCAACTTGGTCTTTTGATATCCTTGGCAATCTTCCATCTTGTTGTTGTCATCCTTGAAGGCAAACGCCATGCTATTTCTAAAGAAACTCTCATGGTAGGCAAAATATTCCATTGCTTGATAGCTCCAAGGTTGGCTTGATCCTCTCCGAAAATAGTACGTTTTCAGTAACACTAACATAGGGTCATTATTGTATTCTACCATTCTATGGTTCAGGTTTAACATCGTCGTCTCTCTAATAGGTATGTCACTCAGATTCAACATTCCTCATAGCAAAAGTGAATAATGTGAGTAGTCACAATGGGGGCCAATCCATGTTGCACTCAATCATTACCTTGTACTTCGATTGATGAATCTTGTTTAATAACACTAGGTCACCTCACTTGTCTAACAGAAAGTTTTCAAATCTGTAAGACAAACTTGAGCTAACTATCATTTCTCAACTAGTGGGTTGCGTAAAACTCTTATGTAACACAAATTGGATAGTTGTGTTTCTTCATTATTTCTTCTCTTGGTGCAGTTGGCTCTGAAATCTTCATAGCCCATGCAACTTGGAGTTCACTTGTCTTTCTTCACTTGTTGATTTGCTTGTTGCTCCTTATGATGTAGTTGGCATTGATCATGGATGTGATTTTTCTTTCACAAAAAGGATCTTGAAATCTGTGACATTCCTCAATTGTGTGTCTTGTGTCTCTATGGACAACTAGTCATGACATTCTTGGGTGAAAGATTTATTGTTGCACTACATATGGTATCCCAATATGGTTGGTAAATGGGTATGGGTTTTTGGTTTGGCTTAGCATGAATGAGTAGAGATTAGAAAGAGACTGAAGAAATTCCTACCCCAACACATCAGATCAAGGAAACTCATCTTGCAAACAACACATAACAAACATATAACAACACATTCATCACACCAAACAACAAGGTTTTTTTGAAAACACTAATATTTTCATACCACGCTCATTAGTATGATCAATATACTAACACGTTAACGTTGTTCTAAGAAACTAGATTGGTGGTCTCATCTATATCTTCTTGAGTTTTCTTCAAATTCTTCTCACCGTGTCTTAGCTATTCTTGATTGTTGTGAAGTCTATGATTTTCTTCAAGTTCTTCAATAATCTTGAGTGTAGGTCTTCATGTGGTGAAAATACTTCTTGTACTTCTTGGTATGATCATCAACATTCCTGTCTTGATGGTATTGAAGAGGTAGGTCATCTAGAAATTTTTGAAGGTGAATAGTAGATGAGAGGATATGAGAAAAATTAAGATGATTGTTTTGTTTATAGAAAGTTTAAACATAGAAAGTTTTCAATCCTAGGGTGATCAATGAGTTATTAACAACTTGTTGCAAATTGGATATTCACTATAGTGAGAAGGACAATGCACCCGCAAGCCAATCAGGGAACGGTCTCGTGTCCGTGGACACGTAAAGTTGTCCGGGCCGCTTCATCTCACTATGCCGCTAGGATCCAAAATACTCTAAGAAGATAATAACATGATCAAAAATGGCTTCCAAACCTAAGGGTCTCGAATCCTACAGGCAACACAATGCTCTGATACCATTTTGTAACGTTCCCACATTTAAATAATGTAAGGACACTTGTGTTATTGTGCTAGTCCCTGGATCAATTGCTAGCACCATAATACAAAATGAAATATCATGCAAATGCATCAAATTCTATTACATCGCATGATCCAGTCTTTACAAAATAGTATTAAAACTTGCATAGTCTTAGAAGACTAGCAGAAAACAAAGATATACAGCGGAAGACGTAGTACAACTTTGAGCCCATCATCTTCATGTGCCACAGGCAAAACATGTTGGCATAGTCTCGAGATCCTAAGCGAAATCCTCACTCGTCATCAGAATCATCTGCAATATGGAATATGCCGCCACAAGGGAGTCAATACAATTTAATGTATTGGTAAGTAACACTATGGTGGATATAAATGGCAAGACTAATACTACATGCTTATTTGGCTGAGTGGAGTTTAGGCTAAGTTTGCATAAAGCCAGTTTTTTCCTATCTCTTTTGTAAAACAAACTTTTCTTTTCAAAGGGGTGGCAACATTGGATTAAGATCCAAGCACCACAATACTCTTCACTTGGTCAAAAGTTTACTTATTGAAATTGGTGATGAGATTCTTCCGTCAATCCTTGTCCAGCTGCTCATAGTTGTCCATAACCGGGGACACGGCTAAGATCTTAGTTTGTTGACTCTACAGAGCTTGTGCACTTTCACCTTCAGACTCAAATCAGCCCAAACATCCTATACACCCTGAGTGCATTAAGGAAAGGAGAAGATTGATACGATATATTTCAGAAGAAATTCCACCACCGTTTAGCTTACCCGTTCCACCTATAATTATGCTACATCTGCTAGTAAGCCTAGTGAGTTCATTCAACTTAATTGATCAAGACAGAGCCCATATGACTAAAGGCTGCACGGGAAGCTACTCAACTTAGAAGGACATAGTAATCTCTTTGTTCCTGGGTGGCCATCCACAAGTGACAACCTCAAGTGAAATGACCCTTAAACAAGGGCCCTGAGGGAACACTCAACATAAACCAATCACATCCAAAATCCACCCAGGTGTTTCATTGAATGTTATACTTAGAATTTTTCCTCAACATCTAATAAAACAATTTATAACATTTCATAGCATCTACTAAGTTCAAAGGCTATCAAAATAACAAGGTATAAGGGATGGCTACACACTACTAGGATAATAGCATAGCATAATATAACTTAGTAAAATTTCCTATCATGCATACTACTCAAAATAAACTAATGCATATAGAAAATAATTGGGTAGTTGATGGTGTGTTACTTGCCTTGTTGAAGTTGGTGAAGATATTCACACTCTCTTCACAAAAGATCGTTGCTCTCCGTACAATCTATTCATTGAAAACACAATAACAAAAATAAACAAGCATCCTAGCAATCAAACACATAAGTGAAGAAAACAAACATAGCAAATAATCATAACAAAGGGGTTGTACCAAGTTGGCTACGGCAAGGTAAGGATTTGAGTTTGAAAGATTCATTCCCTAATTGTTCAACACTTGTTAAGTGGTTTCCAAGAGTTAACTAAGGATGTCTAGGTTGAGTTTGTAGTGATCAAACTTTATTGAAAACATATTTATCTAAGAAGTTCTAAGAGTTCACCAAGGTGATCTCACTATTTTAACTAAAGTATCACAATACAAAGTGTAACACTTAGTTGTTTTCATCAAAACATTCGAGTGATCTAAGTTAGTCATTCCATTTTGGTTTAGGCTAGGTCTAGGTTCAGCTAACTTCATAACAAAGGAGATAACAAGTTAAAGTCTTGGGCTTTCCATTTGGGTCAAGGGTTGGACAAAACCAACTTAATTATCTTCGTAGTGTGGATTGCTCCAAGTCTTCACATGCTTGTCTTCTTGAAGATCATCTTCATGCTTCTATTGTAGTCTTGTTACTTGGATGGATTCTCCTCTTGGTCTTGATAAATTCTTCATGACTTTCACTTCACTAAATGGTTTGGTATGGGATGGGCACAAATACCACTAAGTCAAATTGGAAAGAATGGAGGTCTACGGGTTTGTCCTGAATCCTGCTCGTTGTCCCGGTGGCGTTGATACCTATAAAAGCACAAAAATCTCCCAAGGACAGAGAAAAAGGACTACCATATAGCTTGAAGGCAACAAATGGACCATAATGTGTGTTCTGAAATTTAAAACTTTTAACAAAAGTTTTTGTAAGTGCAGCATACTGATTGCTTTCATCTTCCATAAAGTAGGTTAGACCAACTCTTTCAATAAGCATAAGAAAATCATCTAAAAGACCTGCACTTCTTAAAAATGTACGGCAAGGAAAACTAGATGGGTGAATGATACCATCATCTTCCCCATCGTTAATAGTTGACGCCATAACATCGTCATTATATGATGGCCTCGCTGAAGTGGATGAGCGTGAGGGCCTTGTCCTTCTAGGAGCATCACTACTAAATATTTCTCCATAATTAAAATTATCCATCTCTGAAATTTTTCAACAACCATCACAAAAATTAATTTCAAGCAACTATAAGGTGGAGACTACCATAGGGACTTATATGAGAGCTAAACATACATCAAAAATAAATTATTTCTACTCAAATCAAGCATGCAAACTCACATAAGCTGTCACCTACAGTACCAAAATACTCAAGAAATACTTCACTAAATAAAATTCTACTTGGATCATCGGAGGAGTCACATACCGGAGATCAAACACACCAAATATAAGCACAAATGATGGGCTGAAGAAGGAGATCAAAAATCCAGAGGCAAGAACAGCAAGAACACGGGTTCTAGGAAGTGTTTTCAGCTTGTGAGGTGAGAGAGAAGACTTTGGCAGGGGAGAGAGTTAGTGGAGGGCCAGGGGCCCCACACCATGTGCTGGCGCCACCAGGGGGCTGGTCGCGCCACCCTAGGGTGTGCCTGACTGGTGGGTCCCCCTGGGGCCTCCCAGGTGGCTTTCTGCCTCATTTTTAACGTAAAAAAATACTATAATTTTCTGGAATTTTTCGAGAAACTTTATTTTTCGGACTTTTTCTGAATTTTAATAAATAATAATATTTCTGGAAAACAAAAGTGAAAAGGTGGAAAAAAACCAAAACCAGCATTACAGAGGTTCTATGACACTCTAATGGAAGAACATCCAAAGAAAACAAAGGTGGTAGTGGTGAAAACAAAAGCATGGATGGTGAAAACATGCATAACCTCAGAAATCAGAGTGAAAATATCAGGAAAATATGCACCAGGATGATGGAAAACATGATTATACTCAAGTAACAATGTTATAACAGAAGTAAACATGGTGAAACATAATGGGGAAGGTGAAAACATAGTGAAAACATTGTCCTCTTCATTAGAAATCATTTTGTTAACAAGGGTGATCAAGTCTTGTTACCAGAATAATTTTCATATGAAGAAAAACTTTGCTAATCACTAAATAATTATGTTACCTCAACCTTGATAGGCATAGTCCCAATGATAAGAATTTCATATTCCTTTGGTGGTATTGGAATGGGACTGTAAAATTCTCCAATCTTGATGGTCTCAATATTTTCAATTGAATTCAGACCATATTTCTTATCAATCTTCTTGGGAAAATAAACAGTGTGCTCTTTATCATTGACATTAAAAGTAACTTTTCCTTGATTACAATCAATAACAGCCCCTGCAGTATTAAGAAAAGGTCTTGCAAGAATAATAGACATATTATTATCTTCAGTCATTTCCAACACAACAAAGTCAGTTAATATCAGACAATTATTAGCAACTTGAACAGGAACATCCTCACATATACCCACAGGAATAGCAGTAGATTTATCAGCCATTTGCAAACATATATCAGTTGGTATTAATTTTTCTAGGAGGAGTCTTTTATAGAGAGTAAAAGGCATGACACTAACTCCAGCTCCCAAATCACACAAAGTAGTTCTAACATAATTAATTTTAATAGAACAGGGAATAGTTGGTATACCAGGATCTCCAAGTTTCTTAGGAACCTTGCCATTAAAAGAGTAATTAGCAATCATAGTGGAAATTTCCTCATTAGGAATCTTCCTTTTGTTAGAAACAATATCTTTCATATATTTTGCACAAGGAGGTAATTTAATAGCATCAGTTAAAGGAATTTGCAAGAACAAAGGTTTCATCCATTCACAAAACTTGTTATAGTGGTCTTCTTCTTTTTATTTGTGTTTCTTATTAGGATAAGGCATTGGTTTTTGTACCCAAGGTTCTCTTTCATTACCATGTTTATTAGCAATAAAATCTTCCTTAGTGTACTTTGTATTTTTAGTTTGCCTTTCAGGTTCCTATTCAATTTCTTCTTTGTCAGAACCATCATTCTTTTTATTACCACTTTCAGTTTCAGCATCAGAGATAGATATACTATTAGGATCTTTAGCAAGTTCAGAGGATTCTACAGCAGTTTTATGTTTCTTCTTCTTTTTCTTCTTAGTATGAATAACATCATTATTAGTTTGCTGAGAATCTTGTTCAATTCTTTTAGGATGTCCCTCGAGATATAAAGGATCTTGTGTAGCAATACCACTTCTAGTTCTTATTTCATAAGCATGTTTTTCTTGAGAAGCTGATGTGGGGTGGCCCAATCTTCTCAATGAGCTTCTCTCTCTTTTTGTAGATTTTCTGGATTTTATGATAACTAGTGCTACGCTGAGACCTCTCACTCGACTGGCCCATGTTGCCAGATGCAACAACAATCAAGCCCTTTGGATATTCTCAACTACACACTATTGCACAAGTAATCAAAGATCACAAGTGGTCCTGTATCCCCCTATTCCCAATGGAATAACAAGATATCACACAACTTTGCAATGGTAAACTTCAAGTAGTATGCTTAGCAGCAATACAAACTAGAGGCTAGGGTTTTTGTATTTGGTTTAAACTGGATCTGATCTCCCAACTCGCAGGAGGGGAGTATATAAGAGGGAGGGGTGCGGCCACAAGGGACTCCTTGCGCAAGCATCAATCCCTCTTGGACTAGGACTCCTACTTGGACTCTAAGAGAGGATACAAACCGACCCACTTTAGGGGGTGCGGCCAATTATGGTATACAAACCATACCTACTATGAGTAGGATTTCTATATGGCGCATTGATATTCAATGGGGCACCCTCCTCATGTTTTCCATCTTCCTAAGTGTGGAATAACAATCTAGTAATTGTTTTCCACACTTGCATGATTGTTTTCACCATCTTGTACATTTGTTTTCACCATGGTAGTCTTGTTTTCACCATCTTGTAATCTTGTTTTCACCATGGTACATTTGTTTTCACCACTTGTAATCTTGTTTTCCAGCATCTCCATGTTGTTTTCCAACTCCTCTTGGTTGTTTTCTTCATCCATGTTTGTGTTATCAATAAACCCGATCATACATAAATGCATAGACTTAGGAAGTATAAAATTCTCATTATCACAAACATCATAATCTATGAGGAGTGAATTCACCTGTTGTTCTAGTAGCTTGGTCCTTAATCTTTTCATAGGTCCAAGTCTCACTTCATCTTGTTTAAGTGGCAATGTACTAGGGATGTCCACATTAGAAGCATTAACTAGCAAATCTTTTTGCACTTTAGCAAGTTGATCAATTTGAGTCTGAACCATTTGAAAATGTTTAACAAGCATTTTAACATCATTAGAGGTTAATTCTATAATACCATGCAAATCATTAATAGCTTTAGAGTTTTCCATTGGGTGATTTTGCATTCTCATATTAAAATTATCTTGCTTAATAACATAATTATCAAATTCATCTGAGCATTGATCAGGAGGTTTTCTATAGGGGATATCTCTACTATCAAAATATTGGATAGAGTGTACCTCAATGGGTGATGAGTGAGGAATTGTCTTACATAATTCTTCTATAGGTGGAAGATTCTTCATATCTTTAGATTTAATACCCCTCTCTTTAAGAGATTTATTGGCTTCTCTCGTCACTTCATCATTTAATTCAATCATTCCCCTCTTCTTGGGTGTTGGTGTTGATACTGGAGTAGGGGTCGGCTCAGGCTCAACCATAGTCCAATCATCATGATTTTGGCTCCTCAACTTCTTCTGGAGTTCTTTGCCTGAAAACACAACCAGCACAACTATCCAGGTATGTCCTAGATTCAACAGTTAGTCCATTATAGAATATATCAAGAAGTTTATTATCTTCTAGCTTATGCCCAGGTGTAGCCCTTACTAAAGAACAGAAACTTGCCCAAGATACAGGCAATTTCTCTTCTTCTAATTGCTTGAAATTAAATATATTTTGTAAAGCAGCATGTTGGGCACTAGCAGGAAAATATTTCTGAAAGAAAGCATTAATCAAACCAATAGGACTATCAATAGATCCAGGAGACAAATTATTAAACCAAGTTTTAGCTTCATACTTTAATGAGAAAGGGAATATTTTAGTAACAAAGTAGCTACGTTTCTTAAGATCACCAGAGAATAAACTACTCAAAGAGGAGAGCTCATTCATATGTTTCATAGCACTTTCATTTTCAGTACCACAAAAAGGTTCTTTCTCAACAATAGATGTATAAGATAAATCAAGAGAGAAATCATAATCCTTATCCCTAATATTAATAGGAGAAGTGGCAAACTTAGCATCAAGAGATAATTTATATTTAACAGCACGACTTTCCATAAGACGTATAGCAGCATCTTTATCCTTCATAGCATGTATTTCATCAATAAGATCATCATTAAGTTCAATATAGGCATCATCAAAATCATCACTAGGATTTTCTCTAAACTCAGGTGAAAAAGCAGGAGTAACAGGATTTTTATCAGGAGTTTCAGTGTTTGCAATATTTTTAGCTTTAGCAATAGTAGCATCTAAGAAAGGACCGAGAGAACCAGTCTCATCAAGAACAGTAGAAGCATCATCAAAAGTACCAGAAGTATTTTCAGATTCAGCAGAAGTAGCATGTGTGGCATGTGTATGTGGTGGTGTAAGCAGCTTACTCATAACAAACGGTGAATCAAGAGAAACAGAGGTGTTCAGAGTTGTACCTCTTCTTGTAGTGGATGGTAATATAGGAACTATTCCATCACGAGACTTACCCATGATGAATGATTGTCAATAGATAATAGTACTCTCCGGTGAGCTCGCAAATAAAGCTATGCTCCCCGGCAACAGCGCAAGAAAATAGTCTTGATGACCCACAAGTATACGGGACCGCAACAGTCTTCGAGGGAAGTAAAACCCAAATTTATTGATTTGACACAAGGGGAGCCAAAGAATATTTATGAGCCTTAACAAGTGAGTTGTCAATTCACCTGCACCTGAAAGTGGACTTGTTCGCAGTGGTTTATCAGTAGTAACAGTTTTATATCAGCACAGTGGTGAAATAATAATAGCAGTAGTATGAAAACAGCAGCAGTGGTTATTGGAGTAAACAGTGGGATTAAATACTGTAGTCATAGGGATGGATGAACGGGCGTTGCATGGATAAGATAGTTCATATAATGATCAGGTCACGGGCATTGCAGATAAATAAGATAAATCATCCAAGCACTAAGTAACCATAGGCATGTGTTCCGTAAATAGTCGTACGTGCTCGCAATGAGAACTTGCACAACATCTATTGTCCTACCAGCCCGTTTCAGCGGGGCCTCAAGGGAACTACTGGTAATTAAGGTGTTCCTTTTAATAGAACACCCGAGCAAAGCATTAACACTCCGTGAACACATGTGATCCTCACATCACAGCCATCCCCTCCGGTTGTCCCAATTTCTGTCACTTCGGGGCCTCGGGTTCCAGACAATGATATGTGTAAACAACTTGTAGGTATGATCAAGAAACAATAATTATCATCATGATTCAATAACATGTTCAGATCTGAGATCATGGCACTCGGGCCCAAAGTGGCAAGCATTAAGCATAACAAGTTGCAACAATGTCAATAGCACTAATAGAGGATACTAGGCACTATGCCCTAACAATCACGTCATTATTACATGAACGAACTCATCCAATCCCTACCATCCCCTTCACCCTACAACGGGGGAATTACTCACACATGGATGGGGGAAACATGGATGGTCGATGGAGAGGCGTTGGTGATGACGGTGGCGATGATCTCCTCCAATTCCCCGTCCCGGCAGGGTGCCACAACGGAGTTTCTGAACCCCGAAAAAGGATTCGCGATGGCGGCGGAGCTACGGAGTTCTTTCTGGAAAAATATCGAACCCCCTCGTGTTTTAAGGTTGAAGGGCCAAGGGGGCGCCAGGGGGTTGTGTGGCCACCCTATGGCTCTTCTCCTGGCCCCCTTCTCGCTCCCGGGGTCTTCCGGGGTGAAAACATCAATGGGGTCTTTTCTGGGAAATTTCCCGAAAGTTGATTTTTCTGCACAAAAACAAGACACCAAGGTAATTCTGCTGAAAACAGCGTTAGTCCGTGTTAGTTGTATCCAAAACACACAAGTTTAGAGGAAAACAATAAGACAAGTGTCTGGAAAAGGAGATACGTTTTCGACGTATCAGTTCGCAACTATGTTGATAATGTGCGATTAACCACCTCCGTTTGTCCATCAGTTTGGGGGTGACATTTTGTTGAAAACGGTAGGTTTGTTCCTAGTTTCCCCATAGTGTCTTCCAAAAGTAGCTCATAAACTTCACGTCACGATCAGAAACAATATTCCTTGGTACTCCATGTAATCTCACTATGTCTCTGAAAAACAAATTAGCAATATGTGACGCATCGTCGCTTTTGTGGCAAGCAATAAAGTGTGGCATTTTAGAGAACCTATCCACTACCACAAATATAGAATCATGCCCTCTTATAGTCCTCGGTAAACCTAGCACAAAATACATACTAATATCTTCCCATGGTGTAGTTGGTGCAGGTGAGGAGTATACAAATCATGGGGCTTCAATTTCGACTTAGCCTTATTGCAAGTGATGCAACGTTTCACAAATCTATAAACATCACGTCTCATATGTGCCCAATAAAAATTGTCAGCCAACATAAGTAATGTTTTCTCACGTCCAAAGTGTCCCATTAATCCACCACTATGAGATTCCTGCAATAACTTTAAACGCAAAGAACACTCGGGAATACATAGTTTGTTAGCTCTAAACAGAAATGCATCATGTATATGATACTTATCCCAAGCCTTCACATTAGAACATTTAGCATATGGTGTAGAAAATTCTTTATCTTCAGCATATAGTGGTTTTAAATTTTCCAAACCCGAAACTTGAACATCTAATTTGGTGAGTAACATGTTTTTCCTAGACAAAGCATCAGCAACCACATTATCTAATCCTTTCTTGTGTTTAATAATGTATGGGAAAGATTCAATGAATTCTACCCATTTAGCATGTCTCTTATTAAGATTGGATTGGCTCTTTAATTTTTTTAATGCCTCATGATCAGAATGTATAATAAACTCCTTTGGCCACAAATAATGTTTCCAAACTTCAAGAACTCTAACAAGTGCATACAACTCTTTATCATAGACAGAATAATTCAATTGAGCTCCATGTAACTTGTCAGAAAAATAAGCAATTGGTTTCTTATCTTGCATTAGCACACCTCCAATACCAATGCCACTAGCATCACATTCAATTTCAAATTGTCTATTAAAATTTGGTAGCATTAACAATGGGGCCGAAATCAACTTATTCTTCAAAGTATCAAAAGCAAAATCTTGAGCAACCCCCCACTCGAAATTTACACCTTTCTTTGTTAAATCATTCAAAGGGGCAGCAATAGTACTAAAATCTTTCACAAATCTTCTATAAAATCCAGCTAGTCCATTAAAACTTCTTACTTGACTCACATTCATGGGAATTCGCCAATTTTTAATTGCTTCAATTTTAGATTCATCTACTTCAATCCCATGCTTAGAAACAACATATCCAAGAAATATGACCTTATCTTTGCAAAGAGTGCACTTCTCTAAATTTCCATACAATTTATTTTCTCTTAGCACATGCAAGACTTGTCTAAAATGATCAGTGTGTTCATGTTCATTGTGGCTATATATGAGAATCTATCTATCTATACTTCTTATAAAGCAAAACCCCACTAACATGCATTAATGATTTTCTATCTCAACATGCAAGCTATCCACATCATCCATCCTCCTAGCCAATCAGTTGTCCATGTCATCTCCACTAATATTTATGAATTACTACATGCAAACTACACATCATCTATTTCTTAAACCATCCAATTATTCATATTAAAAATTTAAAAAATATATACTATGATCAATTGTATCACATCTCTTATAAACTTTACAATGTACCGTAGTTCCTAAAACGATCCCCGCAGCAACGCGCGGGGTATTCTTCTAGTATCATCAAAGTAAACAACCACAAATTTGCCAATAAAATCTCTCAAAACATGGTTCATTAATCTCATGAAAGTACTAGGTGCATTAGTTAATCCAAAAGGCATTACTAACCACTCATATAAACCAAAATTTGTTTTAAAGGATGTTTTCCACTCATCCCCTCTTTCATCCTAATTTGATGATAACCACTACGCAAATCAATTTTAGAGAAAACGACAACACCACTTAATTCATCTAACATGTCTTCCAAACGTGGTATATGATGACGATAACGAATAGTGATGTTGTTAATTGCTCTACAATCTACACACATGCGCCAAGTACCATTTTTCTTAGGAACCAAAATAACAGGAACAATACAAGGGGATAGGCTTATTCAAATATAAACTTTATCAAGAAGATCTTGTACTTGTTTCTGAATTTCCTTTGTCACTTGGGGATTTGTCCTATAGGGTGTTCGGTTTGGTAATGATGATCCAGGAATTAAATCAATTTGGGGCTCAATCCCTCTCAATGGTGGTAGCCCTGAGGGTACTTCTTCTGGAAAAACATCATCAAACTCCTGCAAAAAATTAGAAACACCAATAGAAAGAGGAGTCATGTCATTAGAAACTAAAATTTCCCCCTTATGCATGAGAACTATAGGTACTAAGCTAGGATCCTCTCCAAACTCTCTCAAATCTTTTTTGGTGGCTAACATTGTCAAAAGTCTCACTCCCTTACTTTTACCACTCGTCCTAGGCTTGTTCTCACCCACAGAAAATTGTGTTTTCACTCTTTTCATCCCTCTCACTCTCCTTCTCTAGATTCACTTCAGTTTTCTGTCTAGACTCATTCACAATCCGTTGTGGTGTCATAGGCCTCAAGATAATATCCTTATTATTCCAATTCAACTGGTATGTGTTTGCTCTCCCATTGTGTGTAACCTTCCTGTCGAATTGCCATGGTCTTCCAAGTAATAGGTGACAAACTGACATGGGAACCACATCACACTCAATTGTATCTTTGTATGGTCAAATCTGAAATTCCACTCTCACAATTTGGCATACCCTGATTTCTTCTTTGTCACTCAACCATTGAATATAATATGGGTGTGGGTGTGGAATATATCTCAATCTGAGCTTTGCACATAAATCCTTACTTGCTAAATTTCTACAACTCCCTCCATCAATGATCACCTTGCAAGCCATTTGAGGACCAACAATTGCCTTGGTTTGAAATATATTGCATCTTTGGCTCTCATCACTAGTAACAACACTCAAAGCTTGTGTGAAAACAATGGTTGTATAATTTGTAGCATAAGCATCAACATGACCATCATCATCATATGTATCCTCCTCATTAGGATCAACATCATCTCGAGTCTCATACTCATCATCAGCATTGATAATCATTATTTTCTTGTTAGGACAATCTCTCTTAAAGTGCCCTATTCCTCCACATGTATGGCGTGTCATGTCCCTATTTCGTGGGGTAGGTGTAGCACCACTAGGACCCGAAGCTGTTGTTGTTGTTTTCCTTGCACTTGAAGTATTTGTCTCGGGTTTAGTACCTGCACTCCCACGGGTTGCGGCAATTGGAGGTGTAGGTGGTGTGAAAACAGATTTTTGAGATGATAAACTCCTTCTAGCACTCACTTGTACCTCCTCATTCAGCCTCTTCTCAGCTTCTCTTGATTGATGCAACAATTCACTCATATTGTTATATTGCACATGCCTCACAATGCTCCTTATTTTGAATTGTAATCCTGACAAGAATCTTTACATTGTTTGTTCTGGCTCCTCTCTAACCCGAGCCCTTTGTAGGATCAATTCCATCTCCTTGTAATAAGCATCCACAAATTTTGTACCTTGCTATTGTTGTAGCTTGTCATAGAGAATTCTAATATAATTCCTTAGAACAAATCTTTCTCTTAGCAATTGCTTCATCTCTCTCCATGTAGTAACTTTTGGTTGTTCCTGTTCTTTCCTCAAACTTGTAATGCCATCCCACCACAAGAGAGCATAGCCATCAAAACCAGAAGATGCAAGCTTCACTTTTCTCTCCTCGGGATATTCATGTAATCTCCATAGCTTCTCAATTTTCAGCTCCCACATCAAGTATTCTTCCACATCTTCATCATCACATGTGAGACTAGGGATAGAGAATTTTGGTTTTCCCAATCCATCATTCTCTCTATTGTTTTCCACAGGAATTCTCCTTGCATATCCTCCACGGCCTCCAAGTGCATTACCTCTCCCATCATCCAAATCATCATTTGCTGGAGGTCTTTGTTGTTGTTGTGCAATCAATGTGGCTAATTTTTCAATTTTTCTTGTCAAAGTTTCTTGCATAGCATCAAGATATTCTTGTGTGGCCGCAGCTTCAATTTTGAGGTCCATGTTCCTCAACTCCTCTCTCAAAGAATCATCACTTCTATCAACCTCAGCAGTAATTCTTTTGTAAATTGTATCTCTGAAAGCTTCATACTCATTCCACTTGACCACCTCATCAGGTTTCTTCCTTGCCTGCACATCAACATCACTAGAAGAACTCATGATTAATCTGTTAGTAACAAAATAATCAATGGGTTGTGGTGCTCTCTCACAACTCACTCAAAACCAGCAAAGAAGTGCTTCACTTACTGTTCCAAAGTGAATAGGATCGACTTACCAACAAGGATCAATGAAAAGTGTGCTAAATGTGAGAACAGAATAACCAGGCTATCAAGTATCACAATGCAAACAAGGTATTTGGTGGGGCTTGGTTGAGAATCCTAACAACACCAAAATAACAACTCCAATGCACTGTCTAATGTGATGAAAACACTAAAGGAATACACTCACTCTAGGAGACAAATGTGGCTTAGCAATTATATGGAAGAGTTATTGCAAGCACTAGAAAGACACTACCAAATACTCTATGAAAACAGGCACCAGATTGCTCAAATGCCCACAAAAATATCCAAGATATGATGTATCAAGATCCACTAGTGATATAGCTATGGCTCGACCTCTTTTTGCTTTTTCTTTCTATTTTTTTATACTTTTTTCTCTTTTCTCTATTTTTTGATTTTTTCATGGCCTTTGAATCAACTAGGAGCAACAATTAATGCAAAACAGAAAAGTGGACAGAAAGTTGATCAAATTGAGCAGCCTGTAGAGCAATAAAACATCTAGTCTTTGGGTTTTGGGTACCTACAATTTGCTGTAGAATGGCTGTGTCTAGGGCTTATCAAAGATCAACACATAACTCCTAGAGATAAAACAGGGAAACAACAAAGAAAAACTAAAGAAAACAATAGAAAAACGGATGAAAACAGCTCACGGCAGAGTTTTTGTGTCACGACAGAGAAACTGCGATTTTTGCTATCGCGACACAGCGTGGGGGTGTGCTGCGGTGTGGTTTGCAACGGGCGCGGTAAGGGCTTTATGCACGCGCAGTCAGTCCGAGTGCGGGTGGGAGCGGGCGATGGCGGCAGTGCTTTTGCGCAAAATTGTGCTGCGGCAAACTCAGAGTCTGAGTTCGGGTGGGAGCGGGGGCGCGCGGTAAGCGAATAGCGTTACAAAACGCGTGTGCGGTAAGGGAAAACCGAGCGCGGCAGGGAATACGGCGGCAACAGCGAAACAACCAAAATGGGTGGCACGACAGAGCGGATTGCAATCCGATTTTGACAAGGAACCCGAGTGCAATTTTTTAGGAGCAAGCTAGGTGATCCACGAGAGAATTTTTAGGCTCAAGGACCGTGGTAGAATCAAACGTAAACTTGAGGAAGCAACAAGCAACTCGCAACACTAATCTTTTTGGTGGAATTTTTTGATATAGAAACAGAAATAACAACTATATGAACCCTAAGCCTAATAGATGAAAACTAAAAACAGAAAAACATGAACGCAAATCAACAAGAAACATCATTTAGAGTAGCAATTTGGTGTTGATCTAGGCTCTGGCAAAATCTAAACCTAATATTTTTTGTATGGCTTTTTCTGGATAGGAATAAAAATAACTAAAACTAGGGATAACTTTGCCCACCGAGTAAACCCGAGAATTTGATACCAAGATGATATGGGGTGGCCCAATCTTCTCAATGAGCTTCTCTCTCTTTTTGTGGATTTTCTGGATTTTGTGATAACTAGTGCTACACTGAGACCTCTCACTTGGATGACCCCTGTTGCCAATGCAACAACAATCAAGACCTTTGGATATTCTCAACTACACACTCTTGCATAAGTAATCAAAGATCACAAGTGGTCATGTATCCCTCTATTCCCAATGGAATAACATGATATCACACAAATTTGCAACGGTATACTTCAAGATGAATGCTTAGCAGTAATACAATCTAGAGGCTAGGGTTTTCTTTGGTTTAAACTGGTTCTATCTCCACAACTCGCAGGAGGGGTGTATATATAGGTGGTGGTGCGGCCACAAAGGCTCCCTTGAGCAAGCACCACCCCTACTAGGACCAGGATTCCTACTTGGACTAGGAGGACTTGACTTGGACTAGCTACTTGGACTAGGAAAGATAGGAACCGACCCACTTTAAGGAGTTCGGCCAAATATGGTATACAAATCATACCTACTTGAAGTAGGATTTCTGTATGGCGCATTGGTATCCAATGGGGCGCACTCCTCTTGTTTTCACTCTCTCCTAGTGTGGAATAACAAGCTAGAAGTTGTTTTCCACACTTGTATGATTGTTTTCACCATCTTGTATGATTGTTTTCACCATCTTGTATGATTGTTTTCACCATGGTACTCTTGTTTTCACCATCTTGCATGTTTGTTCACCATGGTACTCTTGTTTTCACCACTTATAGTCTTGTTTTTCAGCATCTCCATGTTGTTTTCCAGCTCCTCTTGATTGTTTTCACCTATCATGCTTGTGTTATCAATAACCCTGATCATACATAAATGCATAGACTTATGCAGTATAAAATTCTCATAATCACAAACATCATAATCAATAAGGAGTGAATTCACCTGTTGTTGTATGAGCTTGGACTTTGACCTTGTTATAGGTCCAAGTCTCACTTCATCTTGTTTAAGTGGCAATATACTAGGGATATCCTCATCATTATCATTTTTATATATTACTAATAATATATTTTAGAATTGATCTCTAACATATTAAACACGTGCCTGATTACTAGTATAACACTAAATTATGTCTAGATAAATCCAATTTTATCAATTTGTGATAATTAATTTGAGAGGAGGAAGGGAGTAGTAATGGTTTTACCTATCCGCTCCGCTTAGGGCATCTCCAGCCGTTGCGCCCCCCCAGGGCCCAAAACGCCGCCGTTTTGGTGCCGCCGCGGCGCTAAACAACGCTATTCTGGAACCTGGGGGGGCGCGTTTCCCAGTCGCGTCCCGAGCCCAAGAACCGGCCCAAACAAACGCAAAATGAAAACATGCGAGATTTTATTGAAATTCGGAAACTGCGTACATATTCGGCGCGAATTTAAGCTAGTACGATAAATTTAAACTACATCTAAACTAGTTAAGCCCGAGGCTGGCGGCGATCGCCTGACTGTAGTCGCCGCCGTCGTCGTCGTCGTCGTCGCTGGGGGCGTCCCGGGGCGCTTGCTTCCCCCCTGTCCCTCGTCGCCGCCGCCGCAATCCCACCTGCTCACCTCGAGCGCCTGCTGGATCACGTCGTCGTCGTCGGAGTCCTCGTCGAGAACGATGTAGACGTTCTCCTTCTGCGGCGGTGGGGGAGGGACGCGGAGGAGGGCCGCCGCCGCGGCTTCCTCGCGCTCGCGCGCCGCCTTGCGCTGCTCGGCTTCAGCCAGCAGGCGGCGCTGGAGGGCGAGCTCAGACTCAGTGGTGTCGCGCAGACTCCACTGAGCGGCGGCGTCGAGGTCGAGCGGCTGCAGCGTGTCCAGAGACATCTGCTCCGCGACCTTTTGGTCGGGCCACTCGGCCTCATCTTCGTCGGCGGTGTCCTCCGTCTTCGGCCGAACCACGCGTTCGAAGCGTGGCTCGCCGATGCGGAGCGCGCCGCCGCTGCGCCTGCGTGCGGCCGGTGCGGCGTTTAGAAATGGGGGGGGGAGGTGGAGACGGAGTGGCCGGCGGAGGAGCTCGACGTCGCAGACGACGAGGACGCGCTGGTCCGCCGCGCCACCCACGGCTGGGTGGCCTCCGGCGGCGGCATCGCGAGGCGCGGCTGGTTGCCGGCGTGGATGTGCTGGAGGACCTCGTCGAGGGTCCTCCCAGGGGCACTCCACCAGCGGCGCCGCCCGTGCGAGTTGAAACGGCCCTCGACAGGGCCGTTGTCGTTGAGGGACTCCAGCTCCCGGGTGCGGCGCGCCATCAACCGCTGCCACCAGAACTGGTCGACGCCGGTCAGCGGGTAGTTCTCGGGGTTTTGCATTCCGGCGCGCATCTCGTGGATGGCGCGGCGGAACTCTGGGTCGGAGGTGGGAAGGGGAGGGACGGGGACACCGCCGGCGCTGAGTGCCCAGCGGCTCGCCCCCGCGGCGGAGCTAGGGGCGCATGTCCGGCGGGCAAGGATAGCCCGCGCGGTACAGCGCCATCGCCTGGCCCCGGCGCAGGTTATGGCGT
The DNA here is from genome assembly GCA_028641055.1 of Alopecurus myosuroides. Classification (NCBI taxonomy): domain Eukaryota; kingdom Viridiplantae; phylum Streptophyta; class Magnoliopsida; order Poales; family Poaceae; genus Alopecurus; species Alopecurus myosuroides. The sequence goes on from CM054058.1 coordinate 335,005,350, forward strand.
GGGAACCCGTTCGCCGCCGCTCCGTCAGACATTTTCGTGGAGAAGAAGGGAGGAGGAGAGAGTCGAGGAGAAGAAGGGAGAGCTCGCCGGTGTGGAGAATGGCGGGGCGAGGCGCGCGACGGGGGGGGGGGGGGGTTTATAGCGCGGCGAGCGGCCGGGCATTTACTGCGCGCGCGTCCCCTCGGTGCCGCCCGCCACGCCATTACTCCGGCAGCCTTTGGGCGGGGCGCATGCACTGGGCGGCCGCCACGCCATAAACGCCGGCAGCCTTTGACCGCGCGGAAGCCGAGAAGACGATCACGGGCGGTGGCTTTTGTTCCCGCGCTTTCTCGTCGCGTCGCTGACCGAGCTGGCCCACGCGCGCAGCCGCGCAGTTTCGCCCCCCCAGGCCGAACCCAGCGGGCTGAGTTTGGCCTGGGTGCCGCGGCGCTATTTAGCGCCGAAACGGCGCTATTTGGGCCGCTGGGGGGGGCGAGTGGTGAAGAAGCGACGCTATTCGTCGCTTCCGCCGCGAAAAAAGACCCCTGAGGGCTCTGGGGGGACGGCTGGAGATGCCCTTAAGTATTTTTTGAGGGCTATATCGGTCGAGACCTGAGCCCCACGAGCCGACGACCACCGAGTCACCGACCACTTCTCCCGTTCTGTCCTCCGTTTTCCTTGCCCCATACTCTGCCTCCCCCTGTGTGACCCTCACCCACTCTCTTCTTTCCCCCTTAAACCCACGAATCCAGCGTTAAGCCAGCGCATCTCCGGCCGCCACGAACACCGAAACCCTAGCAACCCCCGACTCCGCTCGCCAATGCCCTGCCCGCGAACCCTAGTATCCACCTCGCGTTAGTCCTCCGCGTTCTGGAAGAATACCCTATCCCACAATGGCCGCCGAACCTGCCGCGGCCTCCGCGGCCGCGGCGATTTCCGCCGTGATGGACTGGCGCTCCTCTCCCGACGCCCGTAACGCCGCCTTCGCCTATCTCGAATCGGTTCTTGCCAGTCCCGTCCTCCTCCTAATCCCCGTTTCCCCGCCCATTTCTGCTTCCTGTACATCATTCCGTGTTGTGTGGTGACGGTGGTGAGCGCTTGTGGTGCTTCCCGCCGTGTCGTTATCCGTGTGCTTTAGGTTTAAGAATTTTCCTATTTTGAGCTACTGTTTCGACAGAAACATTGATGCAGTCGTGCGACTAGTGCGCATGTTTTGCTGGGTATTGTCTGCCTGCGTTTGAACCTTTAGCCGTTTTTGTGATCGCCAATTCGGCACAATAGTCTATGTTCTGCAGTTAGACTTAGAGCTTAATGTGTTACATAAACCTTGCGCCATTCATTGGTAGAGCAAGCTCTGATCAAATAGTTAATTTCCCCCTATCATTTGTGTATGCTTTAAAACCAACAAAAATCTTGTGGTTGCTCCATTGCTAGAAATTTAATGATGTTGGGGAGCCATAGCGTGATGATTAGACTTGCCAACTGCAGGTTAAAAGTGGAGATGTACGAGCTTTGGCGAGCACATCTTTTCTGTTGGTCCGGAAGGACCAGGCTTCAGAGATCCGACTGCACGGCTTTAAAATGTTGCAGGTAGACTTTATATCTCCATCTTGTGATCTTAGTGTTTGATGTTGTGCAGATTGCTTTCAGAAACTTGAACCGGTGAACTACATAAACAGTTGAACCTATGATCATATTTTCCTTTTTGCTTCGAACCTTATACAGTTTTTTTGTACGGCTCACAAGTCAGCATGCACTTTTCCATAATTGGGGCAGCTGCATGCCTGTCCCAAATTTGTGTGAAGTGATTGACGGGGCAGGTGTTCAGAGGAAGAGCGTGGTGCTGATTTGTCTAAGTAACTACTGATCACATATAATGGAAACAAGGCCAAATAGGAATATTTCTGCACAGTTTGTCATGAAATTGAAGAATTATCTCGAAGTTTGCATTCCTTCATTTAAATGCAGGACTAGTGTAAATGGTGCAGCCTTTACTACCCTTTAATGTTTCCCAATGGTGTGTTGTAAATACCTTGTTCGCTAAATTCATTCATATTAACAGTTTTCAGTGGCAAACATACAAATGTTCCTGGCACAATGGGCCAACAAGGAATGAGTAAATTTGCGGAATTTATCATTGTAGTGCAATAATTTGGAGATGGGGTTGCTTTCAGTGTGTACTTTTTGATAGTCAAAACAACGAAGTGAGGAAGACAATGTAGCATTTAATGTATTAAGAAGCGGTGTGCTGTTAGTGAGTACGCTGCCTGGTAAGCTTTGTATTTATGTGAGAACTTAAATTTTTTTTATTGACGAAATCAGAGAAAAACACTAAATTCAGCAATTCAGTTCCAAATATTATGCATCATAAAGTCTCTTCTTTATTTTAGTTACTAGGAGTTCAGATATATATCACACATTGTTTCTTATTTCCATGCCTTTTTCACACAGCATATACATCCAATTATGCGCTTGAAAGCAAGCTTGTCTGTGCTAAGCCATCATAATTTCCTATCTGCTAAATTTGTCTATTCAGCAGATAGTGCTACATCCCACATGATAGTCATCTTCTTAGATGACTGTATGGGAAGGCATGTTGAATGCATGGTTTCTATGAGATTTGAGTTTAAATTCATCTTCTGGGGTCTAATAGATCTCTGTTCAAACTTCTTTTGAGTTAGCTGTATCTGTACTTCCAGTTGGATTTAGGCGTGTAATGAATGTTTGGACATGCCATAGTGGATGTGTGGTCATACAAGAAAAGGCTGAATTAGTAATGAGGTAATGCGTGATAGGGTAGGGGTGGCACTGACTAAAAAGAAACTAGTCCAACACGGACTTACGTGGTTTGATAGTGGGATTCTAAAGGGTAGGGATGACATGACGAGGTGGTACGAAGAGACTTGAAGGCTTAGAATGTATCTAGAGATTTAGCTCTTGATAGGGTTGCATGGAAATCAGCAATCCATGTGCTGGAATCTTAGTTTTACTTGTACTTTGTTTACCTTTTGTCTCTCCCTTTCACGTTTTGGTTTCCATATGTTGTCTACCCCAACTTGTTTGGGACAGATGGCTTTGTTGTTGTTGAATGAATGTTTGGACAATTGACCTGTCAAATCAAATTCATGTATACATGCAGTCTATATAGTTTTTTGTTCTCTTTCTTTTGTGAATTTATGACTGTGTGTGTGTGTGTGTGTGTGCGAACACAGATTTTTAGTTAGGAAGATATTTTTCTCGACTTATAGCTATCCTTGTCTGATGGTTATCTCGTTAATCTTTACAGCACCTGGTGAGATTGAGGTGGGAGGAACTCAGTGTCACAGAGCAAAATGAATTTGCTAATTTGACAATCAACTTGTTGTCAGAGGTTATTGATCCCCGTGAGGAGTGGGCTTTGAAGAGTCAAACATCTGCATTAGTAGCAGAGGTTATTATCATGTGTTTTTCTTCTCTTCTACCTTTTTTGCACTTCCAAGTACTATGTCTTAGCATTATCTATCTCTGCAGGTAGTTAGAAGGGAGGGAGTAAATTTGTTGAATACGTTACTTCCCTCTATTGTTTCTTTGTCAAACTCTGGTCCAGTCGAGGTATGTTTCTCAACAGTACTACACCCAGATTTGTGCTTTGCCCATCCAATTACAAAATTGCATTCTGTAACCATATTATCTATAACTGTTAGGCTGAGTTAGTTGCCATGATACTAAGGTGGCTTCCAGAGGATATCACTGTTCACAACGAGGATTTAGAAGGTCAGCTTTGTAATTTTGTTTCTCTATCGTGATTACTTGAAACTGTACTTCCATTTCTTTTAACTGAAATCGAACAAATACCTTCATTTCACTTGTATTAAATTGCCACTTTATATTCAACAGGTGATAAGCGAAGAGCACTGTTGCGTGGCCTTACGGAGGCACTGCCACAAATTCTACCGCTGTTATATTCTGTTAGTTTATCTTTCTTTGTCTAACAAATTTGGCTCCTCGTGTTACACGACATACTAATAACCGTCTGTCTAACGTCTCACCTGAAGCTACTCGAGAAACATTTTGTAGCCGCTTTAAGCGAGCACACGAAGCAGCAATTGGAGTTGGCTAAACAACATGTAGGGACAGTAACAGCTGTTCTAAATGCTGTCAATGCATATGCTGAGTGGGCTCCTGTGACAGATCTTGCCCGACATGGTCTAATTCACGGGTCGGTTGACTAGAATTTTCGACTCTCGAGTTTTGATTGCATTCTGTCTCATTTATCTCAATTACATTCCTATTTTTCAGATGTGGGTCCTTGCTTTCTTACAGCGATTTTCGCCTCCATGCTTGTGAGTTCTTTAAAGTAATTTGTCAGAGGTATAGAAAGACTGATGCTCTCTGTAACTAAAAGTAAATCGTGTTGGTGCCTTTTTTTGATATGTTTTTTGCTTGTGCAATTTGGCCTAGCTCAGAAAACGACCCGTGGATGTCGCAATTTGCGAGTATGATGCAGCAATGAGCAACATCTTCCAGGTGTTGATGAACATCTCCCAAGAATTTTTAACCAAATCTAGAATGCAGCCCAGTGCTATTGATGAAAATGAATACGAGTTTGCAGTGTGTATTTGTGAGACAGTGGTTGCTCTAGGCTCTTCTAACATGCAGTGTATATTGGCTGATGGAGCTAGGACTTCACACTTCCTACAACAAGTGAGCATTTCAAAATGCACCTCTCCAAATGCTTAGTTCTGTGTAATATCCTACCTTCTAATTATGTTCAAGTGCTAGCTGGTTTGTCACCAGTTGGACATTTTATCGAAATTCGTGCATGTCTTCAATACTCATCAACACGAGGATGTCACCTGTTAGTCTGTTACCAGTTTGTTCTTACTGTTCAGTTCTTTTGTTTAATTTATTTTGGTTCCTCACAGATGCTGGAATATTACCAACATTACAGGATAGCACTCCACTTCCAGTCTTTGTTGTTTTGGCTGGTATACTCCTGGTCTCTTCTCGTGTAGTTCAAATGCCTATCGTGTTGTTTTGTAGCTCCAAAGAAGTTAACACAAACGTTATATAGGTGGTATTGAGGGAACCATCGAAAGCTAAGTCTGTTGCTCGTGTGTCTGGCGATACCTCTCCTGCTGGAAATTCGGCATCTGTTGGTGGCAGTTCAACGGAAAAGGATAAGAAAGGAGTTTCGTTATTTATTACTGATGAAATATACATTACACTATTGGATGTTTCTTTCAAAAGGATGCTCAAGAAAAGCGTGAGTTCATCTTCAAGCCTGTTAGAACTATGGAATGAAGAGCTTGAGGGGAAGAGTGACTTCAGCAACTACCGTACCAAATTGGTATGTCCTGTTTTCTCTTGACATCTATATGGTCCTTGCTCCTTGCCATCAATAATTTTGAGCATTTGTGTTTGCCCTTGTTTATTGGGACAAGTAGATAAAAACTGATGAAACAAATACCAACCACATGCTTTGGCATATGTACTTTTTAGCTGATAACAAGTCTAACAAACATGCCTTTGTAAATAGAATTCCTAGGCATCCTCTTTATTAACCATGACCTTCTCTTAGTGCCTCAACGAGAAGCAACTGCCCCGCCACCCCACCACCCAGCAGATTTTATTCAGGAAGCAAGAACTTATAGTTCCGGACCTATATCTTGAGCGGAGAAGAATTTGCTCATTCAAAATAAAAATAGTCAACTTCAACTGTGAAAATTTGCACGTTTAACTTGAAGGAATTAATTTTATCCAGGGAAGTATTGTTGGCCAGCCAAGAGACGACATATCCAACAGTTAGTTGTAGCAGAGATGCGCATGTTGAGATGGATATGTGGCCACACGAGAAAGGACCGGGTCTGGAATGACGATATACGTGAGAGAGTTGGATGAAACAAACCTAATTACTCTAGACCTAATAAATAGTAAATACTCTGAATTCTCATTGTTTTATTGATCGTAGTAAAAGCCCAATATATAGGAGGGATAACTTGGCTCACAAGCTAACTTAAAGGAGATACCATCTGGACTCTTTAACTGAATCTAAACAGGACTCTGCACCTAATCCGAATCTGAACCTACCATATGTGGTTCCCCACATAACATCTCTCCCTTCCTCGAAAAACAGCTTGTCCGCAAACTGTAGGCTATCAAGTTATGGTGCTTTCTTGGTCGCAGTCCTCAGCCTCGATGAAGAAGAGCCGTGCGCACCGGTGACCCCTAACATAAATCTCATCGCAGTTGAGGCAAAGGCCCTGACCTGCTGGAGTGAGACTCCGAACCTGTCGTGGTGGGGTTGTCTCTAGAGTGGTTGACGGTTGTGCTAGTTGTGCTAGCGGGGAAGATAATGTAGCTGCGTTGACTGCAGGAGTACTAGAGGGGCACAAGGGCTTCGTCGACCCAAAAGGTTGTTGTTGTGATGTTGGTGGAGGGCAATGTCGCTGCTCATAGGCCTTGGTGAAGGAGATGGCAGTGTGGAGGTCAATCGGTTGCTGAAGTTTAACATCAGCTTTGAGGGCCTCGGGAAGTCCAGCTGTATACAGGAGACGCTGTTGGGCTGAGCTTAATGGCTCGCTGATCGTGCACAGCAGCGCCATAAATCTGCTGGTGTAGTCAGCGCTGAACGGAAGTTGTGCCAGTTCGCCAAGGGGATTGGCGCGTACCGACGGCCCAAACTGAAGGTGACACACCTCCTTGAAGTGCTGCCAGGAGGGCATGCTGTGATTGCGCTCGAACTGCAGGTACCAAAACCGAGCATTGTCGACAAGGTGGTATGCCGTTGTCCACACCTTGTCAGCTTCCGCTGTGTGCTGACCCCGAAAAAACCGCTCGCACCGATGAAGCCAACCGAGCACCGATGAAGCCAATCGAGCGGATCGACGGAACCATCGTAAGTTGGAAAGTCGAGTTTGTGGAAGCGTGGGACACCGGAGCTAGAGCCGTAACTAGGGTTTTGGTGCTGGTAAGGGAGGGGCGAAATAGATGTGAGGTATGACGAAACTGCACAAGTGGGCTGGGTCTGTTGTGGTTGAGGCGGTGGCTGGTAAGGGGGTGGCGGGGGGCTGCTGGTAGGGCGGTGGTGGCGGAGAGACATGGAGGTCTGGGTTGAACGAAGGGTAAGAGGGCTGGTGGTGGGGTGGTGGAGGGCAAGTTTGGTGCGGAAAGATCTGGGAGGTCGGAAAGTGGGGCGGCGATGGGAGAAGGCGCGGATCAGATCCTGAGGGTATGAGGGTGGGGGTGGTGGCCGCAAAGGCGGTCAACGCATGGGCTGGTGTGGAGGAGGCGGCGGAGGAGCAGTTGGTTGCCGGCTGAAACGTCGTGCGCGGGCAGATGAAGTTGAGCGCCCATGCTTGAGGGTCTACCAGGGCGGCAGATGCTGGAGCAGCGGCATCGAGGCGCCTTCGATGCGCTCCATGAAGGCTTGGTCGGCGGTCCGCTGCGCTACGACTTCCTTCAGCTGGGTCGCCAGATCCTTAAGCAGAGGCTGATGTCCTCGTCCTTGAGATCGTCCCCCATCGTAGAAGGAGAGAAACAAACCTAATTACTCTAGACCTGATAAATAGTAAATACCGTGAATTCTCATTGCTTTATTGATCGTGGGAGAAGCCCAATATATAGGAGGGATAACTTGGCTCACAAGCCGACTCAAAGGAGATACCATCCGGACTCTTTAACTGAATCTAAACAGCACTCTGCACCTAATCCGAATCTGAACCTACCATATGTGGTTCCCCACATAACATGGGGTAGCACTGATAGAAGAGAAGCTTCTCCAACACCGTCTAAGATGGTTTGGATATTCAACGGAGGTCTCCGGAAGCGCCGGTGCATAGTGGTGTATAAAGCGTTCTGAGAATGTTAAGAGGGGTCGTGGTAGACCAAACTTGACATGGGAGGAGTCCGTTAAGTGAGATCTGAAGGTTTGGAATATCGACGTTCCAGGACCATGACTTGGCTTCGAGGTCCTATGGGTTTCAACTCTAGCCTACCCCAACTTGTTTGGGACTGAAAGGCTTGGTTGTTGTTGGAAGTATTGTTTTTTGAGCTCAAACAAATAAACTATAAACTGCGGTAGTTCAGCATTCAACTTAATGACCTTTAAGTTGTGAAGCTTTCAACTCAAATTTCAGCTTCAAATGAAAATTTTGGTTTTGACCTTGTAATGTTTTAACTTACGGTTGTCCAAAAAAGCGCGGAGGCCCTAGCAAAGGGGCACATGTTGGGACTCATTAACGGCACCAGAGAAGAAGCAAGGCAGTTACGCACATAGTGCAGAGCCGACTACAGGTCATCCAGGGTTTGGAGAGGAATCAGAGAGAACTAGACAGGAAGCTGGTGCACTGTGGCTTGTTGGTGGCAGCATGGTGGCACACGAGCCAGTGCGGAGGAAGTAGAAGGAGAGAATGGTAGGTAGAGAAGAAGAGGACAGGGAACACAGTACATGCGAGCAAACATATTGAACACCCACAAGGCCATGAGCTCATGACATCCTCTAACCGGAGGAGTCATGTCATGTGGGGAAACTGATGTCATGATGGTGAGTGCATCTATTGGACAGTGATGCCGCAGACTCTGCATTGTAGCAATCTCCTGGTTTAAGTTCGATAGACACTAGACGGAGTAGCGCGCTTCGCCATGCCATCTTCCCTTCGTTCTTGCATGGAGCAGAGGTGCTCCTTGGGCTGGACGGCGGCCGGAAACCATAGGTCGCATGAAGTCGGGAGAGAAAAACACTACCACAGGATCTAGGTTTTTTTCTTACTTTTGAGTATGAGGATGGGTTTTTACTCCAGTGGCTGCGAGGACCCACATGTCATAGTCACAAGTTGGTAGACGCCCTGAGAAGCCTCGCTCACCACCGGCCTTAAAGCTTTAGTAGATACATATAAGTGTAGCCCAGCCAAATCCAAATGTGCTTCAGTACACAGTCATACTAACATTAACTAACATTAGACACACGATAAGTCAGGAGAGTATTCCGACATGCTAGCATAAATATTTACCTTCGAGTACATAACATTGATTTGCCTACTCCCTTGTTTTTATTGAGCAACTTTTCAATTTAGCCTTGTAATCTGTGGTAACTGTAAGATATTTGCCCCGAGAAGTCTATCTTACTGTCTGTTCTGACTCCTGCTTCTTTTTAAAAACCTGCAAATGATGATTTTACTACTTAACAAGTATTATTTTGAATTCTTCCCGCAGCTGGATCTCATAAGAGTCGTTGCTTCTCAAAGACCTGTTATTGCTGCAGCAAACATTCTACAGAGAATCAATGTTGTTTTTGGAGATGCTAATCAAGCAACAAAATCCCCCCAGGTTGGACACCTGCAATACACTTACTATTTCAACTCAAGTATTTTGTCTTGCCACTATCTCAAAGAAAGAGATCTTCTACTTCATGTAATTAGTCATTGCAGGATCTTGACGCAATGGTAGGTGCCCAGCTAGGGCTTGAAACAGTTGTTAGTGCCATATTTGATGGCTCTGGTGATTATACAAAGACTGATCAGGAGACAAAATTCCAAATTCACAGGACATTTGAAGGTTTGACCTGTCTCTTAACTTTATGTTGGATTTATCGTTGGTTCTACAGCCCTCTTACTTTTTTATGCTTGTGAACCAGGCTTACTTCAGCAGCTTCTTTCTTTGAAGTGGACAGAACCTAGCCTTGCAGTTATTCATGGTCATTATTTGGATTCTTTGGGTCTGTTCTTGAGACATTATCCAGATGCAGTTGCCAGTGTTGTGAATAAGCTTTTTGAACTATTGACATCTCTCCCAATCACAATTCAGGTGTTTCATCATTTTCTTTGCTTTAGTGAAATACAATGCACTAACTACTCTAATGTTGTCATTCAGTGAGGCTGTTAGGCTCGGATGTAAATCCTTCACTGACATCAATCCTAATATGCTGATGCCATCTTGAGCTCAACAATTTTCTCCACTGCAATCATTTCATGCATTTTATTACCTTTCTGTTCACTCTATTTTAAATTATGTGTTTACAATTATGTTTTAATGCCATTTTTGTGTTATTTGATCTAGCAACAGGACCCATCAAATAATTTCCGGCAAGCTAGGTTACAAATTTGCTCGTCATTCATTCGCATATCAAGAGCTGCTAATAAAGCACTTCTGCCTCATATGAAGGTCAGTCTCTGTTCACAATAGATTTTTGTTACCATTTGATCTTACATGAAGGGCTACACTAGAATATTCTATGCCAGACTACATTTATTTGCGAGGCACCCCAGGCTACTTGCAGTGCCATCTTGAAGCTGTTAAGTGCAGTTATGTTGTTTGGACTAAAGTTATCTATTTATAGTTAACTCTGTAAGTACAGATAGAATTGCGGTTTTTAAAGGCCGTAATCTCAGTTTGCTATATGCTCGCCGTGTACCTATTGTATTTGGTACATGCTTTCTTAATCCTCCTGAACTCTTCCTGAGTCACATTTCCTAATTCTGTCTCCAACTCACTTTCTAATTCAATTTTCCTACTTCCCGGACTCTCCTCTAGATGACTCTTTCCTCCTTACACATCTCTAAGAAAGTATGTAACAATATTGGAAATGCAGGGATCTAGAATCCCTTTCTAATTTGTTTAAGCATGTGTAGTGTATCTTTGCTTTCATGAATACATTTCAATGTTGCATCTGCGTTCTTTTGGAATTTTAGTTGCTCAAAATGCTTTGACAATGATGCATTCTTAATCCTCCTGAACTCTTCCTGAGTCACATTTCCTAATTCTGTCTCCAACTCACTTTCTAATTCAATTTTCCTACTTCCCGGACTCTCCTCTAGATGACTCTTTCCTCCTTACACATCTCTAAGAAAATATGTAACAATATTGGAAATGCAGGGATCTAGAATCCCTTTCTAATTTGTTTAAGCATGTGTAGTGTATCTTTGCTTTCATGAATACATTTCAATGTTGCATCTGCGTTCTTTTGGAATTTTAGTTCCTCAAAATGCTTTGACAATGATGCAGAACATTGCCGACACCATGGCTTACCTTCAAGGAGAGGGCCGCTTACTACGAGCCGAACATGATCACCTATGTGAAGCATTCCTTATTATGGCCTCCTCTTCTGGGTATTTGGCCGTGACACCTTTTCACATATATGCCCACAACAATGATACTATCATCATAACATGTTTCATATATTTGACATCTCTGTAGGATTCAACAACAACAAGAAGTCCTGGCTTGGCTGCTTGAACCTCTTAACAAAACGTGGACACAAGTGGAATGGCAAACTGCATATTTGTCTGATCCATCTGGTTTGACACGCATGTTTGCTGACAGCCAATTTATGTGGTCAATTTATCACACGGTTACGTTCTTTGAGAAGGCACTCAAGCGGAGTGGTACTAAAAAGTCTACTCAAGCAGCCACGACAACTGTAGCAACTGGTTATGTGCATCCGATGTCTTCGCATCTGTCATGGATACTGCCCCCTCTATTAAGGGTATGTCGCACTTTCTTTTTACCACTTTAGATAATAATAGGACACAAGTATGGAAGTTAGATAATTCAGGATCCTTCATTCATTCTTTTGTACTCTCTCCATCCTGAATTATAAGATGGTTTGGGTTTTTTAGGCCTTGTTTACTTCTAGGGGATCCCTCCAATACCCAAAAATACCCGATAGTCCGTTTACTACTCCGGTTTTAGAAGGGATAATCCCTAAAAATCCCCCACCAAGCAGTTCATGTTTGCCTAGGTTAAAAACTCTACCCTATGCTAATGTATTGTGGTGGAAGAGTATTTGTCGGGATATTTGGGGATTGGGTGTTCACCAAAGATAAAAATACCCTAGAAGTAAACAAGGCCTTAATGTGGACTACATACGGTCTGCAATGAGTGAACAGACACACTGAAACACGTCTAGATACATGCGATTCAGAAAAAGCCAAAACATCTTATAATTCAGAATGGAGGGAGTAGCTATTATGCACTGGCTGATCTGATGACTAACTTGAGTTTGGACCCAGTTGTTATTCTCATTTTTTCTGCATGATCTTCAGTTGTTGCAATCTGTAAATCCGCTTTGCACGATCATCATTAATTTTTCTTTGCTATTATATACATCGGCTGATCTGACACTTTCTTTACCCCCTTATGGTGCGCAATCTTCAGCTGCTGCGATGTATACATGCGCTTTGGGCCGAGCCATTTGCTCAGTTGCTTACAGGAGAAATCAAAGCGGCCAAAAGCATGACTATCGCGGAGCAGGCCAGCCTTCTGGGAGAGACAAGTAAACTCACCAAGGGACAGGTTGCACCTGCTGATGGATTACTGGATGTTCAAAGGGAGGGAGAGTCTAAGGAAAATAACATAAGAAACTGGTTACGAGGTATCCGTGACAGTGGGTAAGGATATAGACTACTGTAAATATTTACTTATTCTTTTACCGAGTTCCATTGAATCCTCATCATCAATGTTGCTCTAATAATCCTTAATAATGCAAGAACAATCGAGCTACACTTCACCAGAAAATTTCATCTTGCTGTTCACCATGTTAAGTAGGCATTGCTCCTGTAATATATCTTTGACCCATGTGATAATTCCATACTGCAGGTACAATCTTATAGGATTAGCAGCTACTCTTGGTGAAGCATTTTTCCGTTGCGTAGAGGGTTCCTCTGTCACCCTTGCTCTTATGGAGAATGTGCAAGTTATGGAGTTTCGTCATTTGCGCCAACTAATGCACCTTGCTATTGTTCCTTTGGTTAAATATTGCCCTGCTGAACTATGGCAGACATGGACAGTTAACATTTTGCAGCCAATACTTATTCACTGTCAGCAAGCTCTAGATTATTCATGGTCAAGTCTTCTTTGTGAGGGCCGAGCTAAGGTTCCTGATAACTTTGGTAATCTTTCTGGGTCAGAGCTGAAGGTAGAGGTAATGGAGGAGAAGCTGCTACGAGACTTGACTCGTGAAGTTTGTTCTGTGCTTTGGGTTTTAGCATCGCCTGGTTTAAATAGTGGACTTCCATCTTTGGAACAACTTGGACCTGCCAACCGGATTGATTCTTCTGTTAAAGATCTGGAGTCGTTTGCTTCCAGCTCTCTTACTGGGTAATAGAAAACTTCTTGCCACTTGCGTGTGTTAGAATCTTAGTTCTTTGATTTCATTGAATAAAACCTCAACTAATAAACAAATATTGATTGGGACTATCCTTCGCAGATTTCTTATGCTTAATGGTAGCACTGCCCTTCCTGCATTAAAGATAACTGTTGAAGTGTTCAGTTGGACAGATAGTGAAGCAGTGACCAAATTAATTCCATTTTGTGGTGCGTTGATTCACCTTGCTGTTGCAACAAACCGGGCTGAGCTGAGGCAGTTTGTTGGAAAGGATCTATTTTCTTCTATTATACAAGGCTTGTCTGTTGAGTTGAATGCAGTTATTAGCGCCGAACTTGTTGGACTTTGTCGAGAAATATACATTTATTTGTCAGATAAAGATCCTGCACCTAAACAGGTGATTTTCTGAGATCATAACTGAGTCAATCTAATAACTTGATGAAATTATGCGATTTGAAATTCATGATCTTAGATAACCAGCTCTATCTCTGTAATATGTGTGCTGTTACTCTTTAAATCCTGAAAGCGATTCCTATGCTATACAATAGATCATGTCCTATGACGATTCCCACAGCTATAGCTAAATAACTATGCTCCATATAGACGCATTCGTCTTCCATGATGTTGTTACCGACTAATATAAATAAGAATTTTCTTTTTAAATGGTGGCTGCAAGCCTGCAAGTGGGAGGGTGGCACATCACACGTTTTGCATGTAGACCACCTCTGCATACACATCAATATTCCCTTAACCTTTGATAACATTGTTATCATTAACGTTTTCACTTATATTTAATTATTTTTTTGCTTTTAATAATTCTCTGGTGTATTTACACATAACACATTTGCAATCATTTTTTTTTATATAAAGGTGTACTCGGGCGGCTGGCCAATTATATTTATAGACCTTGCTGTGACAGGCTTTCGAACTATTTGCTTTTAGTAGTTCGATGGTATACTTTACTTATTTAACATAATCAACAAATATTAAGGTTAATGAAAGGTGCAGAAAAATGTAAATAACCCCAAGACCTCGGCTCCCATGAGTGACCTTAGCAGTGGCCCAAAAACCCTTGCTCCGACCTCCATGTCTGGCTTGCATCTGAAGGGGGTTGGGGTCCCATGGTGGTGTGTGACAATTCTTAATTTGGCGTGGACTGCTTGTGCGTGGAGGTGGCTGCCCTGGAAATAGGGTTGTGGCAGGCCTGGATGTCATTGGTGTTAGGGATGCCTGGCAGTGCAGCCACTCCGCCAGTTACATATGTCAAGCTGGCGGAGTTTTTTTTGTGGTTGCTCGGTTTGCCAGAGCCTTGGTTCGGTCAACCTTTGGCAGGTCAGATGGATCTCCATTGCTGGAGCGGATGATGTGATGATGGCGCCTTCACCACTCCTTTCATGGGATCGTCGCACCCTGTGGTTATTGTGGACATGTTTCTGTGCATCGTTGTCTTGCTTGCGGCGGCCCTGAGCAGGTTTCAGCAGTTTATCTTAAGAGTAAAGTTGACTTTGAACAGGTAGTCTGAGATGAGCCCTGACATTTTAATCCCTGGAATTAACACCGGATCTTTCTGATCCTGGTTATACCCTCGTCGTTCGGTGCCAAAATATTGTCTGGGGTTCTGGATTGCTGATGTGGCAGGAGATCGCTGGCTTGGTCTGGATCATTGTCTCTTTGTTTCTGCACAGAACTGAAACTTTGATATATAGGATATGGCATGGCTAATGGGATGCTCGGCTTGCTGGAGCTATGGGGAGAAGAATGCCGGAAGATAGCTATGGGGAGAGGAATGTGGCTGGGTATATACCCCGAAGATGGCCAGCGGCACTAGTTTATGGTGGTGAGGGCTCTTTGTTGAGGAAGATCCAAATGGGTCGAAGGGGCTTTGGTGGTGTGGGAGATGCTTTGGCTCAAATGAATCGGAAAGAAACTGACCATACGCAAAAAGCATGGAGTGGGTCTTGCTGGAATCGACGAAGATGCTTGAACTCCCTTGAAAAGCAGGCCAGCGTGAGGCATTGATGTGGGCGTGAACTTGTCTGTGTGTTCTCGAGCTTGCGGAATCAGGTGTTGGCGGCGGGAATCATCGGAATCCAGCAGAGCATGACGAGGGAGCTTCATGCATGGATAAGCAACATCTGGGGTTACTTCCATAGCTGGAACGTTGAATGTGATGAAATGATCAATCCATGGATTTTCTTCTCTCAGTTTTCTGATTGGTGGCTGCTTGGATACACATGCAAGCAGCATCAGAGCAGCATCAGCGGCTCCTCATCTACTTTGTGGCAGGCACATATGCAAGCAGCAGTAGCAGCTATGCAGCACACCATGGCCTGCAGCACCCATCACGTGTCCTGTCTTGCACGGACGGACACAACCAGATGCCCATTTTGAACGCCACTGGCCGCTCTGCTACCCCATCCTTGCAAAATGGACCAGGGCAAAGAGGTGAGACCAGAGCGGAGTGTCACACAGCTAGCATAGGAAGAGAGACAAGGGAGGTGTTCCCTTCCCTTCTGATTATGTTGTGGCCCTGAGCTGTGTGCTGGTCATTGTCGGATTTGGCTGCGGTGACCTGTTCTCCCAGGGTCGGCGTTCCAACTGCATGACAACCTGGGTTTGCTCCGCTGGCTCATCTCCATGGACAAGAAGCCAACACCAAGGACCTCCTCCTGTCCTGCCCCCCTAGGAGACCAAGGAGAGATTGGGGATTTGGGGTGGAAAAGGATGAAGATGGATGTGATACGTGGGTCAAGTATTTAGTGAGTGGAGTGAAACCATATGTGATCTTTGGATTGGGATCGACCTTTTCCTGGTGTGCCAAAGAAGAACAAGCTCATGATTGACCAGAATTGATAAGGCCAGGGTATAGATTTCGGGGATTAGAAGATTAAGGTTCAACTCAGACCACCGCTACAAGATGGTTTAAAACAGACTTTAATATTTTCCTTACAAGCGGGGTCATAGATAAATAATACTATACAGATAAAAGTATATAAAATTGTATTGTGGGTAAGCGGCAAATCCTGTTCGTTAACCCGACACTGAGAGCGATGTTTGCTGGTTAAACCTTATTAAAATTTGATTATGTGGAAACATTTAAGGCACTCTAGTAGTGTGTAAGCGAACAGATGCTGAACTTGGCATGGTGCTTTATTCACTGGCATACCGTCGACTTGATTAATTGTTCATTTTTCTGTCGCAAAATAATAAGTAGCACATATTCTCGTTGGTTACTATTATTAATAGTAGAACATTTACCATACAAGAATATTCATTTATTTGTTGGTCTCCATACGGGTTAACCATGTGAGTTTTGAGGATTGAGACTAATCGAAAGTACTACCTTGTAGGTTCTTCTATCCCTCCCAGATATGAAGCAGGAAGATTTGCTAGCTTTCAATGATTCCTTGAGCAAAACTGCTAGTCCAAAGGAGCAAAAGCAACATATGCGAAGCTTACTTCTGTTAGCTACAGGGAACAAGTTAAGAGCTCTTGCTTCTCAGAAGACCACTAATGTTATTACCAATGTTACAAGTGAGTGAACTGAGTCACATTTCTTCCAATTTTCTGTATTACACGATGTTTTCATGAGTAAACAGGAAAAAACAGCACCCATTTGTGTCAAACTGTAGATGTTTGTCTGTTATTGAAAATTGGGTTTAGTTGAACTTTTGTGCTATGTGATAATTGCATGACCAGCATTCTTCCTTGCACGAGCATTTTCTTTGATCAACTAAATTTTTCTGCCGTACACTGACAACAGTTCTTGCTTTCCAGCTCGAAATCGGAGCACTGCGGCACACCATGGACCCAGTGCTGAAGAAGACGATCACATTGGTTTAGCTGCACTATCATAGGAATGACCTGCCGTAGCTGCGGCTGTGTACAAAAGAGTGAAAGAAAGTGTTAAGCTGGGCCTGATGTGGTTGCAGCATTGTCATGTAGAGACGCACACATGCTTGCGGTTATACCCAATGTCACCTGTTTCCTGTATGTATTCTTGTGGAGTATGGTGAGTGGCGTGTGTAATTATTAATGTAATTCAGATGAATAGATTTTAGTAAGAGAGCATACCATTAATGACCGAGTATCAGTGATCCCTGACGTGCACACACCGGGGAGCCAAGTTTCAAATGTACTCCCTCCGTCCCATAATATAAGGGTGTGTTTGGTACGTGTCACGGGGTGGAGCGTAATGGCTTGGACCTGCTCTGAACCTAAATTCCTGTGTTCGGTAGAAAGTAGAACCGGAACCCATCGACTCTAGAAGGAACATGGTATGGGGTGGCCCGATCTTCTCTTGTGAGCTCTCTCGAAATTATGGTGGATGTTTTGTGGTTGATAGATAACTAGTGCTACACTAATAACTCTCCTTGGGTAATCCATGTTGCCAATGCAACAACAATCAACCCTTTTGGATATTCTTAATTACACACGCAATCAAAGATCACGATTGGTCCTGTATCCCCTTATTCCTAGTGGAAGAACAAGATATCACCCAACTTTGCAAAGGTATACTTCAAGATGAATGCTTACCAACAATACAATCTAGAGGCTAGGGTTTCTTTAGTTTAAACTGGTTTTACTCAACAACTTGTAGGTGGGGACTATTTATGAAAGATGAGTGCGGCCACAAGGTGCCTTGCGTAAGCACGCCTATCCCAACTTGACTAGGACTCTAAGATGGATACAAACCGACCCTAGGGGAATTCGGCCATGTAGGACACGCAAGCCCTTTCCTACTTGGAGTAGGACTATCAACTATGGCGCATTGATCTTCAATGGGGCGCCCTCCTCATGTTTTCTTAATTGCTCATTAGTGGAAAACATTCTTGGATTTGTTTTCCACACTTATACTATTGTTTTCTTCACTTGTACATTTGTTTTCCACACTTGTACTGTCTAGCGTGTTTTCCAGCCCCTCGTTGTTTTCCACCTCCATGTTTGTGTTATCAATAACCCTGCTCATACATAAATGCATAGACTTAGGCACTATAAAATTCTCACCACCACAAACATCATATTCAATAAGGAGTGACTTCACCTGTTGTTGTAATAACTTGGCCCTTGATCTCCTCATTAGAACATTAGGACTAGATGGGTCGTTCCTCCGATTCGGTGGATTCACTCCATGCCAACTGGAACTAACAAAAAAGAAGAAGCCAATCTCACCTCATTGAAGCTCATCTCACCCCATGGAAATCTATCTCACCCCAACTCGACCCTTTCCCTCGTTTTCTTTCCTCTCTAGCAGCGGACACGCTCCCAGCCCAACCCTCTCCATCTCCATAAGGCGGTTGGAGCAGCGTGGGGAAAGGTAGGAGTTGGCGGTGTGGCTATGACCGGAGCGCGCGGGCAGTGTACTCCTTTGATGAGGGCGACGGCTACCAGGCGGAGCAGCGGGGTGACGTACTCCTTCGACAGTGTAGCGGCAGACCAAGGGGACGAAAGGTATTAATCCACCACTCCCCTCCCCCACCCCCCAACTTCCTCGTCATTCTCTTCTCGTATCTTTCTTTCTTTTCGTGGCCGCACAACTCAATCGGCGGCGGCAGAAGGAGACAACTGGGGCTAGCGCTGGACGACAACCTCCTCAGCTGGGCGGCGACCGACGACGCTCTTACTTGGCGACGAGCAAGCAACAAGGGAGCAAGAAGCACCAAAGGAGGAGGCATGGAGGAGCAGCGAGCATGCAACAAGGATAAGATCAGAGCATGGACAAGCAACAACAAGCAGAGCAGAAAGGAGCAGAAACAACAAGTACATGTAAGCAGATGAAGTCAGGGGCACCTCCTGGGCTATTGCAAGTGATTTCACGGTAGCAAAAGCAGATTTAGTTTCTCTGTGTTAGCTCATGGGTTGGGGAATAATAGACTACAACCACAAGATCGAACTTTGTGATTTATATTTGTTGAAAAAGTTGAGATCACTACTTCAGTAGTTGTTTGTGCTGAATATTCGAATAAAATGCAAAAAATAATTGTTAAGATGTGTACATATGATGGATATGTGTATTGTTTTTTCATATTGCATACATGCATTGTAGATGGCCAAAATAATGGATACAACGAAGAGGATGATTAGGGGAGCTGTTGTATTTGTTGATGAACCAAATTGTTGAAATATAAACAAAATGCTGGTGAAATTTTGATTATGTGGTGCTACGAATTACAACAATATACTACTGATGGTGAAGATTTTGCATTCGTTGGGCGACCCCAAGAGGAAGGTGTGATGAGCACAACAACAAGTTTTCCCTTAGTAAGAAACTAATGTTTAATCGACCAGTAGGAGAAAGAAGCAACTTCTAAAGGTTGATGCAGCTAAGATGGCAGGGCGCACTACCGGTTCATAAGCAACGTTGAACCTACACAACAAAACCAATTTACTTTGCCCCAACGAAGCAGTGAGGTTGTCAATCTCACCGGTTTTGCTGAACACAAAGAGGTTAAACGTACTATGTGGAAAATAGTTTTTGTTTGCAGTAGATAAAAGAGAACAATGATGACAGTAGTAAAACAAGTATGAAAACAGAGATTGTAGTGATTGTATTATCATTATGAGGAAAAAGGACCGGGTTCACTTGTGGTGTCTCTCCATAGAAGATAAATAACATGTGTGGTGAACAAATTACAGCTGCGCAATTGACAGATATAAAGGCCGCACCGTCGTGCATATGCATGACATGAGTGTGTGTGTTTCCTTAGTGATTTTTTATCCACATTAGACAGTATATAGGAGTTGCTATTTTGGTGTTTTTAGGTGTCCCAACCAAGCCACACCATATACCATGTTTTGTCTTGTGATACTTGATATTCCTGGTTATTCTCTTCTCACACTTGGTACATTTAGTCATTGCTACTTGGTTGGTAAGTAATTTTATTCACTTTGGAACGGTAAGATACACCTTTCTTTGCTGTTTTGAGTGAGTTGAGAGAGAACACCACCACATCTATTTGTTTTATTTCACGAACATATTAATCATGGAGGCTTCTAGTGCTTTTGATGTGCAGCAAAAGAAGAATCCCGAGGAGGTGGTGAAGTGGAATGAGTATGAGGCACTGAGAAATACAGTGTACAAAAGGATAGCATCCGAAATAGAGCAAAATGATGGTGCTTTGAGGAAAGAATTGAGCACTTTGGATCTGAAAATAGAAGTTGCTGCTACTCAAGAATCTGTTGATGTTTTGCAAGAATCTGTGAAAAATTTGACAAGATAGATTGCTAATTTGACAACTCTAGTGCAACAACAAAGAGTTCCTCCAAATGTTAATCCCAATGCTAATAATGGTGCTGATTTGGATGATGGCCGAGGTAATGCTATACAAGGCCATGGAGGACTTGGTTTTGCTAGAAGAGCACAAGCTCCAGAAAACAATAGGGAAGATGATGGTTTGGGAAAACCAAAATTTTCTATACCTACTCTCACTTATGACACTTGTGATGTGGAAGAATATTTGTTGTGGGAGTTGAAAATTGAGAAGCTATGGAGATTACATGACTATACTGAGGATAGAAAGATCAAGCTTGCATCTTCTGGATTTGATGGCTATGCTCTCTTGTTGTGGGATGTCATTACAAGATTGATGGAAGAACATGGTGATCCATAAATTGTCACATAGAGAGTGATGAAGCAAGTTATGAGGGACAGATTTGTACCCAAGAATTATATTAGAACTCTCTATGATAAATTGAAGCAATTGAAGAAAGGTTCCTTGTAAGTGGATGATGAGGACATCCCTAGTTCTTCTACACTTTCTCCAATTGAAGATGTTGTTGTTCAAGACAAACCTAATGAAGTGAGTATTGGACCTATGACAAGATCAAGAACTAAACTATTAGAACACCAGTTGAACTCACTCTTATTAGATTATGATGTTTGTTATTTTGAGAATTTTATACTACCTAAATCCATCCACTTATGTATGATTCAGGTTATTGATAACACAAGCATTATTGGAGGAGAGGAGCATGAAATTATGGTGCCATACATGGGAGAACATATGGAGGATGATGATCATGGAATCACAAGGAAGGAGAAGAAATCAGAAGCTAAAGAATATGGTGTTGGAAGCATCAAGGACATGTCCTTGGGGGTACCACCCCATAATTCCTATTGATGCACACTGAGGCTTATGGGGGCACCAAGGACATGTCCTCGGGTGTCCCATACGGATTGCACATGGACCTGCGAGTCCAAAGTGGCTGCACCCCTATTGTGGGTCGGTTTGTATCTAGTTGATCGAGTCCAAACTATTAGTTTGAGTCCTAGCTGGTTTGGGTTAGGTGTGCCTGCGCAATACTATTGTGGCCGCACCCCTACCCCTCATATATACCTCATAACTGCGAGTTAGAACCTTAGACTACGATAAAAACATAAACCCTAGAATTTCCATATTGTATTGCTCGTGTAAGCATTCATCTTGAATTGATTCAACCTTTGCAAAGCTGAGTGTATTCTGTTGTTCCATTGGGAATAAGGAGAGAAATGACCACTTGTAGTCGGTGGCTACTTGTGCAAGAGTGTGGAGTTTCGAATATCCAAGGGGTTACGAGCTGTTGCAATTGGTGACATGGAATAGACGGAGAGTTCGTGGCAAGACACTATTTATCAACCACAAGTTATCAAAAGTTCATCGAGAAGATCGGGGATCCCCTTATCATCTTGGTATCAGATTACTGTGTTTACTCGGTGAGATGTTTTCAATCCATTAGATTCGATAGTTTTTATTTCCTATATAGAAAAAACCACAAAAAATAGTTTTAGATCATTGCCATAGCTTTTGATAATCCCAATTTTCAATTTCTAGTTGATGTTTGTGTTTGATCTTGCGTTTCTTTTCTGTTTTTGAGTCTTTAGTTTCAGTCTAGGGTAAGGGTTCATAGTATTCTTCGTTGTTTCTCTTCACGTGTCCATAGAAAACAACAGAAATATCACCCAATTCGAGTCTCTTTTGGATCTAATCCGAGTCCTAGTAGAGATTCCTACCGCGGCACAAAATCTTACTCGTTTCCTGCCGTGGAGATCCCTAGTTCGAGTTGGTTTCGGAGTTCCCTACCACGGCACAAAAAATCAGCAAAGCGTTGCCGCTCGCCCTAATTCTATTCGGAATTGGGTCCTGTCGGGCACGAAAACGCGTCAATCGCTACCGCACGTGTGATGTCCTAGTCGCACTCGGTTTGTGCCGGGCATAAAAAAGGGCGCAATCTGCTGCCGAGCGCGCCCATGCTGCTACTTCTCTCATTACTGCCACGACACGAAAACAGAGAAATCGCCGCCGCGCGCCTATTGCTATTAGCAACCGCACCAGCACCCTGCCGGGCATCGTTTTCGCGCAGAATTGCTGCCGCACGGCATAAAACAGATCTGTTCGCTACCGTGAGATACATTGGGCATCTTAGTGAGTTTTCTTTTGTTTTTCTTTGCAATTTTCTTAGGAATTCAAGTCTGAACATTGTGAGATCTAGACACAACCTTTCTAGAGAAAATTTAGGTATCTTACCCACAAGAATAGCTATCTTTTTTCTCCTAACATGCTGCTCATTATCATCAATATTTTTGTGTCACTTGGTTATTACTTGTTATCTTTGCTCCGAGTTGATATTGGCCATTGAAAATTAAAAAAAGAGAGAATACAAAAATATAAAAGAGGCCGAGAGCATTATTTTTTCAATTGTGATTGGAGCTATATTGTTATTGCTACATCTTGACACTATGATATGGGGTGGCCCGATCTTCTCAATGAGCTCTCTCGAATTTGGTGGATGTTTTGTGGATTTTCCGATAACTAGTGTACACTGAGACCTCTCACTTGGCGAACCCCTGTTGCCAATGCAACAACAATCAATCCCTTTGGATATTCTCAACTACACACTCTTGAAAACATAATCAAAGATCACGAGTGGTCCTGTATCCTCTTATTCCTAGTGGAACAACAAGATATCACGAAACTTTGCAGGTATACTTCAAGATGAAAGCTTGGCAGGAATACAATCTAGAGGCTAGGATTTTTTGGTTTAAACTTGTTCTGATCTAATCCACACGCAGATGGTAGGTATATAAAGGAGGAGGGGTGCGGCCACAAGGGCTCCTTGCGCAAGCACTACTCCTACTAGGACTAGATGATACATGCATCTACTAGTTAGCACGCTAGGACAATAAACTACGATGTATAATGTCCAAGGCTTGCGAGCCGCATGTTTTGGCCGAGCCTTCTAAATGGGACGGTTTGTATCCAGTTTGAGTCCAACTAGGTTTAGGTTCGAGTTAGTTTCGGTTTGGGGTTGTCCAACCGACTAGGGTTTGGCCTCTTATATAAAGAGAGCCAAGGCCTAGGGTTTGAGGGAGGTTGAAAATTTTGTAGAACATTGTGTTCAGGTTACCACTGTCCCTAGGGGATCAGCGTGTAGACGGCGTCTCGGACGTTCGTCGGTTATCTTTGCAAATAAAGGTACGAGTGTTCTTTGATCTGCCAAGGGGGTTCATGTGTGGCTAGGGGGCTCTTGGATCTGCCTAGAGGTGTCAAGTTTGGCGTGAGGCGTGGTGTTCATCACCTTGTTGCTCGCCTAAATCCCCCACCCGCTCGCGGCGAGCAAGATGATTTCCCCGGACGCGGCCCGCAACGTCGTCGGCATCATCGGCAATGTCATCTCCTTCGGCCTCTTCCTCTCCCCTGTGTAAGCCGCCGCCGCCACCCCCCTCGTCAAGTTCTCCAGGTTGCGTGTATCGCTCACGTGATTGGGAGGATAGTTATCATTGGTGGTTCTTGCGGTGAAAGATCGGGCAAACATCCACATCACTAGGACTCAACTAGGACTCCTACTTGGACTAGGAGTGATGAGGATATAATAGGGGTCCATGGTGATTATACATGTTTAAGTTGGAAGGAAATATTGAGCCTCACTGATGTTCATTATAAGGTGAATTCTTTCCTAGTAATAAAAAGTGTTTGTGTTTATAAGAATGTTATACTACCTAAGCCTATGCATATGTATTAGTAGGGTTATTGATAACACAAACATGAACGGAGAAGACCTTAAGGCATTCTGGAAAACAAGATGGAGATGCTGGAAAACCAGAGTACAAATGGCGAAAACAATTATTCCAGTGCTGAAAACAAATGTGCAAGTGTGGAAAACAACAATAGGAATGTTCTTCCACACTAAGGAATGGTGAAAACAAGAGGAGGGCGCTCCATTGAAGATCAATGCGCCATATAGAAGTCCTAGTTCAATTAGGCATGGCCTGTATGCCATAATGGCTGAACCCCCTAAAGTTGGGTCAGTTTGTATCCCTTCCTAGTCCAAGTAGGAGTCCTAGTAGAGTCCTCCTAGTCCAAGTAGGAGTCCTAGTTGAGTCCTAGTCCTAGTAGGAGAGGTGCTTGTGCAAGGATCCCTCCACCTATATATACTCCCCACCTGCGTGTGGAAGAGGGAGAACAGGTTTAAACCTAAACCAATGAAACCCTAGCCTCTAGATTGTATTGCTGCTAAGCATTCATCTTGTAGTATACCTGTAAAGTTGCGTGATATCTTGTTATTCCATTGGGAATAGGGGGATACAGGACCACTCGTGATCTTTGATTGCGTGTGCAAGAGTGTGTAGTTGAGAATATCCAAAGGGATTGATTGTTGTTGCATTGGCAACAAGGGTCATCCAAGTGAGAGGTCTCAGTGTAGCACTAGTTATCACAAAATCCAGAAAATATCCACAAAAAGAGAGAGAGCTCATTGAGAAGATCGGGCCACCCCATATCATCTTGGTATCATATTCTCAGGTTTACCCGGTGAGCAAATTTATCCATATTTTTAGTTGTTTTTATTCATATCCAGAAAAAGCCATACAAAAGTATTAGGTTTAGCTTGTGCCAGAGCCTAGATCAACACCAATTTGCATCTACCAGTTGTTGTTTCTTGTTGATTTGCGTTCCTATTTTTAATTTTTTATATTTTAGGGTTCATCGTGTTCATCTTTTGTGTGATGCGAGTTGCTTTGGATTTCCTTCATATCGTTGCCGTACAATTGCCCTAGCCACCATCGATTTCCTCGCTGGGATCGGATTGGGCAAAGCCAAAAGATTTCCTTGCGCAAGCGCAAAGCTGCCGTCACCGCGTCGGGCCCTTGTCCTTATTGCTACCGGCCAAAACGTTGTGGTCCGTGCCGCACCCGCGCGCCGATTCGAAAACGCGTTAACACGCCAGCTAAACGCGCCACGCGCTACGAGCCAAGATCCGGTTACCACTACGCGCTGGTTATCCCGTGTCGGAGTCAAACGCGCACCGAGTGCTACACGCCAAACCGCGTCCGAGCGCTAGCGACGCGCGATATCGTGTGCATCCCTATCCGCGCACGCGTCACATGAAATCTACGCGCCAGTCCAACAGAAACCACCTGCGCACCGCATCCTTGTCGGATTCGTTCGATGGACTTGGTCCATCGTCGCATCTACCGGCCAAACGACAAACAAATTTCACCTGCGCCCCGCACGTCACCACTGATTGCGCGCGTCCTGGTCGTAGTCCATTGCACCACGCGCCCCACCTTCCCGCGATTGGACACGCATCCGTTACCGCGTTGCCGCCCCGATTTCTACGCTCGCGATCGACCACATCCCGTCCACACCACAGCAAGTACACACAACCGTACGACACGGTTTCTAGTCCGATCTTTGATAAGCCTTAGCCACAACCAATCTACAACAAACTTTTAAGTCCATAACCCAAAGACTAGCTGTTTTCTTGCTCTAACAGGCTGCTCATATCTTGGACATTTTGTGGACATTGAGCAATCTTGTGCCTGTTTTCATAGAGTATTTGCTAGTGTCTTCCAGTGCTTGCAATACCTCTTCCATATAATTGCTAAGCCACATTTGTCTCCCAGAGTGAGTGTGTTCCTTTAGTGAATTTTATCACATTAGACAGTACATTGCAGTTGCTATTTTGGTGTTGTTAGGAATCGCAACCAAGCCCCACCAAATACCATGTTTTGTCTTGTGACACTTGATATCATGTTTATTCTCATCTCACACTTTGGTACACTCTTCATCGATACATGTTGGTAAGTAAATCCTATTCACTTTGGAACGGTGAGATACATCTTCTTTGCTGGTTTCGAGTGAGTTGTGAGAGAACACCACAACCCATTGTTATTTTGTTTCACTAACAAGTTAATCAATGGAGTTTCCTAGTGTTGATGCTTGCAGTTATACATTTTGGGAGGAGTATGCTACTGGGATCCCTGCATCAGATTTGTTCCACTTCACAGCAGACATCAAGGAAAGCCAGGTTACTATTACCCTTGATAAAGGTACACGATATAATTTTTTTTAGTCCCGAGGTTGTTGAAGAATTGCAGCTGGTTCCAAAAACATGTGATCCATTTAGGTTACCTACATATGATGATGAACTTCTTATTACTCACATAGTTTCTTTTCCTTTAACCATTCATGGACATAAGGAGAAAATTTTATGTCATGTGATGCCTAAAGCTATTACTTATTCTCATCTTTTGTTGGGACGACAATGGTGCACTAGATATAGAGTTAATTTTGATAGCCATTTTCCTGATTTACGATTCTTTTGGAACAATTAGAAAGATTGGATAATACATGCATGGCTTACAAAATTTCAAAGAGTTAGAGAACAACCCTTAATTTCTGCTCAAATGCTTGAAAAGCAAAGACTTGAAAAACTTGAGATGCAAAGACTTGAGCGTATAGTTATGGGATTTGTCGAGGTTGAGAAGGCATGTGAGGTTGTTTCTACTAATGTAATCATGTCTACTCCTAGTGTTGTTTCTTGTGATGTGCAGGTTGCTTTTGAATAAAGGGATCCTATAGTACAACCTGCACCACCACCACATACATTTTAGGAGCATGCAATTGTTCTTAGTGTTGTTGCTTGTGATATGCTGGTTGCTTTTGAAGAAAGGGAGCCTTCTCAAGTACAACCTACATCACCACTAGAGGAAGATGAATCAGTACCTACTACATCTGAGGAGAATGCCATTGACATTGGTGCTGATTTCGAGCTACAAACAACAAGTGCTGAATTTTGTGAGTCTACTAATTTGCTAGTTGATTCTTGTGAGTTAACAAGCATATACAGTTCACCACCATGTGATAATGTGATAATTTCGAATTTTGAGCGTGTGTATTGATTACACATAAGGAAGTACTTGCTAAAATACCACCTAATAATATTGTGTATTCCATCATGGTACATGAACCAATTACAGTGCAATGTGCTATGAATAAGATTGCTGAAATTTCATATGTCAATTCTAGCAATGATTCTACTTGTTTCACTTTTAATTTGGTTGGTGACTATAACATGAATGAAATTTTGATGGTGGATCAAATATGTATTACTTGTGATAAAATGGCTGAGTTGAACATTGTGTTACCTTCGTTGGATTGTTTATAATTTGCTAAATCTGAGCATGATTTCACACATATGTTTGGTGTGCCACAAAATTCATATGACAATTATCTGCTATTTACATGCAAAATTCGTGGCCCTATGTCATGTGAGAAATTTTATCATGTGCACACAACTAATGCACACCATTATAGATACATATATTGTGCATACACGTTGTTCTTTTTGTTTCTTCCACGTTCAGTTTACCACAAGCCGCATATGTCTTGTCTTTAAGAAAGGGAGGATGATGAGGATACAATAGGGGTCCATGGTGATTATACATGTTTAAGTTGGAAGGAAATATTGAGCCTCACTGATGTTCATTATAAGGTGAATTCTTTCCTAGTAATAAATATTGTTTGTGTTTATAAGAATATTATACTACCTAAGCGTATGCATATGTATTAGCAGGGTTATTGATAACACAAACATGAATGGAGGAAGACCTCAAGGCATTCTGGAAAACAAGATGGAGATGCTGGAAAACCAGAGTACAAATGGTGAAAACAATTATTCCAGTGCTGAAAACAAATGTGCAAGTGTGGAAAACAACTCCAGGAATGTTCTTCCACACTAAGGAATGGTGAAAACAAGAGGAGGGCGCCCCATTGAAGATCAATGCGCCATATAGAAGTCCTAATTCAATTAGGCATGGCTTGTATGCCATAATGGCCGAACCCCCTAAAGTTGGGTCGGTTTGTATCCCTTCCTAGTCCAGGTAGGAGTCCTAGTAGAGTCCTCCTAGTCCAAGTAGGAATCCTAGTTGAGTCCTAGTCCTAGTAGGAGAGGTTCTTGTGCAAGGAGCCCTCCACCTATATATACTCCCCACCTGCGTGTGGAAGGGGGAGAACAAGTTTAAACCAAAACCAATGAAACCCTAGCCTCTAGATTGTATTGCTGCTAAGCATTCATCTTGAAGTATACCTGCAAAGTTGCTTGATATCTTGTTATTCCATTGGGAATAGGGGGATACAGGACCACTCGTGATCTTTGATTGCGTGTGCAAGAGTGTTTAGTTGAGAATATCCAAAGGGATTGATTGTTGTTGCATTGGCAACAAGGGTCATCCAAGTGAAAGGTCTCAATGTAGCACTAGTTATCACAAAATTCAGAAAATATCCACAAAAAGAGAGAGAGCTCATTGAGAAGATCGGGCCACCCCATATCAAGGAGAGACTCCTACTAGGACTAGGACTCAAGTAGGACTCCTACTTGGACTAGGAGAGACTTCTACTAGGACTAGGACTCAACTAGGAGTCCTACTTGGACTAGGAGAGATACAAACCGACCCACTTTAGGGGGATTCGGCCATTATGGAATACAAGCCATGCCTAATTAAATTAGGACTTCTATATGGCACATTGATCTTAAATGGGTTGCCCTCCACTTGTTTCCATCATTGCTTAGTGTCGAAGAACATTCCCGAAGTTGTTTTCCACACTTGCACATTTGTTTTCACCACTTGAATAATTGTTTTCACCATTTGTACTCTTGTTTTCCAGCATCTCCATCTTGTTTTCCAGTATGCCAATAATTGTTTTCACCATTTGTACTCTTGTTTTCCAGCATCCCCATCTTGTTTTCCAGTATTTGATATGGGGTGGCCCGATCTTCTCAGTGAGCTCTCTCTATTTTTGGTGGATGTTTTGTGGATGTTCTGATAACTAGTGCTACACTGAGACCTCTCACTTGGATAACCCCTGTTGCCAATGCAACAACAATCAATCCCTTTGGATATTCTCAACTACACACTCTTGCACACATAATGAAAGATCATGAGTGGTCCTGTATCCCCTTATTCCCAATGGAACAACAAGATATCACACAACTTTGCAGGTATACTTCAAGATGAATGCTTAGCAACAATACAATCTAGAGGCTAGTGGTTTTTAGTTTAAACTTCTTCTATCTAATCCACACGCAGGTGGTAGGTATATAAAGGAGGAGGGGTTTGGCCACAAGGGATCCTTGCTCAAGCACTACTCCTACTAGGACTAGGACTCAACTAGGACTCCTACTTGGACTAGGAGAGACTCCTACTAGGACTAGGACTCAACTAGGACTCCTACTTGGACTAGGAGAGAAACAAACCAACCCACTTTAGGGTGATTGGGCCATTATGGCATACAAGCCATGCCTAATTGAATTTGACTTCTATATGGCGCATTGATCTTCAATGGGGTGCCCTCCACTTGTTTCCATCATCGCTTAGTGTGGAAGAACATTCCTGGAGTTGTTTTCATCACTTGCACATTTGTTTTCACCACTTGAATAATTGTTTTCACCATTTGTACTCTTGTTTTCTAGCATCTCCATCTTGTTTTCCAGTATGCCTTGAGGTCTTCCTCCATTCATTTTTATGTTCTCAATAACCCTGTTAATACATAATGCATAGGCTTAGGTAGTATAACATTCTTATAAACACAAGCAATATTTTTTACTAGGAATGAATTCACCTTATAATGAACATCAGCGAGGCTCAATATTTCCTTCCAACTTAAGCATGTATAATCACCATGAACCCCTATTATATCCTCACCATCCTACCTTTCTTCAAGACAAGACGTCTGCGGCTTGTCGTAAACTGAACATGGAAGAAACAAATAGAACAAGATGTATGCACAATATATGTATCTATAATGGGGTGCATTAGTTGTGTGGACATGATAAAAATTCTCACATTACATGGGAGCACGAATTTTGCATGTAAATAGTACATAATTGTCATATGAAAACAAATAGAATCTCATCAAATAGAAATCACAATTGCAAGTATAAGTGATGCTCATAAGGAGAAACATCTATGTATAAATTTTTATTGTTTAATATTAAATCAAGTGTTCTCACAGAAGATCTATGATCAAATTAAGTTGTAGTAGTACACCCAATTGTTTTAACATTTTTGTTATCTTTATTATGTAAATTGCAACTCAATTTGCATATATAAGTGAAGTAGAAATCAGTAGCATATGTATTTATCAAAGTTTTTGGCAAATCTAACATATGTGTAACATTATGCTCATATTTAGAAAATTTTAAACCATCCAACCAAGGTAACACAAAGTTCAATTCAACAATTCTATCACAAGTAATACATATGTGATCCACCATAAAAATTCCATTCATGTTATAGTCACTAACCAAATTAAAAGTGAAACAAGTAGTATCAGTGCTAGAATTGAGATATGAAATTCCAGCAATCCTATTCATAGCACATTGCACAGTAATTGGTCATGTAACATAATGGAATACACAATATTAATAGGTGGTATTTTAGCAAGCACTTCTTTATGTGAAATCAAAACCACATGCTCAAAATTCAATATTATCAAATTGTCACATGGCGGTGAACTATAAGTGGTTGTCAACTCACAATAATCAACTTGCAAATTAATAGACTCACAAAATTCAGCACTTGCAAGTGGTAACTCGAAATCAGCACCAATATCAATAGCATCCTCCTCAGATTTAGTAGGCACTGACTCATCTTTCTCAAGTGGTGTTGCAGGTTGTACTTGAGTAAGCTCCCTTTCTCCAAAAGTAACCTGCAAATCACAAGAAACAATACTAGGCACAATGGCATGCTCCTCCAATGTATGTGGTGGTGGTGGTGCAGGTTGTACTATAGGCTCCCTTTCTTGAAAAGCAACCTGCACATCACAAGAAACAACACTAGGAGTAGACATGATTTTATTAGTAGAAACAACCTTACATGTCTCTGTAACCTCTATATTGTCAAACCATTGCATCCCAAGGATTTCAAGTGTTTCCTTCTCAAGGAATTGAGGAGACAAAAATAATGGTTGACGTCTAATGTCCCAAAATTTTGGAAGCCATGCATGTATTATCCATTTTTTCTCCATTTTCTAACAAATTTGTAAATCAGGATAATGGCTAACAAAATTAACACTATATCTAATGCACCATTGTCGTCTCAACAAAAGATGAGAACAAGTAATAGCTCTAGGCATCACAAAACATAAAATTATGTCCTTATGGCCATTAATGGTTAAAGGAACAAAAACTATGTGAGTAATAATAAGTTCATCATCATATGTAAGTAACCTAAATGGATCACATGTTTTTGGAACCATCTGCAATTTTTCAATAACCTCGGGAGTAACAAAGTTATACCGTGTACCTTTGTCAAGGGTAATAGCAACCTGGTTTTCCTTGATGTCTGCTCTGAAGTGGAATAAATCTTTTGTTGGAATCCCACTAGCATCCTCCTCCCAAAATGTATAACTGCATGCATCAACTATAGAAAACTCTATTGATTAACTTGTTAGTGATAACAAAATAACAATGGGTTGTGGTGTCCTCTCACAACTCACTCAAAACCAGCAAAGAATTGTTTCTCTTACCGTTCCAAAGTGAATAGGATTTACTTACCACAAGTATCAATGAAGAGTGTACCAAGTGTGAGAAGATAATAACTAGGATATCAAGTGTCACAAGACAAAAACAGGGTAGATGGTGGGGTTTGGTTGGGATTCCTAACAACACCAAAATAGCAACTCCTATTTACTGTCTAGTGTGATGAAAAACACTAAAGGAACACACTCACTCTAGGAGACAAATGTGGCTTAGCAATTCTATGGAAGAGGTATTTCATGCACTGGAAAGACACTAGCAAATACGCTATCAAAACAGGCACTAGATTACTCAAATATGTCCACAAAAATATCCAAGATATGATGTATCAAGCTCCACTAGTGATATAGTAATGGCTCGGCCTCTTTTGATTTTTTATCTTGCTATTTTTTATACTTTTCCTTCTTTTCTATTCTTTTTTGTACTTTTCCAATGGCCTTTGAATCAACTAGGAGCAATATGTAAGGGAAACCATAAAATATGGACAAGAATGAGATCAAATTGAGCATCCTGTAGAGCAATAAAAACAACTAGTCTTTGGGTTGTGTACCTAAAATTTTGCTGTAGAATGGCTATGGCTAAGCTTATCAAAGATCAGACTAGGATACCTAGGGAGAAAACAGGAGAAAACAACGAAAAACTCTTGAAAATAGGAGAAAAACGAGCAAGAATGGCTCACGGCAGAGAAACGGCCAATTTTGTGTCGTACGACAGCGAAACTCGCATAAAAACTCTGCCCGGCAGAGAAAAGTGCGCACGGTTCTGCGTGTGTGTTGCGGGTGGGTGCTGCGAGGGCGTGCGGTGTGGGATTTTAGGCCCACGTGGGCGATAGGGACAAGGAATACGAGCTGGCGGCATCGCTTTGGCCCGTTTCCGTGCCGCGGCAGAACTCGGTATCCGAGTGTGGCTAGGAGCGCGCGGGCAAAACGTGTTTAAAAAGCGTGTGTGGTGGGAGGCGGTTACGAATCCGAGTAGAGCAAAGAAAAGGAGCGCGCGACAGAAAGTTGGGGCAAAACGCATGCACGGCAGCATGGATTGAATCCGATAGCAACAAGTATAGGCGCGCAGCAGCAACGTGGAAGGTGTATGTGTCCAACCCGATCGTGGCTATGAGTCCGAGTGTAACTAGGATGCAATGCACGACAACAAGTAGGCGATCCACGGGAGAGTTTTGAGCTCCAAACCGTGGTAGAATCAAACCTAACTCGTGGGAAAACAAAGAACCTCCCAACACACTTCTTTTTGGTGGAATTTTTTCGGTATAGATAGAAATATAAAACAACTAGATGGAACCCGAACACTAATAGATGAAAACTAAAAACAGAAAACAGGAACGCATATAAACAAGAAACAGTAACTAGTAGATGCAAATTGGTGTTGATCTAGGCTTTGGCAAAATCTAAACCTAATATTTTTGTGTGGCTTTTTCTGGATAGGTAATAAAAACAACTATACTAGGGATCAAATTTTCGCACGGAGTAAACCCGAGAATCTGATACCAAGATGATATGGGGTGGCCCGATCTTCTCAATGAGCTCTCTCTATTTTTGGTGGATGTTTTGTGGATTTTCGGATAACTAGTGCTACACTAAAACCTCTCACATGGATAACCCCTCTTTCCAATGCAACATCAACCAACCCCTTTGGATATTCTCAACTACACACTCTTGCACACGTAATCAAAGATCACGAGTGGTCCCGTATCCCCTTATTCCCAGTGGAACAACAAAATATCACGCAACTTTGCAGGTATACTTCAAGATGAATGCTTAGAAGCAATACAATCTAGAGGCTAGTGGTTTTTGGTTTAGACTTCTTCTATCTAATCCACACATAGGTGGTAGGTATATAAAGGAGGCGGGGTACGACCACAACGGCTCCTTGCGCAAGCACTACTCCTACTAGGACTAGGACTCCTACTTGGACTAGGAGAGACTCCTACTAGGACTAGGACTCAACTAGGACTCCTACTTTGACTAGGATAGACTCCTGCTAGGACTTGGACTCAACTAGGAGTTCTACTTGGAGTAGGAGAGATACAAACTGACCCACTTTAGGGGGATTCGACCATTATGGCATACAAGCCATGCCTAGTTGAATTAGGACTTCTATATGGTGCATTGATCTTCAATGGGGCGCCCTCCACTTTTTCCCATCATTGCTTAGTGTGGAAGAACATTCCTGGAGTTGTTTTCCGCACTTGCACATTTGTATTCACCACTTGAATATTTTTTTTCACCATATGTACTCTTGTTTTCCAGAATCTCCATCTTGTTCTCCAGTATGCCTTGAGCTCTTCCTCCATTCATGTTTGTGTTATCAATAACCCTGCTAATACATAATTCATAGGCTTAGGTAGTATAACATTCTTATAAACACAAACAATATTTATTACTAGGAAGGAATTCACCTTATAATGAACATCAATGAGGCTCAATATCTCCTTCCAACTTAAGCATGTATAATCACATGGACCCCTATTATATCCTCATCAGTATGCCTTGAGGTCTTCCTCCATTCATGTTTGTGTTATCAATAACTCTACTAATACATAATGCATAGGCTTAGGTAGTATACCATTCTTATAAACATAAACAATATTTATTATTAGGAAAGAATTCACCTTATAATGAACATGAGTGAGTCTCAATATTTCCTTCCAACTTAAGCATGTATAATCACCATGGACCCCTATTATATCCTCATCATCCTCACTTTCTCCAAAACAAGACATCTGTGACTTGTGGTAAGCTGAACGTGGAAGAAACAAAAAGAACAACGTGTAAGCACAATATATGTATCTATAATGGGGTGCATTAGTTGTGTGGACATGATAAAATTTCTCACATGACATGGGACCACCAATTTTGCATGTAAATTGCACATAATTTTCATATGAAAACAAATAGCATCTCATGAAATAGCAATCACCATTGCAAGTATAAGTGAATCTCATAAAGTCATGATCATAAAGAGAAACATCTATGTATAATTTTTATGGTTTAATATTAAATCAAGTGTTCTCACAAAAGATCTATGATCAAATTTAGTTGTATCAGTACACCCAATTGTTTTAACATTTTTGTTATCTTTATTATGTAAATTGCAACTCAATTTGCCTATATAAGTGAAGTACAAATCAGTAGCATATGTATTTATCGAAGTTTTTGGTAAATCAAACATATGTGTATCATTATGCTCATATTTATGAAATTGTAAACCATCCAACCGAGGTAACACAATGTTCAATTCAGCAATTCTATCACAAGTAATACATATTTGATCCACCATAAAAATTTCATTCATGTTATAGTCGCCAACCAAATTAAAAGTGAGACAAGTAGTACCGGTGCTAGAGTTGAGATATGAAATTTCAGCAATCCTATTCATTACACATTGCACAGTAATTGGTTCACGTAACATGATGGAATACACTATATTAATAGCTAGTTTTTCAGCAAGCACTTCTTTATGTGAAATAAAAACCACATGCTGAAAATTCGAAATTAACAAATTATCACATGGTGGTGAACTATAAATGCTTGTTAACTCACAAGAATCAACTAGCAAATTAGTAGACTCACAAAATTCAGCACTTGTAGTTTTTTGCTCGAAATTAACACCAATATCAATGACATCCTCCTCGGATTTAGTAGGTACTAATTCATCTATCTCATGTGGTGATGCAGGTTGTACTTGAGGTGGCTCTCTTTCTTCAAAAGTAACCTGCATATCACAAGAAACAATACTAGGCACAATGGCATGCTCCTCCAATGTATGTGGTGGTGGTGCAGGTTGTACTATAGGCTCCCTTTTTTCAATAGCAACATGTATATCACAAGAAACAACACTAGGAGTAGACATGATTACATTAGTAGAAACAACCTTACATGTCTCTATAACCTCTATATTGTCAAACCATTGCATCGCAAGGTTTTCAAATCTTTCCTTTTCAAGGAATTAAGGAGACAAAAACAATGGTTGACGTCTGATGTCTCAAAATTTTGGACGCCATGCATGTATTATCCAATTTTTCTTCTTGTTCCAACAGAATTCTAGATCAGGATAATGGCTAACAAAATTAGCACTATATCTAATGCACCATTGTCTTCCCAACAAAAGATGAGAACAAGTAAGAGCTCTAGGCATCACAAAGTATACAATTCTCTCCTTATGTCCACTAATGGTTAAAGGAACAGAAACTATGTGAGTAATAATAAGTTCATCATCATATGTAGGTAACCTAAATGGATCACATGTTTTTGGAACCAGCTGCAATTGTTCAATAACCTCAAGACTAACAAAGTTATACCGTGTACCTTTATCAAGGGTAATAGCAACCTGGCTCTCCCTGATGTCTGCTGTGAAGTGGAATAAATCTTTTGCTGGAATCCCACTAGCATCCTCCTCCCAAAATGTATAACTGCATGCATCAACTATATAAAACTCCACTGATTAATTTGTTAGTGAAAACAAAATAACACTGGGTTGTGGTGTTCTCTCACAACTCACTCAAAACCCGCAAAGAATTGTTTCTCTTACCGTTCCGAAGTGAATAGGATTTACTTACCAACAAGTATCAATGAAGAGTGTACCAAGTGTGAGAAGAGAATAACCAGTATATCAAGTGTCACCAGACAAAAATAGGGTATATGGTGGGGCTTGGTTGGGATTCCTAACAACACCAAAATAGCAACTCCTATTTACTGTCTAATGTGATAAAATTCACTAAAGGAACACACTCACTTTGGGAGACAAATGTGGCTTAGCAATTCTATGGAAGAGTTATTGCAAGCACTGAAAGACACAAGCAAATACTCTATGAAAACAGGCACAAGATTGCTCAAACATGTCCACAAAAATATCCAAGATATGATGTATCAAGCTTGTCGTGGTGGTGTCACGGCAAATGCCATGGGATGGCTAAAGTTGGGGCCGATGGACGCTGGAGGTGCTCGGGGAGGGATCACACGGCGAGTAGCCGCGTGTGGTAGATCACAAACACTGCAAACAACACGATCTTACCCAGGTTCAGGGCCCTCGTGTGGAGGTAAAACCCCTACTCCTTCCTCTCTCTTTATATGGTGTTTACCGAGTAGCCACAGTACAGTTCAGGCCTTCAGCCGAGTAGCCACTCTACGCTCTAGTTCTCTCTGTGAGTAATGAAGCAATCCAGAGTCTCGACTAAGGCAACGTCCCTCGCGCAGGAGGGGGCAGGGCACCTTATATACTGGTGCCCAGCCAGATAGAAAACAAGTATAAAGTACGACTTGACGTGACAGGAGCCCTGCAGAACCGCGCACGCCTCTGGGTTCCCGATGACGCTTGCCCAGTAAGTCGTCGCGCCGTTCAGAGATGGGACCTGTCCACCCTTGCCAGTGAGATAGGGTAGGCCCCTAGCCCTGTCCTGTCCCCTCTGTCAGTGACAGGACGTGACAGGCGCCTACCGCACTGTAGCCACGCCGGAGCGCGGATAATCACGCACTCCGTAAGTTGAACCGCACGCCGTACGGACGCAGGATACGCGGGATCCTTTGTCAGAACGGCTCCATTGACTTCTGGCCCGAGTAGGAATCCACTCCCTCTACTCGGACCACTTCCTCTACTCGAAAGAATACAACTTCCTTGATTCTTCCTCCTGGCCATCAGTGTGTACGACCGGTTAGCTGCCTATCGGGTAGCGAGTACCGGGTAGCCAGCCTACCTAGTCAAAACAGCCTCTTTGCTCTTGCCTTTAGCACTGGCCTTACCCCTACTCGGGGGTAACCCCCCGACAAAGCTCCATTAGTGATATAGTAATGGACCGGCCTCTTTCGATTTTTTCTCTCTTTCTACTTTTTTATACGTTTTCTCTTTTTCTCTATTTTTGTATTTTTCCAATGGCCTTTGAATCAACTAGGAGCAATATGTAAGGGAAAACAGAAAATATGGACACGAATTGATCAAATTGAGCAGCCTGTTAGAGCAATAAAACAGCTAGTCTTTGGGTCGTGTTACCTAAAATCTTGCTGTAGATTGGTTGTGGCTAAGGCTTCGAAAAGATCATACTATGAGATCCTAGGGAGAAAACAGGAGAAAACAACGAAAAACTATTGAAAACAGAAGAAAAACGAGAGAAAATGACTCACGATAGAGATACAACGGGTTTTGTGTACCCACGGCAGAGAAAATACGCAAAAATCCTTCCCGGCAGAGACTAGCGCGTGCGTGCGTGCGGGTGTGAGTGGTGGTGTGCTACGGCAGTGGTTTGGCGCGGGTTTTATCCCCCGGAACGAGTCCGAGTAGGCCTAGGATCAGCGTGCGCACGGCAGCGTAAACACGCGGAAGTTGTGCCCGGTAGCTCTCGGACTGCTGTCCGATGTGGCGTGGGTGCGCGCGCTAAGCAAAATGCGTTACAAACACGTGTGCGGTAAGAGCTCGGCGTGGAATCCGAGTAGAACAAGGAGCAGCGCGCGGAAGCGAAACATCAGATTTTTTTTTGTGCCCGACATAACCGATCCGAGATCAACAAGAAGCTCGTGTATAACTAGGGCAGCAAGCTAGGCGATCCACAGGAGAGTTTTTTAGGCTCCAAAACCATGGTAGAATCAAACCCAACTCGAAAGAACACAATACAAATTGCATCACACTTATTTTTGTGGAAATTTTCGCTATAGATCGAAACAAAAGACAACTAGAGGAACCCTAACCCTAATAGATGAACACTAAAAACAGGAAAACAGAAACGCAAATCAACAAGAAACATCAACTAGTAGATGCAAATTGGTGTTGATCTAGGCTCTGGAACAAACTAAACCTAATATTTTTGTGGGTCTTTTTCTGGATAGGAAATAAAAACAACTAGACTATGGATGGAATTTGCTCACCGAGTAAACCCGAGAATCTGATACCAAGATGATATGGGGTGGCCCGATCTTGTCAATGAGCTGTTTCAAATTTTGTGGATGTTTTGTGGATTTTCTGATAACTAGTGCTACAATAAGACCTCTCACTTTGATAAT
Source organism: Alopecurus myosuroides (assembly GCA_028641055.1). Taxonomy (NCBI): domain Eukaryota; kingdom Viridiplantae; phylum Streptophyta; class Magnoliopsida; order Poales; family Poaceae; genus Alopecurus; species Alopecurus myosuroides. The sequence goes on from CM054058.1 coordinate 335,044,206, forward strand.
CCATGTTGCTAGTGCAACATCAATCAATCCCTTTGGATATTCTCAACTACACACTCTTGCACACGTAATCAAAGATCACGAGTGATCCTGTATCCCCTTATTCCCATGGAACAACAAGATATCACGCAACTTTGCAGGTATACTTCAAGATGGAAGGTTGGCAGCAATACAATCTAGAGGCTAGGTTTTTGGTTTAAACTTGTTCTGATCTAATCCACACGCAGGTGGTAGGTATATAAAGAAGGAGGGGTGCAGCCACAAGGGCTCCTTGCGCAAGCAGTACTCCTACTAGGACTAGGACTCAACTAGGACTCCTACTTGGACTAGGAGATACTCCTACTAGGACTAGGACTCAACTAGGATTCCTACTTGGACCAGGAGAGACTCCTACTAGGATTAGGACTCAACTAGGAGTCCTACTTGGACTAGGAGAGATACAAACCGACCCAGTTTAGGTTTATTAGGCCATTATGTTATACAAACCATGCCTAATGGAATTAGGACTTCTATATGGCGCATTGATCTTCACTGGGGTGCTTTCCCCTTATTTCCATCATTGCTTAGTGCGGAAGAACATTCCTGGAGTTGTTTTCCACACTTGCACATTTATTTTCACCATTTGTACTCTTGTTTTCCAGTATGCCTTGAGGTCTTCCTCCATTCATGTTTGTGTTATCAATAACTCTGCTAATACATAATGATACGAGCATCTACTGGTTAGCACGCTAGGACAATAAACTACGGTGTATAATGTCTAAGGCCCGCGAGCCGCATGTTTTGGCCGAGCCTTCTAAATGGGCCGGTTTGTATCCACTTTGAGTCCAACTAGGTTTAGGTTTGAGTCAGTTTTGGTTTGGGTTTGTCCAACCGACTAGGGGTTGGCATCTTATATATAGAGAGCCAAGGCCTAGGGTTTAGGGAGGTTTAAAATTATGTAGAACTAAAAGTTCTAGGTTACCACCGTCCCTAGGGAATCGGCGTGTAGGCGACGTCTCGGACGTTCGTCAGTTATCATTGCAAATAAAGGTACGAGTGTTCTTGGATCCGCCAAGATGGTTCGTGCGTGGCTAGGGGGATCTTGAATCTGCCTAGAGTTGTCGAGCTTGGTGTGAAATAAAGGTGCGAGTGTTCTTGGATCTGCCAGGAGGGTTCGTGCGTTTCTCTCCTAAATCTATCCATGTTCTTCAGGTTACGTGTATCGCTCACGTGATTGGGAGAATAGTTATCTCGGTGGTTCTTGCGGTGAAAGATTGGGCAAAAATCTACATCAAGTGGTATCAGATCACCAGGTTGATCACCGCGAGGGAGTTCGTCCAGTTGAAGATTGATCTGCAGGTTTGTAAAGATTAGCAGATTTGTTTTTGCTGGAATTGTTGGAGGGGCGAAGAGTTTGCCAGCATTGTTGCATCTCGGCGAGTTTGACCTAAACGTGAAGGGGAGAGAGGATCAAGTCCAATCAGTTTGGCAGGTTTTTGTTTGGTTGATAGTGTGATCCTTGCATTGTTGTGCAGTGTTTGCGTAAGAAAAAAAGAATTACCTTTCGTATGGACTATGGGGTCTCGGATCGGATTGTTAGCAGCGGAAGAAAAAAAAGTTGTCTTCGTCTATGGAGACTCGATCGGATTTGGCAGTACGTACTAGTTTTGGAAAGAGAGACTTACGTGGTATGGCTAGAAAAGGATTAACAAAAAAAGGTTTGCATCCGCGTGGGAGATTTGCTTTAGTAACTGATCATGTATACCCTTCCTACATGCGTGGGCAAGGAAAGGAGCAACCACATCGCACAACTGTTTACATATCGGACAGAGCTGTTAGTTGTCTTCTGAGTAGTATACAGCAACGACAAAAAAAAACGAAATAATGGTTGTTGCGCTTCGATTTCCCTGCAGCATGGGGGAAAATTGAACATGGATCGGAAGCGGAACGGATGGATTGATGGTTTTAACGTGCAGTAAACAAGAAAGAGAAAAAAAGTTGGAAAAGTGGTGCTGATTGGATATGTGCACGTGGTTTTCGGAAGACAGGATTTGGCTTTGTACGTGCACACAAATTATTTTTGGTACGTACATGGAGTATAGACAAAATAAAAAGAGACACTAGTTTATATTTTCACATGCGGTGAACTTGGTTCATTTGGATTCATGGGGTGCATGAATTTGTCCTGTTCGTCTTGGGTGATGCACTCAGTTGACCTCCACTATTTCAGATTGCATCTGTGGGCTTATTTAGCTTATTTGGACCCTTGGGGTACAGGAGTTTGTCCTGCTGCGTTTGGGGTGGTTTGTATGGTGCGTTTCATTTGCAGTCTGAAAGTTGTGTGTCTAAATCTGGTTAGTGGTGCCAAACATGAAGGGCACCAAGAACAAGTCTAGCTAGCCGAGAGGGAGGATGTGGTGTGGCAGGCCAGCAAGACTTGAGTATGTGGAAGCGTGGCGATATGATAATTTGACGCCACAAGTGCCGGACAAGACCTTCTGGCGTTGAGGATAACGCCTTTCGAAGAAAGGGAGGATGATACGGGCATCTACTGGTTAGCACGCTAGGATAATAAACTACGATGTATAATGTCTAAGGCCTGCGAGCCGCATGTTTTGGCGGAGCCTTCTAAATGGGCCGGTTTGTATCCACTTTGAGTCCAACTAGGTTTAGGTTCGAGTCAGTTTCGGTTTGGGTTTGTCCAACCGACTAGGGGTTGGCCTCTTATATAAAGAGAGCCAAGCCCTAGGGTTTAGGGAGGTTGAAAATTATGTAGAACTAAAAGTTCCAGGTTACCACCGTCCCTAGGGGATTGGCGTGTAGGCGGCGTCTCGGACGTTCGTCAGTTATCATTGCAAATAAAGGTACGAGTGTTCTTGGATCTACCAAAAGAGTTTGTGTGGCTAGGGGGTTCTTGTATCTGCCTAGAGTTGTCGAGCTTGGTGTGAAATAAAGGTGCGAGTGTTCTTGGATCTGCCAAGAGGGTTCGTTCGCCTAAATCTATCTATGTTCTTCAGGTTACGTGTATCACTCACGTGATTGGGAGAATAGTTATCTCGGTGGTTCTTGCTGTGAAAGATCGGGCAAATATCTACATCACATAATGCATAGGCTTAGGTAGTATAACATTCTTATAAACACAAACAATATTTATTACTAGGAAAGAATTCACCTTATAATGAACACAAGTGAGGCTCAATATTTCCTTCCAACTTAAGCATGTATAATCACCATGGACCCCTATTATAATCACCTTATAATGAACATCAGAACAAGTTTAGACCAAAAATCCTAGCCTCTAGATTGTATTGCTGCCAAGCATTCATCTTGAAGTAACCATTGCAAAGTTGTGTGATATCTTGGTGTTCTAATAGGAATAAGGGGACAGAGGACCACTCATGATCTTTGATTGCGTGTGCAAGAGTGTGTAGTTGAGAATATCCAAAGGGGTTGATTGTTATTGCACTGGCCACGTGGATTATCCAAGGAGAGTTCTTAGTGTAGCACTAGTTATCTTATCATCCACAAAACATCCACCATAATTTCGAGAGAGCTCATTGAGAAGATCGGGCCACCCCTTATCACTACTTTGGTGAATCAAAGACTCCTTATTCATGAGGACAATGCTAGTGTCCATGGAGAATTTGACAATAGGGTAACTTTGGGCCTCAAGACTAAGGAGGAGGTAGAGGCAATGTAAGAGGACGTGGATTTGGAGTAGAAAGGAGGGTTCCAGTTCAAGAGCAAAACCGAGAGGATGATGGGCTTGGCAAGCCAAAATTTATGCTTCAAACTCTCAATTTTGATACTGATGATGTAGAAGAATATCTCATGTGCGAACTGAAAATTGAGAAGATGTGGAGGATGCATTAGTACACTTATGAGAGGAAAATAAAATTGCTTCTTCAGGTTTTGATGGCTATGCTTTGCTATGGTGGGACAACATTACAAGAAAAAGAGCAAGATATAGAGAACCTGAAATTGTTACATGGAGGGAGATAAAGCAAGTTATGATGGACATATTTGCGAAAAAACTATATTAGAACACTCTATGACAAGTTACCACACTTGAGTCAAGGTACAAATTCCGTGGATGCATATTTTAGAGAGATGGAGCTGATTCTTCAAAGGGCTAGAGTGAGAGAAGAGCTAGAACACACTATGCAGCGTTTCCTCTCGGGATTGCAATTTAAAATCAAGAGCATTGTGAGGCATGTGGAATATAATAATATTAATTAATTATTACATCAAGCTAGAGAAGCTGAGAAGCACTTGGACAAAGAGGCTCTCATGGTTCCAAGGAGAAATTTTACTCCTAGATCTTCCTTTTCATCACCTACACCACAAACATCCCAATTTCGTGGTGTACTAATAAGGGGATGCCCGATCTTCTCGATGAACTCACTGAATTTGATAGGGGGATAACTTGTGTCGTGCTGATACCTCTTCGGATGATCCTTGGTGCCAATGCAACAGTTCGCAACCCGTTGGATATTCTCAACTCCACACACTTGCACATCGTAATCAACGACTACAAGTGGTCCTGTATCTTCTTATTCCCAGTGGAACATCAGATAGCACGCATAATTTGCAAGGGGTAACACCACCAAACCAGTGGGGATAATTTCAGATGAACATTGTTCAAGTCTGGAAATCTAGGGTTCTAATTTTAACTTGGTCTAAGCCTAATTTCGTGGCTCCTAGCATTATATGGAGGAGGGGGTGCAGCCAAGAGAGGGGGTGCGCCCCCTAACCTACTCCTACTCGGTTTGGTGCAACCAAACTTTTACAAACCGAACCCAACATGGGTTCAGCCCATTTGACTCCAGGTCCTCATCTAAAAATGTTTGTGACAGCCTAGGACATGTCCTTGCTGCTCCCATATCAGCCCCCAATGTGTGGATGGCTCCTTTAGCTCCTTGAGCTCTTGTGGGAAACAATCTCCATGCATTCCTCCATGTGTGCACACTTGTTTTCCACCATGGCATGCTTGTTTTCCAGCTCCTCTTGATGCTCTCCTCCATCCATGTTTGTGTTATCAATAAACCTATCATACATAAATACATAGGATTAGGTAGTATAACATTCTTATAAACATAAACAACATAATCAATTAAGAAGGAATTCACCTTATAGTAATCAACAATTAAGTTCAATATTTCCTTCCACCTCAAGCATGAACAAGCAACATGTACCCCTATTATATCCATATCATCCTCCCTTTCTTCAAGACAAGACATCCTCGGCTTGTGGTAAGCTGAACATGGAAGAAACAAAAAGAACAACGTGTATGCACAATACATGTATCTATAATGGGGTGCATCATTGTTATGGACATGATAATTATTCCCATATGACATAAAGCAACGAAAATTGCATATATTGTCACATATTTGTCACATGAAAATAAATATCATCTCATCAAATAGCAATCAAAATTGGAAATATAAGTGAAGCTCATAATACTATGATCATAAGGAGAAACACCTATGTCTAAATTTTTATTGTTTAGTATCAAATCAAGTGTTCTCACAGAAGATCTATGGTCAAAACTGGTGGTAGTAGTGCACTCAATTGTATTAGAATGTTTATTAGAATCATCATGTAAGTTGCAACTCATTTTGCAAATATAAGTGAAGTATAAATCAGTAGCATATGTACTTACCAAGTTTTGTTGGAAACCAAACATATGTGTAGACACATGCTCAGATTTAGCAATTGGTAAACCATCCAACCGAGTTAACACAATGTTAATTCAGCAATTCTGTCACAAGTAATACATATGTGATACACCATAAAAATGTCATTCATGTTATAGTCACCAACCAAATTAAAAGTGAAACAAGTAGCATAGGTGCTAGAATTGACATATAAAATTTCAGCGATCCTATTCATAGCACATTGCACAGTAATTAGTTCATGTAACATGATGGAATACACAATATTAATAGGCGGTAGTTTAGCAAGCACTTCTTTATGTGTAATCAAGACCACATGCTCAAAATTTGAAATATTCAAATTATCACATGGTGGTGAACTATATGTGGATATCAACTCACAATAATCAACTAGCACATTAGTAGACTCACAAAAATTTGTACTTGCAAGTGGCAACTCCAAATCAGCACCAATGTCAATGGCATTCTCCTCAGATGTAGTAGGTACTGATTCATCTATCTCAAGTGGTGATGCAGGTTGTACTAGTGATGGCTCCCTTTCTTCAAGAGGATGCATATCACAAGAAACACTACTAGGCACAATGGCATGCTCCTCCAATGGATGTGGTGGTGGTGATGCATGTTGTACTAGAGGCTCCCTTTTTCAAAAGCAACCTGCACATCACAAGAAACAACACTAGGAGTAGACATGATTACATTAGTAGAGACAGCCTCACATGCCTTCTCAACCTGTACAAATCCCATGACTTGAGGATTACATAATGGTTGCCTTCTAACCTCCTGAAATTTTTCATGTGATGCATGTCTTATTTGATGGTTCTTATTATTCCAAAGGAATTTTATATCAGGATAATATCTATCAAAATCAAATCAAAATTTGTAGGACCATGTGCACTCAACAAAAGACAATATTTTGTAAAAGCTCTGGGAATCACATTACAATGAATTTGCTCCGTATGAACATTAATGGTTAATGGAACAAAAGTATGTAGAGCAATTCGAATTTTATCATCATTAGAAGTAACATATATGGATTTGATTGATATGTTTCCAATTGCAATTTCTCAACAACGTCAAGACTAACAAATTTATACCGAGTACCCTTATCAAGGGTAATAGCAGCAAGACAACCATTGATGTCCGCGATGAAGTGGAACAAGTCTGACGCAGGTATCCCACTAGAATCATCCTCCCGGAATGTATCACTACACCAAGAAATAGATAATAATGGCTTCTCCATGAAAGGATCAACCATCGTTAGTACATATAAATATATGGCAGGATGCTTATGGTGGCACTCTCACAACTCACTTAAAACAACAAATAATGGTGTATCTTACTGCTCCAAAGTGAATAGAGAACACTCACCAACAGGTAGTAGTAACACGTGTATGGATGTGAAGAAGAGAATAACCGGGAATTAGCTATCACAAGACAAACAAGGTATATGGTGGGGCTTGGTTTGGATACCTAACAACACCAATTAACAACTCCTATTTGCTGTCCAAGGTGATATAAAAAGCACGGGAAACACACACGTGGAGAATAATGTGGCAAGCAACTATATGTATGGAATTGTTGCAATGCACTCGAAAGACACTAGCTACAGCTCTTAGAAACAAGCATAAGATTGCTCAAGGAAGTAGTGCAAACAACATGTAAAACAGCTCCGAACTTGTGGCAAATATCACCAATTTTCAGGCCTCTTTCTCTATTTTATTTTTATGTTTTTCTCTTTGATTTTTTCACTCTTTTGGGCCAAATTGTCCAATTTGTACAGACTGTACGGATAGAAAAATATTTTCAGAAAACAGCACGATGAAACAGTCAATTGAGCAACCTGTGAGGACAAAAACGAGCTGGTCTTGTATGGGTATGCTCCTAATTTTAGATGTAGCTAGGCCATGGCTATGGTTCACAAAGATATGGACTGGAAATCCTAAGAAAGTTGCAAAGGAAATGATAAGAAAAACTTACTCAGACCACTAAAAACTCACGGCAGAGATTGTGCTTGTTTTTTTGTCGCACGGCAGCGTTTAGCATAGAAATTGTGATGCGGCAGCGCGCTGCACAGCAGCTAGTGTGGGCGCGACAGCGAACATGGAGCATGCCAGCAGTTTCGGCAATTGTTATGCCACGGCAGAGCGCGCGCGTATGCATGGTGCAAAGCACATCAGGCCAAGTAGCGCGCGCGGCAGCGTTTCTACCTTGTTTTGTACCACGGCGAGAGTACTACTCCGAGTAGAATTGGCGCGCGGCAAGGAGCAGATCCGAGAGAGAACATTGCTCGGTATGATGCTGGTATGTGCGCGCGGTAGGGTATCCGAGGCCTAGTGGAACTCGAGGAAAACGGCGTCCAAGGAAGTGGAAGATTTTGTGCCGCGACAGCAATTCCTTTCCCAACTCGAATTGAACAAGGAAAACACCACTCGGATTGATTATTTTTGAGGATTTTCGGTGGACTCTAAAACACAACACGGAGAACACTAGAACCCTAGCCCTAACTTGAAACTAGAAGACTCAAAAGGAGAAAACAGAGACACAAAAATCAACAAGAATAGCAACTAGAAGGTGTTGATCTAGGGCGATGGCAACTCTGCTAACTAGAATTTTTGTGCGGTATTTTCTAGATAGGTTGAAAACAAACGAATCTAGGGGAAAAATTGCTCACCGAGTAAACCTAGTAATCTGATGCCATATGATAAGGGGATGCTCGATCTTCTTGATGAACTCACTGAATTTGATAGGGGGATATCTAAGCTCCACTAGTAATCAATAGTATCAATTAAGCCTCTTTTGAATTTTTTGGTTCTCTCTTTTTTATATACTTTCACTCTTTTTCTATTTTTTTTCTATTTTTCCAATGGCCTTAAGAACAACTAGGAGCAATATGAACAAAAAACCAAGTGAATCACAATGGTATATTGAAATTTGAGCAGCCTGTCAGAGCACAAAAATAGCTATACTTCTGGGACAGGTACCTATTTATAATGTTGTAGAAAGGCTGTGGCTAGGTTCCCAAAGCTCAGATATAGAAATCCTAAGAAAAAAGGAAAGGAAAAACAAAAGAAAACAAGCTAAAACCTACTAGATACCCATGGCAGAAAACGAGAGAAAACTGTGCCGTGGCGGTAGCGAAACGACGCAAAAATCATGCCCGGCAGAACTGCTTATGCGTGCGCGGCAGAGAAACACATCGAATCGGTGTCGAACAGGGAGCGGGTTCCAAACCAAAACAGCTTAGGACACGGTGGAAGTAGCGAATTTTGATGTTTTGGTACCGCGGCAGGAAACCGACTAGGGCTAGGATCGAGCACACATCAGCAACTTGCGAGAGTTTTGTGTGCTTTGCAGGAGAACGGAACGAATCCGATTAGAACTAGGCTCACGACAGCCACAACACATGAATCAACCAAATAGCTCTCAGATGTGATTCCGAGCAGGGCTAGAACTAGGCTGATCACAAGACGAACTCGCACTACTATTTTTATGAGGAGATTTTTGGTATGATCTGAAAAGGAAACACAACTCAAAATTGAAAACCTAGACTCGAAGAACCCTAAACCTAGATAGACTCAAGACACAAAAAGAAAAAGGAAACGCAAAATCAACAAATAACAACAAACTAGATATGCAATTAGGTGTTGATCTACGGCTAGGCAATGATCTAAACACTATTTTTTGTGGATTTTCCTGTATAGGAAATAAAAACACTCAAACTAGGGTTAGAAAAACAGCTCACCGATGCAACCTGTAAATCTGATACCAAGATGATAAGGGGTGGCCCAATCTTCTCGATGAACTCTCTGATAACTGGATTGATAACTCGTGTCTCACTGAAAACTCTCCGGCTGATCCCTGATGCCAATGCAACAGTTTTGATCAGGATATAATAGGGGTCCATGGTGAATGTACATGCTTGAGTTGGAAGGAAATATTGAGCCTCACTGATGATTATTATAAGGTGAACTATTTCCTATTAATAAATATTGTTGGTGTTTATAAGAATGTTATACTACCTAAGCTATTGCATTATGTATTAGCAGGGTTATTGATAACACAAACATGAATGGAGGAAGACCTCAAGGCATTCTAGAAAACAGGATGGAGATGTTGGGAAACAAGAGTACAAATGGTGAAAACAATTATTCCAGTGATGAAAGCAAATGTGCAAGTATGGAAAAACAACTCCAGGAATGTTCTTCCACACTAAGGAATGGTGAAAACAAGAGGAGGGCGCCCCATTGAAGATCAATGCGCCATATAGAAAGTCCTAATTCAATTAGGCATGGCCTGTATGCCATAATGGCCGAACCCCCTAAAGTTGGGTCGGTTTGTATCCCTTCCTAGTCCAAGTAGGAGTCCTAGTAGAGTCCTCCTAGTCCAAGTAGGAGTCCTAGTTGAGTCCTAGTCCTAGTAGGAGAGGTGCTTGTGCAAGGAGCCCTCCACCTATATATACTCCCCACGTGCTTGTGGAAGAGGAAGAACAAGTTTAAAACAAAACCAACAAACCCTAGCCTCTATTTTGTATTGCTGCTAAGCATACTACTTGAAGTTTACCCTGCAAAGTTGCGTGATATCTTGTTATTCCATCTGGGAATAGGGGGATACAGGACCACTTGTGATCTTTGATTACTTGTGCAAGAGTGTGTAGTTGAGAATATCCAAAGAGCTTGATTGTTGTTGCATCTGGCAACAGGGGTCAGCTGAGTGAGAGGTCTCAGTGTAGCACTAGTTATCCACATATCAGAAAAATACAAAAAGAGAGAGAAGCGCATGGAGAATATTGGGCCACCCCATATCATCTTGGTATCAGATTCTCAGGTTGCCTCGGTGAGCAAGTTATCTTTACTTTTAGTTGTTTTTATTCCTATCCAGAAAAAGCCAAAATATTAGGTTTAGATTGTGCCAAAGCCTAGATCAACACCAATTTGCATCTACATAGTTGCTGCTTTTTGTTGATTTGTGTTTCTGTTTTTCTGTTTTTAGTTTTTATCTATTAGGGTTAGGGTTCATCTACCTTTTTGCTGTTTTTCATCTATACCGAAAAAATTCTCACAATAAAATAGTGTTGCCGTGTGTGTTCATCTCGAGATTTCAAGACCTACAGCTTGCTTTTGGGCGAGTTGATTTTGATCTCGAATTCCACTTCCATATAGCCACGGATTCCTATCCATATTCGGACTCCAATCCGATCCCTACCGTGGTAAGCAATCGCACCAAATCGCTGCCGCGTCCACCTTCTAGTCAAACTCGGATTCGCTGCCGTGGGGCTCAAAGCGCGTCAAAACGTTGTCGCCGCTGCCGTGGTTCTAGTCCCACTCGGATTCCACCCACGCCTTATACACACCACACCCGCACCCACCCGCAACACACCAACACCACACCCGCGCCCACCCGCAACAACACTCGCACCCACCCACGCGCTGCTGTGAGGAGCTCTCCGTGAGCCGTTTTCAGCCCAAAACACTGCAGTACGGCACAAAATAGCCGTTTTCTCTGCCGTGAGCTGCAAAGTGCTGCCGTGAGCTCAATTCTTAACCAATTTTCATAGTTTTTCTTTTGTTTTGCTCCTGTTTATCTCTAGGTTCTTGTGCTGATCCTTGATAAGCCTTAGCCACTGCCTTTCTACAGCAACTTTAGGAACCACAACCCATAAGACTAGCTGTTTAATTATTCTGCAGGCTGCTCATTTGATCAAAACTGTCCGCTCTTTATTTTCCATCTACTTTGTTGCCCCATCATTGCTATATTGACACACCATTGAGCAATCTTGTGCCTGATTATTATTGAGCTTGGCTAGTTTCTTTCCAGTGCATTGCAAAATTTCCTCCATATATTTGCATTGCCACATTGTCTCCATATTGGTGTGTGTTCCCTAGGGGTTATTTTTATCATCACAAGCAGCAAATAGGACTTGTTTTTAGTGTTGTTAGGATTCCCAACCAAGCTCCACCATATACCCTGTTTTGCTTTGTGACACTTGATATCCTGGATATTCTCTTCTCACACTTGGTACACTTTTCATTGGTACTTGTTGGTAAGTCAATCCTATTCACTTTGGAACAGTAAGTGAAGCCATCTTTGCTTGGTTTTGAGTGAGTTGTGAGAGAGCACCACAACCCATTTGTTTTTGTTTTCATTAACATAATGGGTGTTTCTAGTGATGTTGAGTATGTGCAGGTTCACCAGGGAACTAAGAGAATTTCTACACAAGCACCTATTCATGCTATGCATGAACAATTAGCCAATTTATCAACATTGGTTTACAAAATACAACAAAGCCTTACAGCAATTGGTGATTTAGGTGACGATGTGAGCTATAAAAGTTTGCAGCACTTGATACAAGGTGCAAATTCTATGGATAAATATTACATGGATATGTTGATGTTTCTACAACTAGCTCGGGTTGTAGAAGAACAAGAAAAGACAGTGCAAATATTCCTTTCAGGGTTACAATTCAAGATTATAGTCATGGTGAAGCATTCTGAATATCGTATCCTAGATGAATTATTGCAACAAGCAAGAAAGGCAGAGAAGAGAGTGGTCGAGGAGGTTCCTATGGATCTAAGAAGCATTTTTCTATCAAAACCAAAGACAAGCAATACCATTAGTAATGAAATATTATCTATTCCTAGTGTTGTTTCTTTTGATGTACAAGTTGGTTTTGAAGAAAGGGAGCCCATAGTAACATCACCACCACCACCACATATATTGGAGGAACATGTCATTGTTCCTAGTGTTATTTCTTGTGATATGCAGGTCACTTATGAAGAAAGGGAGCCACAACAAGTACAACCTGCATCACCACTTGAGATAGATGAATTAGTACCTACTAAATCTGAGGAGGATGCTATTGATAAAGGTGCTGATTTCGTGCTACAAAATTCAAGTATTGAATTATGTGAGTCTACTAATTTGCTAGTTGATTCTTGTGAGTTGACAAGCATATATAGTTCACAACCATGTGATAATGTGATAAATTCGAAATTTAACCATGTGGTTTTGATTACACATAAGGAAGTACTTGCTAAAATACCATCTAATGATATTGTGTATTCCATCATGTTAAATGAACCAATTAATGCGCAATATGCCATGAATAAGGTTGCTGAAATTTCATATGTCAATTCTAGCACCTATGCTACTTGTTTCACTTTTAATTTGGTTGGTGATTATAACATGAGTGAAATTTTTATGGTGGATCAAATATGTATAACTTGTGATAAAGTGGCCGAATTGAACATTATGTTACCTTGCTTTGATAGTTTACAATTTCCTACATGTGAGCATGATTTTACACATATGTTTGGTTTGCCACAAAACTTGTTAAGTACATGTGCTAATAAATTATACTTCACTTATATTTGCAAATTGAGTTGCAACTTTCATAATGAGAATAATAAACATGTTAACACCTTTGAGTGTACTATTAAAAACAAATTTGATCATAGATCTTCAGTGAGAACACTTGATTTGATATTAAACAATAAAAATGTATACATACATGTCTCTCCTTTTGATCATGATTTTATGAGCTTAACTTATATTTGCAATTATGATTGCTATTTTATGAGATGCTATGACAATTATGTGATGTTTTCATGCCAATTTCGTTGTCACGTCTCATATGCAAAATTTTATGATCTGCTAACAACTAATGCACCACATTATAAATACATATATTGTGCATACACGTTGTTATTTTTGTTTCTTCCACTTTCAGCTTACCACAAGCCGAGGACGTCTTGTCTTGAAGAAAGGGAGGATGATAGGGTTATAATAGAGGTCCATGAAGATTATTCATTCTTAAGTTGGAAGGAAATATTGAGCCTCACTGGTGTTTATTTTAAGGTGAATTCTTTCCTAGTAATAATTATTGTTTGTGATTATAAGAATGTTATACTACCTAAACTATTGCATTATGTATTAGCAAGGTTATTGTTAACACAAACATGGATGCAGGAAGACCTCAAGACTTGCTGGAAAACAACATGGAGTTGATGGAAAACAAACTTACAAGTGTTGAAAACAATCATGCCATGGTGAAAACAATCATGCAAGTGGTCAAAACAATCCTGCAAGAGGTGAAAAAAAATGTGCAAGGATGAAAACAAGGAGAGGGCGCCTCCATAGGGTTAAATGCGCCATAGTGAAGTCCTAATTAATTTAGGCATGGCTTGTATGTCATATTGGGCCGAATCCCTTAACGTGGGTCGGTTTGTATCCATCTTAGAGTCCAAGCAGGAGTCCTAGTCATAGAGGGGTTTTTGCTTGCGCAAGACACCCTTGTGGCCGCACCAAACCCCTCATATATAGCTGCCACCTGCGTGTGGGCAAGGTAGACCAAGTTAAAATTATACCCTAGATTTCTAAGATCAAACCATGTTCATCTGAAATTATCCCCACATGTTTGGTGGTGTTACCAATGCAAAGTTGCGTGATATCTTGTTATTGCAATGGGAATAGGGGGATACAGGACCACTCGTGATCTTTGATTGCGTGTGCAAGAGTGTGTAGTTGAGAATATCCAAAGGGATTGGTTGTTGTTGCATTGGCAATAGGGGTCATCCAAGTGAGAGGTCTCAGTGTAGCACTAGTTATCACAAAATCCAGAAAATACCCACAAAAAGAGAGAGAGCTCATTGAGAAGATCGGGCCACCCCATATCAGTATCAGATTCTCAGGTTTACTCGGTGAGCAAAGTTATCCTTAGTTTTAGTTGTTTTTATTCCTATCCGGAAAAAGCTACTCTAGTTGTTGTTTATTGTTGATTTGCGTTCCTGTTTTTCTGTTTTTAGTTTTCATCTTTTAGGGTTAGGGTTCATATATTTCTTGTCTTTTGTTTCTATACCGAAAAGTTTATCCAAAAAAATAGTGCTGCGAGTTGCTTGTTGTTTTTCCAAGTTTAGGTTTGATTCTACCACGGTCCTTGAGCCCTAAAAACTCTCCCATGGATCGCCTAGCTTCTCCTCAAAATTGCAGACGAGTTCCTAGTTCTAATCGGAATCCACCGATTTTCTGTCGTGGCACCAATTGTCATCAAAATGCTGCCGCACAGTTGTGCCTTGTGCCGCTCGAATTCGCTACCGCGCCTGTACCGCACCGTACCAAACACACGTTTTGTAACACGTTTGGCTTACCACGCACCAACCCACTCCTAGCCGCACTCGGTCTCCGAGTTCTGCCGCGGCACGGATTCACGCCAAACCACTGCCGTCAGCTACCGCACCGAGCCACGCCCGTACTCGCCCGCGCGGGATAAAATCCTTACCGCACCCATTGCAAACCGCACCGTAGCACACGCCCGCGCTCTGTCGCGACAACGATTACGATGTTTTCTCTGCCGTGACCGGAAAACCCTGTCGTGAGCCGTTTTTGCTCATTTTTTTTCTTAGTTTTTCTTTGTTATTTCCCTGTTTTATCTCTAGGTTTCTGTGCTGATCTTTGATAAGCCCTATACACAGCCATTCTACAGCAAATTTTAGGTACCCAAAACCCAAAGACTAGTTGTTTTATTGCTCTACAGGCTGCTCAATTTGATCAACTTTCTGTCCACTTTTTTGTTTTCCATTATTTGTTGCTTCTGTTTGATTCAAACTCCATTGAAATTTTTTAAAAAATACAGAAAAGAGAAAAAGTATAAAAAAAATAGAAAGAAAGAAAAAGCAAAAAGAGGCCGAGCCATAACTATATCACTAGTGGAGCTTGATACATCATATCTTGGATATTTTTGTGGACATTTGAGAAATCATGTGCCCGTTTTCATAGAGTATTTGCTAGTGTCTTCCTAGTGCTTGCAATAACTCTTCCATATAATTCCTAAGCCGCATTTCTCTCCCAGAGTGAGTGTGTGATACGTCAAAAACGTATCTCCTTTTCCGAACACTTTTCTTATTATTTTCCTCTAAACTTGTGTGTTTTGGATACAACTAACACGGACTAATGCTGTTTTCAGCAGAATTACCTTGGTGTCTTATTTTTGTGCAGAAAAAACAACTTTCGGGAAATTGCCCAGAAAAGACCCCATTGATGTTTCCACCCCGGAAGACCCCGGGAGCCAGAAGGGGACCAGGAGAAGAGCCACAGGGTGGCCACAACACCCCCTGGCGCCCCCTAGGTCGCGCCAGCCTATGGTGTGGGCCACCCACAGCCCCCTCGTACTCCCCTTTCGACTACAAATAGCCTTCAACACTAAAAACGAGGGGGTTCGATAGTTTTCCAGAAAGAAGTCTGTAGCTCCGCCACCATCGCGAATCCTTTTTCGGGGTTCAGAAACTCCGTTCTGGCACCTTGCCGGGACGGGGAATTGGAGGAGGTCATTCCACCGTCATCACCAACGCCTCTCCATCGACCATCCATGTTTCCCCCATCCATGTGTGAGTAGTTCCCCCGCTGTAGGCTGAAGGGGATGGTAGGGATTGGATGAGTTCGTTCATGTAATAATGCCGTGATTGTTAGGCATAGTGCCTAGTATCCTCTATTAGTGCTATTGACATTGTTGCAACTTGTTATGCTTAATGCTTGCCACTTTGGGCCCGAGTGCCATGATCACAGATCTGAACATGTTATTGAATCATGATGATAATTATTGTTTCTTGATCATACCTGCAAGTTGTTTACACATATCATTGTCCGGAACCCGAGGCCCCGAAGTGACAGAAATTGGGACAACCGGGGGGGATAGCTGTGATGTGAGGATCACATGTGTTCACGGAGTGTTAATGCTTTTCTCCGGTGTTCTATTAAAAGGAACACCTTTGATAAGGGGTGGCCCAATCTTCTCAGTGAACTCACAGATAACTTCAATATGATAACTATTGTGCCACTAAGAACTCTCTCGGCTGATCCCTGATGCCAATGCAAAAGATAGCAACCCCAAGGATATTCTCAACTCCACACTCTTGCACAAGTAATCCACCGACTACAAGTGGTCATGTACCTTCTTATTCCCAGTGGAACAGCAGGTAACACGTATAGTTTGCAGATGAACTTCCAGATGAAGGCTTACAAGCTGTTTCAATCTAGAGGTCTAGGGTTTAATATTTTAATGTAGTGTAAAGAGCTATGGCTCGGATCCTATATATTTAAGAGAGGGGGTGCGGCCACAAGGGGGGTATCCTTGCGCAAGCACCTAACCTACTAGAACTAGGACTCTTGGTTTGGGTGGACACAACCCAAACCGACTCACAATGGAAACAAACCGATCCACCATTAAGGGGTGCGGCTAATAATGGTATACAAACCATACCTAACATTGTTAGGATTTCTACTAAGTGCATTGGACATTGTGGAGGCACAATTCCCTTGTCATCATCAAAATAACAATTGTTTTCAATGAATAACAATTGTTATTTTCTGTTATTTCTTGTTTTCACCATGCTAGTACTTGTTCTCCATCTCCTCTTCTAGTCCATTTTCATCCATGTGCATCTCCTCTTCATGATATCCTCCATTCATGATTGTGTTATCAATAAACCTGAGAATACATAAGTGCATGGATTTAGGTAGTATAAAGTTCTCACAATTATAAACATTATACTCAAGTAGGAGTGAATTCACCTGTTGTTGTAATAGCTTGGTTCTTGATCTTGTCATTGGACCAATCCTTACTTCATTAGCTTGTGTTGGAGCATCCTCATGTGTAACAATAGGTGAAGATCTAGGGATGTCCTCATCATCCTCCCCCTCTTGAAAAGGCATCGACCTCGATGCTAAATCATCTCCATGGTAAGGTGTCAAATCGGCCACATTAAAAGAATTGCTAACACCAAACTCATCAATTGGGAGGTCAATTTTGTATGCATTATCATTGATCCTTGAAATAACTCTATAAGGACCAGCACCTCTAGGCATCAATTTTGATTTTCTCAATGTGGGAAATCTATCTTTTCTAAAGTGAACCCACACCATATCTCCTGGCCGAAACATTACTTCCTTTCTCTTCTTGTTTACTCTTTCGGCCACATGTCGTCCTTTCTTCTCAATTGCTTCTTTTGTTTTCTCATGAATTTTCTTCACAAAATCTGCTCTCTTGGATGCCTCCATATTAATTCTCTCTTGTGTAGGAAGTGGTAATAAATCAAGAGGAGTAATAGGCTTGAACCCATAAACCACCTCAAAAGGACATAATTGACTAGTAGAATGCACGGCTCTATTATATGCAAATTCCACATGGGGCAAACACTCCTCCCACTCCTTCAAATTTTTATTGATCATGCTTCTCAATAATGTGGACAATGTCCTATTGACCACCTCGGTTTGGCCATCAGTTTGGGGTGACAAGTAGTGGAAAATAATAATTTGGTTCCAAGCTTCCCCCATAGTGTCTTCTAAAAGTAACTCATGAACTTGACATCTCTATCTGAAACAATAGTTCTTGGCACTCCATGTAATCTCACAATTTCTCTAAAGAATAAATTTGCAATGTGAGAAGCATCATCACTCGTGTGGCAAGCAATGAAGTGAGCCATCTTTGAAAATCTGTCCACAACCACAAAGATAGAGTCATGTCCTCTTTTTGTCCTTGGCAAGCCCAACACGAAATCCATACTTATATCATCCCATGGTATACTAGGTGATGGCAATGGAGCGCACAACTCGTGGGGTTTTAATTTGGACTTGGACTTGTTGCAAGTAATGCATCTTTGCACTAATCTATACACATCTCTTCTCATATGTGCCCAATAGAAATTTTCAGCCAACATAAGCAATGTCTTCTCTCTTCCAAAGTGTCCCATTAATCCTCCACTATGAGATTCCTGTATTAAGAATAAACGCAAGGAACACTCGGGGATACATAATTTGTTAGCTCTAAACAAGTATCCATCATGTATATGAAATTTATCCCATGCCTTAACATTAGTACATTTATTAAATGGCATAGAAAATTCATTATCTTCATCATATAAATCTCTAATACCCTCCAAACCTGAAACCTTAATCTCCAAAGTTGAGAGTAACATATTCTTTCTTGACAAAGCATCAGCAACTACATTTTCCAATCCTTTTTTATGTTTAATTATGTATGGAAAAGATTCAATAAATTCAACCCATTTAGCATGTCTTTTATTCAAATTTGATTGGCACTTTAAGAATTTTAATGCCTCATGATCACTATGTATAATAAATTCTTTAGGCCATAAATAATGTTTCCACCCCTCTAAAACTCTCACAAGTGCATATAATTCTTTATCATAAACAGAATAATTCAATTGTGCACCATGTAATATTTCAGAAAAATAGGCAATAGGAACCTCCAATACCTATGCCACTAGCATCACACTCAATCTCAAATTGTTTATCAAAATTTGGTAGCATTAATAGTGGGGCTGAAATCAACTTCTCTTTTAATGTATCAAAAGCAATGTCTTGAGCAACACCCCACTCGAAATCAACTCCTTTTTTAGTTAGATCATTTAATGGAGCAGCAATAGTACTAAAATTAGGCACAAATATTCTATAGAAACTAGCAAGCCCATTAAAACTTCTAACTTGACTCACATTAGTTGGAATAGGACAATTTCGAATTGCTTCAATTTTTGATGTATCTACTTCAATCCCATGTTTAGGAACTACATATCCCAAAAAGATGACCTTATCTTTGCAAAAAAGTGCACTTCTCAAGATTACCATACAATTTATGTTCTCTTAGCTCTTGCAAAACTTGTCTAATATGATCAATATGTTCATGTTCATTGTGGCTATATATGAGAATATCATCAAAATAAACTACCACAAATCTACCAATAAAATCTCTCAAAATATGGTTCATTAGTCTCATGAAAGTACTAGGTGCATTAGTTAAACCAAAAGGCATCACTAACCATTCATATAAACCAAATTTTGTTTTAAATGCAGTTTTCCACTCATCTCCCTCTTTCATTCTTATTTGATGGTACCCACTACGCAAATCAATTTTAGAGAAAAGAGTAGCACCACTTAATTCATCTAACATGTCATCTAAACGTGGTATAGGATGACGACAACGAATAGTGATGTTATTAATTGCTCTACAATCTACACACATGCGCCAAGTACCATCTTTCTTAGGAACCAATATAACAGGAACAACACAAGGAGAAAGACTAACTCGAATATAACCTTTATCTAGTAGCTCTTGTACTTGTCTTTTTATCTCCTTTGTCTCTTGTGGATTTGTTCTATAAGGAGCTCGGTTTGGCAAAGATGCTCCAGGAATTAAATCAATTTGATGCTCAATCCCTCTCAATGGTGGCAACCCCGAGGGAATATCTCCTGGAAAAACATCATCAGAATCCTGCAACACATGAGAAACACCAAGAGGAATAGGGGTCATGTCATTAGAAACCAAATTCTCTCCCTTGTGAATAAGCACAATAGGAACTAATGTAGGATCATCCCTAAATTCCCTCAAATCCTCTTTAGTGTCTAACATGCATAATAGGCTCTCTCTCTTTTTTTTTTTTTTACCACTCGAATTGGTTTGACTACCACTCCCCAAGGCTTGTGAATTTTGTTTTCCCGTCATCCCTCTCACTCTCTTTTTCAACTTTCACATATATTTTGGATTGGAACTCATTTACAATTTGTTGTGGAGTCATAGGCCTCAAAATAATAGTCTTCCCATGATGATGAAACTCATAAGTATTTGCTCTTCCTTCATGCTTCACACTTCTATCAAATTGCCATGGTCTTCCCAATAATAAGTGGCAAACTATCATAGGAACCACATCAAACTCAATAGTATCCTTATAAGGACCAATCTGAAATTCCACACGCACCATATGGGTCACCTTCATTTGTCCAGAGCTACTCAACCATTGTATATGATAAGGACAAGGGTGTGGTAAATATTTCAGATTTAGCTTTGCACATAATTCTTTGCTAGCCAAATTCTGCAACTCCCTCCATAAATAATGACTTCGCAAGCCATATTAGGACCAATAACAGACTTTGTTTGAAATAAATTGCACCTTTGATTTTAGGATTAGGAATAACACTCAAAGATTTTTGTGTGCAAATAATAGATGGCATAGTGGTAGCATAGGCATCCAATGGAGTATCACTCAAATAGCCATCATCATTATCATTAGGATCAACATCATCACCTGTCTCATACTCATTGTTCTCATTAATAATCATCACCTTTGTATTTGGACAATCCTTCTTGAAGTGCCCCTTTCCTCCACATGTATGACATGTAATATCTCTATTTCTGGTTGTGGAAGCACTTGAACCCGTGGCACTTGCAGCTGGTTGTGATGATTTCTTTGCAATAGAGGCACTAGGCTCGGCCTTGGATGATGAAACACCACGTCTAAGAGATGGTGGAGGTGGTGTACTAGGCATAGTAGATGATCTCAAGGGAAATCTACTCCTTGTTCTTGCTGTAATTTTAGCCTCCTCATTGATATGTGATTCGGCCTCCCTAGCATGATGTAATAACTCATGCATATCATGGTATTGATGATGTCTAAAAATGCCCTTGATTTTATAATTAAAACCTGAAAGGAACCTTTGCATTGTTTGCTCCAATTTCTCTCTCACACGTGCTCTTTGCATGATTAATTCCATCTCTTGATAATAAGCATCAACAGTCATAGTACCTTGTCTCTTGTTGCCTTATGTAATTTGGTGGTACAAATCTGTCCCTCATGACTCTCTTCATGGTATTCCAAGTGATAATGGGTAATTCACCATCTTCTTGTCTCTTTCTCACAGTAGTATCCCACCAACGAAGAGCATATCCATCAAACTCAGAAGAAGCCAATTTTATTTTTCTATCCTCAGTATAATCATGTAATCTCCATAGCCTTCTCAATTTTCAGTTCCCATAGAAAATATTCTTCCACATCCATGGTGTCAAAGCTGAAAGATGGTATAGAAAATTTGGTCTTACCCAAACCATCATCCTGTCTATGATTTTCAGGAGCAACATTGATAGGAACACGCCTAGCTCCCAAGTGATTAGGTCGGCCTAGAAATCCTCCTCGGCCTCTTTCACCTCTAGCTCCACGACCATGATTATTATCCACCTCAACATTGGCTTCAAAACCATTATTTGCATCACTATGGACACTAGCATTATCATCATCAATAGGTGGTAATCTTTGTTGAATCAATGTTTGAAGACCAGCAAGGGTAGTATTCAATGTAGCAATAGAAGCATGTATTGTTTGAATTTGCCCATTATTGGTCTCGACCATCTTATGTGTTTCCTCCATCTTAGTCTCCACGGCTTGGAGAGCCTCATATAGAGGATCACATGCATCAGTAACAAACTCCTTGATATTCTTTTGATTGTCCCTCATTTGATTTGTCAACACATCCCTTAGAGCCTCATACTCCCTCCAATTTAGTCCCTCCTTATGGTCCTTCTTTTGCTGCACAATGTCATCACTAGAAAGATCCATTAGTAGGTTAGTGAAATAGAAACAAGTATAGGTTGTGGTGTTCGCTCACAACTCACTCAAAAATATAGCACGGCAATAGGTTATCTTATCGTTCCAAAGTGAATAGAAATACTTACCACAAGTAGAGGCAATTAATGTACTTTGATGTGAAGAAGAGAATACCCAGGTTTTTAACTCTCACAAAAGAAAACAAGGTTATTTAGTGGGGCTTGGTATGGATACCTAACAATCCCCAAAGTAACAAGTCCTATTTGTTGTTTTGTGATGATATAAAAATACCCAAGGAAACTCACACAATAATGGTGAAAAATGTGGCAAAGAAAATATATGGATGAGATTCTGCAATGCACTGGAAATTCACTCGCTAGGCTCTTAATTGACAGGCACAAGATTGCTCAATGAAAAACCAAGTGTCACAATGGCAAGCTCAACTAGTAAACAATAGTATCAATATGGCCTCTTTGCAATTTTCTTTTTTTTCTCTTTTTTTTTACTCTTTTTCTAATTTTTTGTATTTTTCCAATGGCCTTAAACACAACTAGGAGCAATATGAACCAATAAACAAGTGAACACAATGGTGGTGATGAAAATGAGCAACCTGTCAGAGCACAAAAATAGCTATACTTGTGGGCAAGTTTCTATTGATATGCTGTAGAAAGGATGTGGCTAGGTTCACAAGGTATGGATATATTGTTCCTAATGAAGAAAACAGGAAATAACAAGGGAAAACAGAAAAAAAAACTAGGTGAAAACAGCTCACAATTGCTCACGGCAGAGAATTTCAGCTCACGGCAGAAAACAGAGCAAAACTGTGTCGCACGGCAGCAAAAACGAGTGAAAAACCGTGCCGCGGTAGCAACTAGGTGCTCACGGTAGCGATCAACACTCACGGCAGCAAAACGCAGGGTTTCTCTGCCACGGCAGCGCGCAAGCCAGCAAACTCACGATTGGTAACCGCGTTACTGGAAAAATCAGCGCGCGCGTGCGTTACGTGAACGGCGGCAGCGGTGGAAGCGCACGGCAGGGTTTTGGCGCAAACGCGTGCCGCGGTAGCGCGCAGGTGGTTGCGGTGGTGTGCTGTGTTGCGGGCGCGGGGGCGATTTTGTAAGCGCGTTGCGGGGCGAATCCGAGTGCGAGTAGGGGGTTGTAGCGGTGGTTGTGCGGTACGGCGGGAAAACGCGTAGAAACGCTGCCGCGGTAGGATTTCTAGATGGACTCGGATTGGATGTGTATAGAGCAAGCTGCATCGGATTTTTTTTGTAGTTTTCTGATAGAAACTCGACTAGGGGAACAAGAACCCTAACCCTAGCCGAAAATAAGAAATCTAAAAATACAAAAAGTGACACGAAATCAAACACCAAAAAGCTATAGTAATTGAAACTAAGGTGATATCTAAGGTTATGGCAATGAACTAAACTATTTTTGTGGGGCAATTTTCTGGATAGGTAATAAAAACACTCAAACTAAAGGGAAAATTTGATAGCTCACCGAGGCAACCTGTAAATCTGATACCAAGATGATAAGGGGTGGCCCAATCTTCTTAGTGAACTCACAGATAACTTCAATATGATAACTAGTGCGCCACTAAGAACTCTCCCGGCTGATCCCTGATGCCAATGGAAAAGATAGCAACCCCAAGGATATTCTCAACTCCACACTCTTGCACAAGTAATCCACCGACTACAAGTGGCCGTGTACCTTCTTATTCCTAGTGGAACAGCAGGTAACACGTAAAGTTTGCAGATGAACTTCAAGATGAAGGCTTACAAGCTGTTTCAATCTAGAGGTCTTGATGGAGGGATGATAACCCGGTATACTAACGTCAAGGAGTAACTCGGACCAAAGGACGTTGTACAAGACCCGGCTTAGGGAAAAGGAGTTTCTAGAAGGCCCAGGAATGTAGGCCTCGTAACCCGGATTGTGGGTTCCGATAAGGAAGTTTAGGGTTTTGTAAGTAGTGTCCGGGTAGGATTCCGAGTACGCCTTGGATAGCAAGCCAGGGGATCCGGGGATTATATAAGACGGTCCCCTAGGGTTAGATCGACGAGTTCATCAGAGACACAGGTTTACGAGATAGAGATTGTGAGATATCGAGCATCCATTGTAACACACGTATCGAGATAGCATATTCAGATCGTAGACTTGGCGACTTGATTGCCGGCTACCGGATCGCATATCACCATGGTTTCCCTTGAGCTAAACCCTCTCCCAAACACCAGAGTCGATTTGCCCCAAGATAAGTTACCCCCGGTAACGTCTGCCGTGATTATCCCACGACAGTTGGCACCCACCGTGGGGCCTACGTCCAAGGGTGTTTACATCACGGGAGAAGCTCGGGAGAACATGAAGAACTTCATCGTCGGCGAGATCTACACCAACCCTGAAGGAGAGAAGATGGTGGACGATTTTGGCTGGGGGCCAGAGTCGGATCTGCTCGAATCCGGATCCGTCATCACGATCGGCTGGGTCAACGTCTTCGTCGGCATGGTACGTGCGTTCGGTTCAATCCCTGACGATTTTGGATTTGATTCTGTGTCAGGAGAGGCCACCCACGTTCAGTCGGATGGAGAAGAATCGGTCGGGACGGTGGATCCGACAGAGGAGCCCACCACGAAGAGGGAACAGCCGGAGGAGCCGGCATGGACCCCGCGTGGCCGGGTCATAAGGGAGGATGATACCGAGTCTATCCTGCACCTGCTGGAGGACCGGTACGAGGAAGATAGCTACGATGAAGAGGAGTATGAGTCTTCGCCAAGCATTGCGCGCCAGGTCGCGGTCTACACGGCCCCCGCAACCAACCTCAATCAAGGGAACGTGACTACGGCCGCGGTCGGAGCGGCGCAAGCATTGGCCCAGTAGCAAAATCCGGCTGAAGGAAATCCGGTTCTGACCCGGGTTGACGGAGAGTCGGCTTCAGTCACCAGCCGAGCGGCGGATAGCGAGATGCAGGCAAATATGTTTGGGTTCTTGGCTCACAGGACGCCGGGGGCAGGTCCTTCGAATCCGAACACCCGGCCCTGTTCAGTAACAATATTGTCTTGGACCCAACAATGTTAGCTACTGTGATAACCCCGGAAAATGCCGCGGCATGTGCCAGGGACTTGGAGGTAGCACGCCGCGCGCTAGAGCAACAAAGAAGAGATGTAGAAGCAGAAAAGCAAGGGGTAGCCACGCGCCAACGTGAACTGGACGCGCTGGAGAACCGGCTCCGAGCCGAGACAAGCAGGGTGCATCAGAGATATCAGACAAGATTGCCGGCAATGGGAGGAGTCATAAACCCTAACGCGCTATTCATCACACCCCAGGATCAACCGATTCCAGCTGTGAATCAGGAAACTGTGCATCAACCGGCAACTGGAGCAGGACAGCCGACAAACGTGCAGGCCGGGTTACCCACACTGCAAACTGGGGCCCCTGTCGGCAACACAGCGCCACCACCACCACCATCACGATTTCGTACACCACCAGGTCACTTTAATAACCCCATGGATAATGTATATGCTGCAACGTTAGCATTGAATCAGATCCCCGTAAGAGAGTCACCCCATGCGGAGCAGACCCGACGGGCGATCGATTTATTGCATACGGCAGTGGCTCGGCAGGTTAATTACCCGGATAACAGGAGTGGAATGCATGGAACACCTTATATCAGCCAGCAACACGGCAACGCCGGCAATATGCAAACAAGTTCAGCGCGCCGGAGGGCAGAGCAGCAGCAAATGCCGCCTCCTCCCCGCATGCAAGCAGCACCAGCGGTATCAGCAGCACAAGCTATTGTGGATAGTTCCAGGGCTAGGAGAGCCGCGGCCGGGTCTGCGGTGCATGGACCAGCGGCAGCACCACGTCCAGCCGTACCCCCCGCAGCACCGCATGTTTCACGGGTGAGGCCAGTACCGACTAATCTCGCTAGGCCCAAGTGTCTGACGGATAACATAAGGGCTGAGCCTTAACCGGATAAATTCAAGGAACCGGGTAAAGTAGTGAACTATGAGCCGACTATGGATCCAGAAACATGGTTGAGCAGTTACGAAATGGCTATGTCAATTCGCAACGCGTCTGAAAACCTTCAGGCCAAGTTCATGTATCTAATGATGTCGGAAGGAGCAGCAAAGTTGTGGTTCAACAATTTACCGGAAGGATCTATCAAGTCATGGGGAGAGTTGAAAACTGCGTTTATCAAGCACTTTCACGGAACATGCAGGAAGTTGTTTACCATCGACAATCTGGAACGGTGTGTACAAAAGAAGGGAGAGTCGGCGCGCAGCTGGGTGCGCCGGGTTATGGAGATATTGCATTCATCTACCGATATTCAATCGAAAGATGCATTACAAGCTATGGCAAAGACGTGCAAGTACATACCTTTAGTGCAAAAGTTAACTCGCATGAAATCCAGTCGGAATGCTTCAGAGGTTACGATGGGAGAGCTAATGGATGCATGCAACAAACACGCTGCAACGGATACTACAGAAGAGGACGTCGATGACAAGAAAGCAAAAGCAAACACAAGTAACAATGGAAGAACCGGCAATGGATCAACGCCGGGTAACAATGGAGGTAACAATGGGAACAACCAGAACAAGCGCCCGTTTGAGGGAAGCTCCGAGTTTGTCGCTAGTACAGAAGCCGGGTCTTCGAGACCCAGGGCAGAAGGAAATTTCAATGGAGGAAGTCATAATGGAGGAAATTATCAAGGGCCGCCAAGGCCGGGTAACAATTGGGATATCTTCAGAATGGCGTTCCCAAAGCACAGCAGGAACGGCAGGCCGGCTAACCACTCATTGGAGCAATGCGCGGACCTACAAAGATGGAAGAACGAGGAAATAAACAAGGCTATGCGAGGTGCAAGTCGGGGAGGAGGACCGGGTCCGGGTGGAAATCCGGGCAACGGCCCACCCCCAGCCGGTAACCCGGCAGGCGGAAATCCGGGTAATAACCAGGGGGAGCTGGAGGTTTCCAAGCCAACCCCAAGCAATTGGGACAGTACCACGTGCATACTACAGGAATTTCCAACAAGGATAAAAAGATACTGAAAAAGGCGTTAAACTCAGTTGCCTCGGCCGTTCCGAGATACCTGAGATGGTCGGAGCAGGATGTAACGTGGAGCAGAAGGGACCACCCGGAAAGGATAGAACACCCGGGAGTCTTAGCATTGGTGGTTGCGCCGCAGGTTAATGGTTATGAGCTGAAAAAGATCTTAATGGACGGCGGTAGTAGCATCAACATCTTATATTGGGAAACCTTTCTACGTATGGGCCTCAAGGAGTCCCAGCTACAAAAGAGTTCAACAGTTTTTCACGGGATAGTACCGGGTCACTCAGCGTGCCCCGAGGGAAAAATCACATTGGAGGTAGCCTTTGGAGAATCGAAGGATAATTTCCGGGTTGAGTGGCTCACCTTCAAGGTGGTCAAGTTGCGCAGCCCTTATCATGCGCTATTCGGAAGGCCGGCTTATGCTAAGTTCATGGCCAGGCCATGTTATGTGTATCTACAGCTAAAAATCCCGGGTCCCAAGCAGACCATCACCATACATGGGAGCCAGGATATAGCGGCTGAGTGCGATGAAGGAGATGCGGCAATGGCTGAACAAGCCTGCAGAAAAGAGGAACTCAAGTATTACCGGTCTCAAGTAGACCCGGATGACAGAACAGCGTTAAAAAGGCCGAATACTGAAGATGAGAGAGCGAAGTTCAAGGCAGCGCAGGACACCAAGATGGTGGCTTTTGTCGAGGCTGATCCCTCTAAGCAATTTGCTATAGGATCTAACTTGGACAGCGAGCAGGAGAAAGCACTTGTGGAGTTCATTCGTTCGAATCAGGATGTGTTTGCCTGGACGCCCAGCGATATGCCGGGTATCCCTACAGAACTGGCAGAGCACAGTTTGCACGTTGATCCCAAGTCCAGGCCTGTGAAACAGGGCCTGAGGAAAATGAATGAAGAAAGAAGGAGGGCTATCGGCGAAGAAATCGCTCGGCTGTTAACAACCGGCTTTATCATGGAAGTATTTCACCCGGAGTGGCTAGCAAATCCGGTTCTCGTTATGAAAAAGACCAATGAGTGGAGGATGTGCATCGATTATACGAGCCTCAACAAGCATTGCCCAAAGGATCCGTTTGCGCTTCCAAGGATAGATCAGATCATAGATGCAGTGGCTGGAAGTGACCTATTGTGCTTCCTGGATGCATATTCCGGGTATCATCAGATCAAGCTCAAGAAGGAAGATTGGGAGAAAACATCGTTCATAACCCCTTTTGGAGCCTTTTGTTACAAAACTATGACCTTCGGACTGAAGAACACCGGCGCAACCTATCAGCGGTGCATTCAGAAGTGCTTTGAGGATCAAATTGGACGCAACGTTCATGCTTATGTAGATGACATGGTGATCAAGACCAGAAAGGCAGAGACATTTATCGATGATCTGAAGGAAACATTCAAGAACCTGAGAAGATATCAGATGAAACTTAATCCGACAAAGTGTGTATTTGGAGTCCCAGCAGGGAAGTTACTCGGTTTCATTGTTTCATAGAGAGGGATTGAAGCAAATCCGGATAAAATCAAAGCGATCCAGAGTCTGAAAAAGCCGGAAAACCTGAAGCATGTACAGAAGCTTACGGGGTGCGTAGCAGCGCTGAGCCGGTTTATATCAAGACTCGGAGAGAAGGAAATACCCTTGTACCGGCTCTTGAGGAAATCTGATAAGTTCGTTTGGGACCAAGAGGCGGATGAGGCATTCGAGGCACTAAAAAAAGCAACTATCTGAGGCACCAGTCCTAGCAGCTCCGGGTCCTAAAGAGCCCATGTTATTATACGTTGCGGCGGGGCCTCGGGCGGTTAGCGCAGTGGTTGTCGTTGAGCGTAAGGAGGATGGAAAAGATCACCCGGTACAAAGGCCGGTTTATTACGTCAGCGAGGTATTATCAGAAACAAAGCAGCGCTACCCGCATTGGCAAAAGTTGGTTTTCGGGGTCTTCATGGCCAGCCGGAAATTGAAGCCGTATTTTCAGGAACACCCCATAACAGTGGTTAGCTCTATACCAATGTCGGATATCATCAGAAACTCGGATGCAACGGGTAGAATAGCCAAGTGGGCGATCGAGATGGGAGATTATCACATCAACTATGAGCCCAGGTCAGCAATCAAATCTCAAGCTCTAGTTGATTTCATTAACGATTGGACTCACACAGGCATGCCCACCATGGCTCCAAACTCCGAGTCTTGGATAATGCACTTTGATGGTTCCAAGCAATACGAGGGATCAGGAGCTGGAGTGGTGCTAACATCACCCAAAGGAGACAAGTTAAGCTACATATTGCAGATTCACTTTGATTGTTCCAATAACGTGGCCGAGTACGAGGCCCTATTGCACGGCTTAAAGGTAGCCAAGGAGATGAACATTAAGAGGATATGATGCTTTGGAGATTCGGACCTTGTGGTACAGCAGGTCTCAGGAACTTGGGATAGAAAAGATGCAACTATGGCAGCTTACCGCAGAGAGGTGGACAGGGTTGCCGGATATTTTTCCGGGTATGAGGTGGAGCACATAGACAGAAGAAAAAACGAGGCAGCAGACGCACTCGCCAGACTCGGCTCGCGCAGAGAGCCGGTTCCACCTAATGTTTTCCTGGATGAGCTATGGCGACTATCAGTTAAAACCGAGTCTGAGGAAGAACTGGCAAATCAAGACCCGGATTTGGAGCTCGTGGCCACAGTACGTGTTGTTCCCGAGTGGAACGAGCCGTTCCTGGCCTACCTATCACGGGGCGAGTTACCACAGCAGGAGGTGTTAGCACGACAAATTCTGAGGCGAGCAAAAGGATATTCTATCATCAATGGGGAGTTGTACAAAAGAAGTGTGGCAAGAGTCTTTTTGCAGTGTGTAGCACCAGAAGAAAGCCGACAGATCCTCAAGGAGATCCATGAAGGCGATTGTGGGCATCATGCATCCACAAGATCCCTCGTGACCAAAGCTTATCGACATGGTTTCTTCTGGCTCACGGCCCTAGCAGACGCGGAGCGCTTGGTGGCAAGGTGTGACGGATGTCAAAGGTACGCTCGCCAAACCCATGTGCCGGCTATGGAATTGCGGACTATACCGTTAACTTGGCCGTTTGCGGTTTGGGGTATGGATATGGTTGGCCCCTTCCACATGTCACCTTGCAAAAAGACACATCTTTTAGTGGTTGTTGATAAGTTTACCAAGTGGGTTGAGGTCATGCCAGTTACCAATTGTGAAGCAATTACAGCAGTCAAGTTCCTGAAAAGGATTATCTATCGGTTCGGATATCCCCACAACATAATTACCGACAATGGAACCAACATGTCCCTTGGCGAGATGGAGAAATTTTGTGCCAACAACGGAATCCGGCTTGACATAGCTTCCGTAGCTCATCCACAAGCCAATGGACAAGTGGAGAGGGCGAATCAGGAGTTACTTCGTGGATTAAAGCCACGATTACGAGTCCCATGTATCAGAGATGCTGGAGCATGGGTTGAGGAGTTACCTTCAGTGGTTTGGGGTATTAGCACTACACCTAACAGATCTACTCAGATGACACCATTTTTCATGGTTTATGGAGCAGAAGCGGTGCTGCCGAGTGATATCATCCACGACTCGCCTCGAGTATCGGCTTGCGTCGAGGTGGAGAACGAGAAGACCCGGCAGGACTCCGTGGATATGTTAGAAGAACACAGGGAGCAAGATTTGGAAAGATCAGCCATATACCAGTAGGATCTGAGGAGATATCATAGCCGCAGAGTCAAAACCCGGGTCTTCCAGGAAGGAGACCTGGTTCTGCGTCTAGTACAGTCAAAGGAAGGAAAACACAAGTTATCCCCACCATGGGAGGGACCATTCATCATAAGCCGGAATCTGCATAACGGATCATATTACTTGATAGATGCAAGGGAAGAGTCAGCAACGGTTAATGACACCGCCCATAACACTTCATCTATGCAAGAGAGAGAAAGACCTTGGAACGTAGCTCAGCTGCGTCCCTACTATACCTAGTCTAGACTAGACTTACAAGTAAAAATTACACGATGTAACAGGCAGCAGGTTTCACACGAACTCTTTTCCTATCCAGGGTACCTAAGGGGACTGGAGGGTTTTTAATGAGGCGGCTTGCTGACCTAACTTTTCTCATATCAATAAAGAGATGGTTAAAAAACATATTCTTTCCTTTTCATGTGTTTCTATTAAGTTTTTTATCTCTGTTGTGTTTTTATGTCTTCTTCCAGGTAAGTATTATTTATTATTCTTAGTACATTAGTTTCTTTCGTAAATTGCATATATTTAGGTCTTGGGGGCTGATTGCTTGAACAGCACAGTTACAAACTCAAAGACCCGGCCATGATGCCTATGAGTTATAAGGGCCGATTACTTGCAAACGAGTACGGCTGCAAGCTTATAACCGGACAAAGGAGCCAAATTTTCTTGATTTTTCTTACTTAAGCTCGATGTGACTCGCATTAAAGTGGCATGATTCGCTAGCGTATGATTACAATCAGTCATGATGCCCAATGGGACTTGCCTGACCCTGTCTTCATGCAGCTATAGCAACATGATTATCCACGCGAAAGCCGGCTTACAGTACAAGAGAGTCAAAAGGGTCATCTAAACCACAAGTTATGCAGAGTACAAGGTTAACAACCGGAAACTCAAAGTTTATTAAGCATAACTTCAAAACCTATGTGAAACGGCTCTAGGTTTTGGGCTTAGCACGTAACAATTTGTTCCTTTTGAAAGACCCAATACCCCAGACTCGGAATTTCGGGTCTTGGGGACTGGGGAATTTGCAAAAGAAACAAATTATTTAGCTATTAAGCTCAAAAACCCAAAAATCCGAGTCTTGGGGACTTGGGGACTTAGAAAAAAGTCCACTAGTCAAAACCCACGAGACCCGGAAACCGAGTCTCACAATAGGAATCTTAGAAGAAAGTCAGAAATCAAGAATATATAAGCTCAAAAGAAGATAGATACCAAATTCATCCAAAGGCCAGAAGGGCCACGAAAGCTATTAAGGTATCATAGTGCATTACAAGCCACGATAGCAGTATCATAAAGCGCACAAGCGCGCTATCAAAAGAATAATTATTTTACAAGATCATTGGCCGAATGAGGTATTGAGACGGCATCAGTCAAGAGTTTACTCAGCTTCCTGGGTTGAATCTACAACCTTACCCTTGTCTTCCGGGTCTTGGTCTTGCGTTTGCTCCTCGGAGGCCTTCCTGGCATTGTCACCCGGATTGGCAGTATCAGGGCGAACAGGCGGGCGGCCAGCCGGCGTAGAGGAGGAGGGCGCTGACTTCAACTCGGCTTCCCTCTTCGCGGCTTCCTCCCTCTTCCTGGCCGAGTCAGCATCCCACTTTTCCAAGATATCAAAGGGTAAAGGAATATCCTCCTTCACAGGTTTACCCTTGGCGTCGTATGAAGTTACGAAGTTGCTTAAATCCAGAGAATCGGCAAGTGTAGTCGCCGAGTGACGCACTTCGGACTGCACAGCCTTGAAATCCTTGACACCGAATCTAGAACCATCAGCCTTGAATTCTAGAAACCTGGCCACCAACTTTGCCGGGTCAAGCTTTGGAAAGTAAGCTTTAGCCCGCATAAGCCCCCGGGTCATCCCAACCCGGCATGCCGAGCGTTTCCAGAGCTCAATCCATGCGGGAACAGTGGAACACGCATGGATCAAGGTTTCTATACCCGGATATCCATCAGTTGGCCACTGTATGGTGTCTAGGATCCATTTAGTGCCGGCGCAGAACCTCCGGAGCACATTCTTTAAATTCTTTACCTTCTGGATATCATCTTCTTCTGAGGGCGCAAGGTTAGCGACTGCAAAGTAAACAGTAAAAGGTTATGAAAAAAATATTTCGAGTATCATGGATCAAGAAAAAACCGAGTCACGAACCAGCAAGTAATAGTATCTCACCAAGTAGGACACGATAAGTGTCAGCAACTTGGGCTGATAACTTCTTTAGAGCAGCCTGAACAGTGGTGTACTTCTTCTTGTACTTCGCAACATCTTTGTTAAGCGTCTCCACCTCAGCTTCAAGCGCCTCACGCAGCCGTACCTCAGTCTCCAGGAGTTGATTGGTCTTGGCCAATATCTCCTCGGTCCGGGCCATTTGTGCCTATAAGTGACGGAAGGGTAAAGTTCAATCGGATATCATAATAACCCAAGTATCCAAGAGGTAGTACCAAGTACAACTTCGACAAGTTATACTCGGAACTTGGGGACTAGATGGATACTATGAAATACCAATCAATATTACCTGATGTTCAGCAGCCATGCGCTCCAACATATTTTTCTCTGTGGCCTTCACGGCGAGGAGGGCGCTCATCATCTGGTCGAAGGAATTATTACCCGGGTCGGAAGACCCGGGATCCTGGTTACTCGGGGACCGAACTCTTGCCTTGGCAGGGGAGGGCACTCGGGTCGCTCGAGTGTCGGAATTCAGCTCGCCTTCCCCTGTGTCTAGGATTGTGACCTCTTCGTCCTCATGCGCGTGCGAGGCTATTGGATACTCGGCTTCTCGATCAGCCAGATTCTTCGGTGGCACTTGCTCCTCCTCGCCGCCAGCCGTGGCCATTGTGTTATCAGTCGGGTTCTCCTTGCCTGGGTCATCAGTTTCCATGTCGTCCTGGTCGCTGACAGTGACTTTGGCCCTGGGAATGATACAAGCAAGCGGTTAGTATGCAGCTAGATAAAATCATGGATGAGTATTAGAACAGCAAGAGAAGAACCTTACCCGGAGTTCACCACGAAGTCTGAGGGAAATTCACTGCTGGACCCGGAAGAAGCTGGACAAAGATTGAGAAAGTGAGACGCGGAGTCGTCCCGCTAAGGGGTGATTGGGAGAAGGAAATCTCCGGTACTCGGGATGTGGTTGAGAAGTACAGGCGTGCGAAACCGGAGTTGGTGGGATACCCGGGTTGAGCGTGGCGTCACCCGGAGTGTTCCGGGTCACCCTGCGCTTGATCATGGGTGGTTCCTTCAAATATGACCAGTCGGATAGTTTACGGTTTAGCTCGCACATATTAGTGAAGGAGTACGGTTTGGAGGCAAGGGAGCGATATGGGACCTTAAAGACGACCCCTCGGGGTTTCCTCTTAGCTCCGACCTCGGCGACCGGTTCAGCTTCACTCTCGTCGCTTTGTGTTTCTACCCCATCTTCCGGGTCTTCTTTCTCTTCCTTATCCTCCAGCCCTGAATCACCGATGAACACAGTCGGAAAACAGGAAGTGTGGAGTGACAAGTTAGCAGGAATTGGGTTGGGTGAAAACCCGGAATGTACCTTCTTCCGAGTCAGCTGCATCTTCATCTTCTTCTGGATCTTCGGAGGAAGGGGAGGTCTTGATATTCCAGAAAGCATTATCGGCCTGAGGTAAAGGCATAAAAGCGAGAGTGGGTGATCGTATCAAGCATAAGGGCAAGGATGAAAGTGAAAGTATAAGTGCCGGATCTTACCGCGGGAGCCGGATTCTCGCGTGTATATGGATTTAACCCGGTAATGTTCCGGATCACGTCCAACTTCTCCGTCAAGAAACTCCTGATAGTCTTGTTGGTATCGCCAGCTGGGTAATTCTTTGAGGAATATCGGAGCGCGTCCGTGACGTGCCCCGAGTAGTCACACATCAGCTTGGCGCGAATGGAGTTGGGCTGGATCCGGAAGTCCACCCATGGCTTGACCAGGTTAAGCCCAAGGAGGCCTTGGGCAGAAAGAACGGCTATTTTTGATAGAAGGGGCTGGATGGCTTCCCTGTCCGACTCAGGGGGGAAAGCATTAAAAATATCGGAAAGATCTAAGAGACCCTCCGAATAACCCGGCAACTTCCGTTCGCCGGGTGGGGAGGTATCCCGGCAATAAAAGAAGGAAAGTTGCCAATGCTTAACGTGAGAGTTTAAGTTTAGAGTTGGCATGGGAGAATTCTTGCGGCGTTGGATGGAAACCCCGCCGCAGGCCAAAAGGGCCCCGTCACTGCTTTCGCGGCACGGTTTGCATTGGAAGAGCTCAATAAACAAAGCCAAATTTGGCGGGATGCACAAATAAGACTCGCAAAGGACTATAAAGTGGGTTATGTTCAACATAGAGTTAGGCCCTATGTCGAACACCCGGAGGCCATAGTGGCGGAGGACCTCACGGAAGAAAGAGTGACCCGGGGGGCGAAACCCCCGGATCACGTGCTCGACAAAGCATATTACCTCATCGGCATTGGGGGTGGGCCGGGTCTCGTCACCCGGCACCCTCCAATGAATCTCCTTCTGAGGAGGAAGGATGCCTGACTCGGCCAGCTCCTCCAGCTTGGCCTGGGTCACGGAAGACCGCGCCCAATTAGCGGATATGGACTGGGTCGTCCTTGCCTTAGCCGGCTGCTTCCCCTTGTTCCTGGGAGCCATCGGTTCGGTCTGCAAAACACAAAGCAAAGTGCACGAAACATTAAGACTCGGAGATCATGAGTTATCCGGGTATTCACAAGTAGTATCAGTGAGAAGCATGTATCATTGAAAAGCGTGGAAACTATGAGTTGTCCGGGTATCACTGGGCAGAGTGAAAATTGCAAACTATCCGGGTATTGATGAGCAGTACAGAAACTATGGGATATCTACGTATCGGCAAGCATTTATGGAAAAAGGTTGATTGCCTATGTACCTAGAGCAAGTAAAAGAACCAGGAGAGGTGGATTTTCCGGGTATCAAAGCAGCCGCGGAAATTTGGGCGAACTAAATCCAGATTGGAAAATTTATGGATGATTTCGTTGTGAAATTAATGATTACGAGCGATAGGGGAATGATGTGTGGTCATCTATTAAGTGATTGGACAGGCTAGCATGGAGCTATGCGACCTAATCCGGCGTGAAGCAAGAAGTGACCCGCGGGAGGACCAAGGTCCAATCTAGGTCAAAATGGGACAATCAGGAGCTAGATCGAATGGATGTAATGACTTTACCGGAGGGGATTGGAGAATGGCGCGACGGCGGCAGATGGCGCAGTCCTGATGCCCCTTTCCGACTCCCGGCGGGCAGGTCAAGGGCGCAGCGGCGGAGATTGGCGGCGGCGCGAGGCGAGCCGTGGAAGAGCGTAACTGGCGGCGGCTCTGCTCCGGCGGCGTGCGCGAGGTCTCCGTGGTGATGCTCTATGGGCTCGGATGGGGAGGCGCTGGTGAGGAAGAAGAAGAAGGAGTGAACCGTTGGGGTTAGGTCACGCCCCTAGGTACCTATTTATAGGTACGGGTGGGGGAACCTAGGCCAACGAGCGGGAGCCAGAATTTTTGGGATAAGGGATACCCGTCCTGATTTTATGGGATACGCGTTAAGTGCTGGACGGGATATCCGGAATGGATAGGAAGCGAATCTCCTCTGTGACATCAGGATCAATTAACGAGTGAAGTAAGCCGGATCTTTGGCATTTTCATCAGGGCATTGACCCGGAAGAGTAAAAGATAGGTTCAGAGGAAACCGGGTTATTATATGGACCACCGATGGAGTTAGGCCTAGCTGTTTATCAAAGCAACTTAACCCGGCCTCTATGAGTTTGTATGTTTGTTATTTTTGCAGGAAATAGCATGCGCTTCAAGGAGGATCCCGTGAAGCCCAAGCTATTCTGGGGACTACTGATGGAGGGATGATAACCCGGTATACTAACGTCAAGGAGTAACTCGGCCCAAAGGACGCTGTACAAGACCCGGCTTAGGGAAAAGGAGTTTCTAGAAGGCCCAGGAATGTAGGCCTCGTAACCCGGATTGTGGGTTCCGATAAGGAAGTTTAGGGTTTTGTAAGTAGTGTCCGGGTAGGATTCCGAGTACGCCTTGGATAGCAAGCCAGGGGATCCGGGGATTATATAAGCCGGTCCCCTAGGGTTAGATCGACGAGTTCATCAGAGACACAGGTTTACGAGATAGAGATTGTGAGATATCGAGCATCCATTGTAACACACGTATCGAGATAGCATATTCAGATCGTAGACTCGGCGACTTGATTGCCAGCTACCGGATCGCATATCACCATGGTTTCCCTTGAGCTAAACCCTCTCCCAAACACCAGAGTCGATTTGCCCCAAGATAAGTTACCCCCGGTAACGTCTGCCGTGATTATCCCACGACAGGTCTAGGGTTTAATGTTTTAACGTAGTCTAAAGAGCTATGGCTCGGATCCTATCTATTTAAGAGAGGGGGTGTGGCCACAAGGGGGTATCCTTGCGCAAGCACCTAACCTACTAGAACTAGGACTCTTGGTTTGGGTGGACACAACCCAAACCGACTCACAATGGATACAAACCGACCCACCATTAAGGGGTGCGGCTAATAATGGTATACAAACCATACCTAACATTGTTAGGATTTCTACTAAGTGCATTGGACCTTGTGGAGGCACCATCCCCTTGTCATCATCAAAATAACAATTGTTTTCAATGAATAACAATTGTTATTTTCTGTTATTTCTTGTTTTCACCATGCTAGTACTTGTTCTCCATCTCCTCTTCTAGTCCATCTTCATCCATGTGCATCTCCTCTTCATGATCTCCTCCATTCATGCTTGTGTTATCAATAAACCTGAGAATACATAAGTGCATGGATTTAGGTAATATAAAGTTCTCACAATTATAAACATTATACTCAAGTAGGAGTGAATTCACCTGTTGTTGTAATAGCTTGGTTCTTGATCTTGTCATTGGACCAATCCTTACTTCATTAGCTTGTGTTGGAGCATCCTCACGTGTAACAATAGGTGAAGAGCTAGGGATGTCCTCATCAACCTTAATTACCAGTAGTTCCCTCGAGGCCCCGCTGAAACGGGCTGGTAGGACAATAGATGTTGTGCAAGTTCTCATTGCGAGCACGTACAACTATTTACGGAACACATGCCTATGGTTACTTAGTGCTTGGATGCTTTATCTTATTTATCTGCAATGCCCATGACTTGATCATTATATGAACTATCTTATCCATGCAACGCCCATTCATCCATCCCTATGCCTACAGTATTTAATCCCGCTGTTTACTCCAATCACCACTGTTGCCGTTTTCATACTACTGCTGTTATTATTTCACTACTGTTGCTACTATAAAACTGTTACTACTGATAAACCACTTCGAACAAGTCCACTTTCAGGTGCAAGTGAATTGACAACTCACTTGTTAAGGCTCACAAATATTCTTTGGCTCCCCTTGTGATACGGGCCTCTACTGGTTAGCACGCTAGGACAATAAACCACGATGTATAATGTCTAAGGCCCGCGAGCCGCATGTTGTGGCCGAGCCTTCTAAATGGGCCGGTTTGTATCTAGTTTGAGTACAATTAGGTTAGGAGTCGGTTTGGGTCTGTCCAACTGACTAGGGGTTGGCCTCTTATATAAAGAGAGCCAAAACCTAGGGTTTTAGACAGGTTGAAAATTATGTAGAACTAAAAGTTCTAGGTTACCACTGTCCCTAGGGGATCGGTGATAAGGGGATGCCCGATCTTCTCGATGAACTTTCTGATAGATTGATAACCAATGTGATACCTCGCTCTCTCCTTTGGCTGAACCTTGTTACCAATTGCAACAGCACTCAAACCCCTTCGGATATTCGAGACTCCACACTCTTGCACAAGTAGCAACCGACTACAAGTGGTCATGTTTCTCCTTATTCCCAATGGAACATCAGAATACACTCAGATTTGCAAAGGTAGTATGATTCAAGATGAATGCTTCAAGCAATACAATCTAGAGTCTAGGGTTTATGTTTTATCGTAGTCTGCCTCTCTAAATCGCACTAGGGGGTTTATATGAGGGGGTATGGTGCGGCCACAATGGGCATTGCGCAAGCACGAGGCCCAACCCGAATAGAAACTACTTTGGACTCGGTTTGGACTCAGCTTAGACTCCTAGGGATACAAACCGACCCATACAAGGGGGTGCGGCCACTTTGGACTCACATGTCCATACCTAATCAAACTAGGACTCTCCTTGGCGCAGCAACATGTTGTGGGGCGCCTCCGCTCTTGTTATTCCTTGTTTTTCGTCAAATAACAATTGTTATTCTCTGTTATTCCTTGTTATTCCAGGAAATAACAATTGTTATTCTTTGTTTTCATCCTTGTAGCACTTGTTTTCTAGCTCCTCTTCATGTCCATCTTCATCCATGCTCAACTCCTCTTCATGATCATCTCCACTCATGCTTGTGTTATCAACAAACCTGAGAATACATAAGTGCATGGATTTAGGAAGTATAAAGCTCTCATGAAAACAAACATCATATTCTAATAAGAGAGAATTCACTTGCTGTTGTAATAATTTAGTTCTTGATCTAGTCATTGGTCCAACTCTCACTTCATCATGCTTCTCTTGAATAACAGCATCATCATCAATGGGGGAAATAACAGAAGTACTAGGGATGTCCTCATCATCCTTCCCCTCTTGAAAAGGCGTCGCCCTCGGCACATCAAGGTCCTCCCCATGGTATGGTGATAGATCAGCAACATTAAAAGAATTACTCACACCAAACTCATCACTAGGAAGATCAATCTTGTAGGCATTGTCATTAATCTTCTGAAGTACTTTACATGGACCAGCACCTCGTGGCATCAACTTGGACTTGCGCAATGTGGGAAATCTATCCTTGCGAAAATGCACCCACACCAAATCTCCAGGCTGAACAATACCTCCTTCCTCTTATTGTTTACTCTCTCAGCTACATGTCTTCCTTTCTTCTCTATTGCTTGCTTTGTCTTCTCATGGATCTTCCTCACAAAATCAGCACATTTTGAAGCCTTCGTATTAACTCTCTCTTGTATAGGAAGTGGCAGCAAATCAAGTGGAGTTATGGGCTTGAATCCATACACCACCTCAAATGGGCATAACTGAGTAGTAGAATGAACAGCCCTGTTGTATGCAAACTCAACATGTGGCAAACACTCTTCCCACTCCCGCAGATTTTTCTTGATCATGGCTCGCAACAATGTGGATAATGTGCGATTCACCACCTCCGTTTGTCCATAAGTTTGGGGGTGACAAGTAGTTGGAAACAACAGCTTTGTCCCCAGCTTCCCCCATAGTGTGTTCCAGAAATAGCTCACGAATTTCACATCACAATCAGAAACAATAGTCTTGGGTACTCCATGCAATCTCACTATGTCCCTGAAAAACAGATTAGCAATGTGCGACGAATCGTCGCTCTTGTGGAATGCAATAAAATGTGACATTTTAGAGAATCTATCCACTACCACAAAAATAGAATCATGTCCTCTTTTAGTCCTAGGCAAACCTAACACAAAATCCATACTAATGTCTTCCCGAGGTGTATTAGGTGAAGGAAGAGGAGTATATAATCCATGAGGTTTCAGTTTAGACTTAGCCTTGTTGCAAGTGATGCAACGTCTCACAAACCTCTCCACGTCTCTTCTCATTCATGGCCAATAAAAGTGATCAGCCAACATCATCAATGTTTTCTCCCTCCCATAGTGTCCCATTAATCCACCACTGTGTGATTCCTGCAACAATAACAAATGCAAGGACGACTCGGGCACACATAATTTATTAGCTCTAAACAAATATCCATCATGCAAATGAAATTTATCCCATGCTTTCACACTAGAACAATTCGCATAAGCAGTTTTAAAACCATTATCTTGAGCATACAAATCTTTCACACTCTCCAAACCAGGAACTCTCATATCCAATTGAGTTAATAACATGCTTTTCCTAGAAAGAGCATCAGCAACAACATTATCTTTGCCTTTCTTATATATAATTATGTATGGGAAAGATTCAATGAATTCAACCCACTTAGCATGTCACTTATTAAGGCTAGATTGGCTCTTTAAAAATTTCAATGCTTCATGATCAGAATGTATGATAAATTCTTTTGGCCACAAATAATGTTTTCAAACCTCAAGAACTCTAACAAGTGCATACAATTCGTTAGCATAAACAGAATAATTCAATTGAGCACCATGCAATTTCTCAGAAAAATAAGCAACATGCTTGTTTTCTTGCAAAATCACTCCACCAATACCAATACCTCTTGCATCACACTCAATTTCGAATTGTTTGTTGAAATTAGGCAATATTAATAATGGGGCCGAAATCAATTTTTCTTTAATAGCGTCAAAAGCAATATCTTGTTCAACCCCCCATGTAAAATCAACACCCTTCTTAGTTAAATCATTTAATGGTGCAGCAAGAGTACTAAAATCCTTGACAAATCTTCTATAGAAACCAGCCAATCCATTAAAACTTCTCACTTGACTAACATTTGTTGGAATAGGCCAATTTTTAATAGCTTCAATTTTAGATTCTTCAACTTCAATGCCATGTTTAGAAACAACATATCCCAGAAAAATGACCTTGTCTTTGCAAAAAGTACACTTAGCAAGATTACCAAATAATTGATTTGCTCTTAAGACATGCAAGACTAGTCTAATATGATCAACATGCTCATGTTCATTGTGGCTATATATGAGAATATCATCAAAATAAACTACCACAAATCTACCAATAAACTCTCTCAAAACATGGTTCATAAGTCTCATGAAAGTACTAGGTGCATTAGTTAGACCAAAAGGCATCACTAACCATTCATATAAACCAAATTTAGTTTTGAAAGCATTTTTCCATTCATCCCCCTCTTTCATCCTAATTTGATGATAACCACTACGCAAATCAATTTTAGAGAAAACATCAGCACCACTTAATTCATCTAACATGTCTTCCAACATGGTATAGGATGACGATAATAAATAGTGATGTTGTTAATTGCTCTACAATCTACACACATGCGCCAAGTACCATCTTTCTTAGGAACTAAAATAACATGAACAACACATCGAGAAAGGCTAATGCGAATATACCCTTTATCAAGAAGCTTCTGCACTTGTTTCTGTATCTCTTTGGTCTCTTGGGGATTAGTCCTGTAAGGGGCTCGGTTTGGCAATGTAGCTCCAGGAATAAAATCAATTTGATGCTCAATACCACGCAATGGTGGCAGCCCTGCTGGTACCTCCTCTGGAAAAACATAATCAAACTCCTGTAAAACATGAGAAACACCAAGAGGAATAGGGGTCATATCATTAGAAACCAATATTTCTCCCTTGTGCATAAGCACTATAGGAAGCATACTAGGGTCCTCTCGAAATTCTCTCAAGTCCTCTTTAGTGGCTAACATGCATAATAGGCTCACTCCCTCACTTCTATTTTTAGCCCTCAGATTGGTTTTGCTATTTTCACTCACAGCACTCTTGTTTTCACTCTCGTGTCTCTCACTAGTACTCTCAGGAGTTACATTGCCTTTTTGTCTAGACTCGTTTACAATTTGATGTGGTGTCATAGGCCTCAGAATTATGTCCTTTCCATTCCACTTCAACTGATAGGTATTTTCTCTCCCATCATGTGTCACACTCCTATCAAACTGCCAAGGTCTCCCAAGTAACATGTGACAAACTGACATAGGCACCAGATCACACTCAATGGTGTCTTTGTAAGGCCCAATTTGAAATTCAACTCTCACCATGTGGGTCACCTTCATCTCTCCTTTATTACTAAGCCACTGTATATGATAAGGATGAGGATGTGGAATATATCTCAATTTGAGCTTTGCACACAACTCCTTGCTTGCTAAATTTCTGCAACTACCTCCATCAATAATCACTTTACAAGCCAATTGAGGGCCTACAATTGCTCTTGTTTGGAATAAGTTGCATCTTTGACTTTCCGGACTAGGAAGAACACTCAATGTTTTCTGTGTGCAAATAAAGGTAGGATAGGAAGAAGGATATGCATCAATTGGCCCATCATCATCATAAGCATCCTCCTCGGTAGGATCAACATCATCACCTGTCTCATATTCATTGTCCTCATTGATAAGCATAATCTTTTTATTAGGACAATCTCTCTTGAAGTGCCCTTTTCCTCCACATGTATGGCAGCTGATGTCTCTATTTCGAGCTGTAGAATTAGTAGATCTACTTGCACTAGCTGCTGGTTGCACTTGCCTCTTAGACATAGAGGAATTTCTCTCGGGTTTGGTGGTGGACACCCCACGGCTAGGGGCTGGCTGTGGTCGTGGGGATGAGACAGATGATCTAGGAGTAAATGGCATCCTTGGAGCCATAATGGCCTCCTCTGCCAATTGTTTTTCTGCCTCCTTTGCTTGATGTAACAGCTCATTCATATCACTATATTGCACATGCCTAACAATGCTCTTGATTTTAAATTGTAAACCTGAGAGAAATCTTTGCATATTGTGCTCTGCATCTTCCCTCACTCTAGCTCTTTGCAATATCAGCTCCATCTCCCTAAAATAAGCATCCACAAATTTTGAGCCTTGCTTCAAGTGTTGCAACTTGTCAAATAATGATCTCAAATATGTTTGGGCACAAATCTTTCTCTCATAAATTGCTTCATCTCCCTCCATGTAACAATTTCAGGTTCTCTATTTCTTACTCTTGTTCTTGTAATATTATCCCACCATAGCAAAGCATAGCCACCAAAACCTGAAGAAGCAAGTTTTATTTTCCTCTCCTCAGTATACTCACGCATCCTCCACAATTTTTCAATTTTCAGCTCCCACGTGAGGTATTCTTCTACATCATCAGTATCAAAGTTGAAGGATGGTAACATGAATTTTGGTTTGCCAAGCCCATCATCCTCTCGGTTTGGTTCTTGCACATGGACCCTTCTTGCAACAAAGCCACGACCAACACC
Organism: Alopecurus myosuroides; assembly: GCA_028641055.1. NCBI lineage: Eukaryota > Viridiplantae > Streptophyta > Magnoliopsida > Poales > Poaceae > Alopecurus > Alopecurus myosuroides. Next base: position 335,087,932 of record CM054058.1, read on the forward strand.
ATTACCTCTACCACCTCCACGGCCATGAGGGATAAAATTTCCCTCATCATTATCATCATCACCAAAAGCACTACCATTATCCTCCTGAGCAGGTAGCCTTTGATTTACCAAAATTTTCAAGGCAGCAATTTGAGTAGTCAATGTGGCAAGATAATTTTGTATAGTGGTAACTTGCTCTTGTGTGGCAGCAGCTGTTTCAGCAACAGTATCAACTTGCAATCCCAAATTCTGAACATGTGTATCCATGTCCACTCCATGCTTGTCAATGAGAGAATGTAATTCTGAATTTTTTGTAGCAATGGTTGTGTTCAATTGTTCTTGCATCTCCTCCAAATTTGTCCACTTCACATGCTCATCACCATTGGTCCTCTTAGCCTGTGTAGAAACATCACTAGGAGCAGCCATGATTAATAAGTTAGTGAAATAAACAAATTGCTATGGGTTGTGGTGTTCTCTCCCAACTCACTCAAAACCAACAAAAGAGGTGTACCTTACTATTCCAAAGTGAAAAGAAAATCTTACCACAAGTAATAGCAACTAATGTGACTTGGTGTGAAGAATAGAATACCTAGGGGCGTTGCTCTCACAAAGGTAAAAAAGGTTATATGGTGGGGCTTGGTATGGATACCTAACAATCACCAATTAACAAGTCCTATTGCTGTTTGTGAATGATACAAAAATAACACCTAGGAAACACACACCAAAATTGGAGAAAAATGTGGCAATGAAAATATGTGTATGGAATTTTGCAATGCACTAGAAAGACACTAGCCAAGCTCAAAGATAAACAGGCACAAGATTGCTCAATGTGTAGTGTCAATGATAGCAATGAAATCAGCTCCAAATGATAGCAAAAACAATATGTCTCAAAGGCCTCTCTTTTTGCTTTTTCTCAATTCTGTTTTTTTTCTTTTTCTACTTTCTGTTTTTCTCTTCTTCTTTTTTATACTTTTTACTGGCCGAATAACAACTAAAGGAGCAAAGATAACAAGTGAAAACAAAGCTTTAATCAATCTGACACAATGATATGATAATGAGCAGCCTGTATAAGAGCAACAAAATAGCATATCCAATTGATAGAACAGCTGGCAGCGCGGTGCCCAACCCCAAATTAATGCAAACAAATTCTCTTCACTATTTTTGCCCCTGATTTATTAGTCAAATCATAATTGTGTAAACAAAAGAGAAAGACGGATGACCTTCTACCCAGATGCGTCCTTCATATGGGAGTCGCTCTTGTGAAATCTAGTTGGCTTGTGACGTACTGTATTTTCTGTTTACCATTCGTTGACACTAGCATACACCTCTCTTAAAATATAGACACTCCTCCATGGTATGTGATTGTTGGTCGGCACCCGAGGATTCGGTTAGCCATGGTTTGTGTAAGATGGATGGGAGGAGTGTCAAACTTTTAATATCTCTATTTAATAAAATAAAAACTCTAGCACATGAGTGATCCCTGCTTCCCTCCGCGAAGGGCCTTTCTTTTACTTTTATGTTGATTCTCCACCATATTCTTTCAGCACCTTTTTGAGAGCATAATTGTCGTTCTTAGTGGTATGTGTTTGTCCCAAAGCACGGTTAATTGTGGTATAACTTTTGATTGTTTCATGCTAATATTATGCTTTTGACACTTGTTTTTATATAAAGTTTATGATTTATTTGGACTAACCTATTAATAGTTGCAAGAGTGCATAATGTTCTTGTTTTACTCTTTGATGTGTAGGAATTAACAAGAAAACACAAAAGGAGACTTGTTGGAAAAGGACTCTGACTTTCTGAAATATGTCCACCAACAGTTTTTAGAGATCATCAGTTTTATCCCCAAATACAACGTCAACTGAAGATAAAATTGCCTACACAGTTGTTGGCCATTTCCATACCTTTAATTTAAGCCCAAGAACAGCCCAATCCGAGTTCGTATGCGACCTGTGGACCCATTTTACTGGATGATATATATCTGATTATGTGATTACGGGAATCGGTGACGGGATTGAGTCCAACTCTTACCATATTTGATGGATTCGGCCAAGCCACGACTTTGGGGCTGAGAGGGGTCCCTAGGAAGGTTCTAGAGGTGCCCAAGATGTAACACCCGGGGTTTTTCCCAAATAGAAAGTTGCTTGTTGTTTTCTTTTTCATCGCATAGCATCATGCATTATATGCATTGCACTTGTTTTCAAACCAACCTAAAAATTCAAACCAATTTTAACTTCTCAAACAAAGCACCTTTGTTATCAACTCAAATTGTTCTCATTAAGAATTTGAGTTGGAATTAAAATTTGCTTGGTTAATAAAATCCCCTTTCATTAAAACCCTATTTGAAGTTCCAATGACAAATTCAAAGCAATTGGAAATTTGAATTTTTTTTGAAAATAAAGTTCACAAACCATTGACCTCACTGTTTTGTGATTCAATAAAAATTAATCCATAAAAAATGAAACCCCTAACACCTCTTTCTTTTTCTCTCTCTCTTTCTTCCTACAAAAAAAAATGTAAACAGAAAATAAAACAAAGAAGGGAGGGCAGGCCAGCCCACCACACCCCCACGATCCAGCCCAACCCCCCCCCCCTTCTTCCTCGTACGGACAGACGGGAGGGGGAGGTCGCTGTCACCTCCATGGCCCCCACCTCCCACCTGCTCCCTCTCCCCCCTTATAGCTGCCCTCCTTCCCCCCTCCAACCCTAACCCTAAGTCTCCCCTCTCCTCCTCCTAGCCGCCGTCCCCCCCACTCTTCTTCCTTCCCTTTCCCCTTGCTTCTCTGAACCACACCGCCACCACGGCCGGAGATGGAGCTCCATGGCGCGGGCGCGGTGGTTGATGGCGGGCTCTGGTTCCTGCGGGAATGGAACCCCCATCGCTCCCTCTCTGTGCTGGACACCACGCCATGGTCGGGGACGCCCTAGGGAGGCCGTGGGCTTCCCCCGTCGCCGGCCGCTGCTACCTCTCCCTCGCCTCCGTCAGTTTCGACAGTAGCACGGTGAGCGCTCCCCCTCGCCCTCTCCTCTCCCCCCTCTCTTCCCTCTGCCCCGCGGGCGCACGCCCAGCGCGCCCGTCGCCCTCGCCGGCGAGCAGTTCGCCGTTGGCCGCTGTAACATCCCAAGGATGAAAAATAGCCATTAGAATGTTTGCTCTCTGTTATTTTATGTTTTGCATCATGGCATCATGTTGATTGCAATTGTTTTGCTTGTTTTCCTTTTGTTTTCCTCTATTTTCATTTGTTTTCCAACTGTTTTCATTTGTTTTCCTTTGTTTTCTATTTGAATTTCAAACCAAAATTCAAACCTTTTGTTTCATCCTTGTGATGTTACAATTTCCAAAATGATATTTCAAAATAAAACAATTGTTTGTTTCCATTAAAGTTGTAATTCCAAACTATTGTTTTGTTTATAACAAAAATTCATCTAATACCAAAAACATTTGAAATTCCAAACCAACTCCCAAATGCCTTGTTCATACTTGTTATGTTACATTTTCCAAATAAAAGGTTCAATTAAAGCAACTAGTTGTTTCTATTTAAATAGAACTATTAACTTGTTATTTTATTTAATAACTCATTTAGCTCCAACTTCATTTCAAATTCAAATACATTTCTTTTTCCAGACAGCAACCTTTTGGAATTAATGATAATTACAAAACAATAATAATCATTTGCTTCCAATTAAAACTACATGTTCACCCCATTTAAATTTTGTTTGCAATAATCACTTAATCTCCAAAATCATTTAAATTGGAATCAAATTTCAAATAGCACCCAATTGGAAAATTATGAAAAATTACCAAAACAATTCTAATCCATTGTTTCTTTTCAAACTAAAGGTTCATGCCATTTAAATTCATGTTTTTAATATTTCAATCAATAATCAAATTCATTCCAAATTTGAGTTAATTACAAACAGCAAGTTCTTTTTAAAATATTTGGAAAACAGAAGTTGACATTTTGGTTGTGGTTAACCTAACTGACACACCCAAATTTTAATAAAATTTTCACTAACCCAAAACTTACCTTTCTCTTCCTTTTTCCAATTCAGCAAAAAAAAATAGAACAAAAATATTTAAAAAGAGCAAAGAGGAGAGAGCACCAGAGAGGGCCCAGCCCAACATTCTCCCCCCCCCCCCCAGCCCAACTTACCTCTCTCAGCCCGGTACCCCTTGGGGTCGTCTTCCACCTCCTGTACGGCTGGAAATCCAGGCTACCCACGTCGACATGGAGGAGCAGGCAACGGCCACCACTCCTCCTTCCCCCTCCTTAAGACCTAACCCTAGCCCTAGGGTTTCCCCTCCATCTCTTTCTTCCTCCCTCTTCCCTCTCCCCGCCGTTCTCTCCCTTCCCTCTGCTCTCACTTCTCTCTGCTAGTTTTCTCTGTAACTGAAACTCACCCGAAGCCCCTTATCCCTCCGGTGATCGTCGGAGCTCCGGGCTCCCTCCGGCCCGGGCGACCGCGGGAATGGAACCCCACGGCCGCCCTCTTCCTCCTCCCCCCTCGGCACGGGCCGGGAGGGGCTGTGCCGCCGCCATCAACCTCAAGACGCCGGTGACCTCCTCTGCCCGACCTGCCTCGCCTCCGATTCCGCCTCGAGGTGAGCCCTCGACTGCCTCCTTCCCTCCCGCTCCTCTTCCTTCCTCCCTCTCGGCCGCACCCGCACCCCGCAGCCGCACGGCAGCGGCGCCCCACCGGCGAGCACCGATCGCTGCCGCCTCCGATCTCTGTCGAAACGACAGGAAGATGCGTGCAAGGTTCAGTTAATTTCAGTTAACAGCGCGCACCCACACCTTATACCCCCCCCCCCCCACTGCCCCTTTCCCTCACAAGCAAGCGCACCAGCCCAGCTGGTCACTGTCCCTTTGCGCGCCCAGGAGGGCAGGGGTTCGATCCCCCTCCCACACAATTAAACAAACTTTTATTTCTAATTGTTTTGGCACAGAACTTCCCAGAAATCCCAACCAAGTCCCTGTATATTTAATTCTAGCCCCTGTAAAATATTTTTCTAGTCCCTAATGAATTAAAAATGGCAGATTTGCACCAAATCTTGTAAAATGCATAAGTAATTCATCCCAACTCCAAATTCAACATTTTTAATATGTTTTCTGTCCCAAATTGAATTCTCTTTCCAAATATAAAATTTGTTTACTGTTTTGAATATTTTAAATTGGTGAAATATTTGAAAACTTGTTAAATTCACTTAAACTTGCAAAATTCATAACTTGGGCATAAAAATTCCAAATTCCACAAACTAAATATGTTTTCCAATCAACTTTTCACGTACTTTCCAAATATAAATTTTGTTTGCTGTTTTGAATAATTTAAATTGCTGAAAACAACTGTTTCTTGTTTATTGCATTTAAAATTGCCAAAATAATAACTTGCTCATTCTAAATCCAATTTCAACAAATAAAATATGTTTTCCATGCAAAATTAAACCACCTTTCCAAATATAAATTTTGTTTCATGTTTTGAATAATTAAAATTGGTTAAATAATTTAAACCTTGTTTAAATTATTTAATATTGTTAATTTCATAACTTGGTCAAACTAATTTCTTTTGGGACATATAAAATATGTTTTCCAACCATAAAAGTATAAACTTTTGAAATATGAATTTGGTTTAATGCTTTGGACAAATAAAAACTCAAATAAGTTCATGTTTGAATTAAATTCATTTAATTCTTGCTTAAACTTGTTTAATTCATAAATAATTTATTTGAAATCCTTTTTCAACAAGTGAAACATGTATTCCACCTAAAATTGTGTGTTCTTATCAAATATGAACTCTGTTATCTGTTTTGAACAATTTAACTTGATGAAAACAACAAGTGCTTGTGTGACACCTTTAAGAAACCAAAATTTCTTAATTTAATAAATGAATTTCTAAACTTGTTTAACCTTATTTCAAATTGTTTCTATTGTTGTTATTTTGTTGTTTTCCTCATCCATGCATCATGCTAATCCACTTTCACATGTTTCTTAGTTGTAAAACAATTAATTCAACCATAATTCGTGGGCTTTTCATGTGCAACTCAAATTGCATGTGGGTCCATTTAATCATGTTATGTTATCTTGTCAACTAGTTTATTTCTATGCATCAATTAAATGGTCATGCATCATCCCATGTTTGTGCACTATGCCATGTTATTGATTGTTTGTTCTCTGCGTTGTTTGTTTGCTTCTTCTCGGATATACGACGACGTTGAGACCGACGATTCTTACGACACCCCTTCTAAGGAGTTAGCTCAGTACCAGGCTACTGGGTTTGCAGGCAAGTATTCACTCACATGAACCATCGTGTTCCTTTCAACATTGGTTACCGATACTTTCCGTTGTCTATTCTTCTAGCCCTATGATTAGTTGCTTCTGTTACGAACCTATCACATGTGTCCTTTAACCCTGATATTGCCTCACCTCCACTCCTACAACCCCATTGTTTGAGCCCGTGTCTTACTAGCATGCTTAGGGTTGTTTTGCTCGAGTCTGTTGCCCGTTACTTCCTGTTACTATTTCATTATGTTCTGGGGGCTTGATGTTTAATCAATCAATCATGCTAATGTTATTATTAATAATAATTTGATGATAAGGCACCGGCAGGAGGCCCTGTGTGGTTTTGAGGCCTGCTAGTGTCAACCCTAATAGGAAAAGGGTCTTGTCTACTGATCCATGATGAGCGCACTAACCGCATGTGGGAAGCGAGTATGGGCGCCCCCCTCAATTTGATTCGATTCGCATCTCGTCCAAATCGCCTCATTTAGTTCGTGTTTTCCATTTGCCGCATGCATGTTTTTGCGAGCCCAGGCCAGGGTGGAACTTTTGTAGTCGGCATATAGGGGGACACGTTCTTAGAGTGCTATGAGGGTCCCCTTTCTTCGGGGCTCGATTAGCTGTGCGCCCAAGGTGCTTTGGGCTTGATGCGGAGAAGAGTTGAGTTGTGTTGAGTACCTCGCTTGGTGGGTTTGATCCCCGTCTGGCGGGTTATTCTTACGTGTACGACCAAATTGGTGCACCCCTGCAGGGATAAATCTTCTCGAGAAGCCGTGTTTTTCCGCGGTTATGGACTACTTGGTGAAAGTACTGGCTAACAAGTACTCATGACAACTTAAACCTAATGATTAACAGCCTTACACCCAATGATTACCAACTTGACTAGTAATAGGCTTATTGACACGATAATCTGAACCATCATTAATTCAACTGTGTGAGTTATCCTCGGATTGCTTCTTTGGATAAGGGGCGAGATCCAGGATGGGTTTGTTTGGAGTTAGTTATAGTTGGTTCCGATACGCGATCTTATCTCTTTTCTGTTAGCCGGATGTTGTAGTGTTTCTGTAGTTGGTTAGCGCAGCCAGTTGCAGCATCTTTTATATCCCCTTCCTTCTGTTGAACCCAAAGCATCTGTGCTTGGTGTTGACGGGTTACACTTTGGTGAACTGTGAGTCTTGCTTGCCAGTACGTTTATGTACTGACCCCTTTGGGGTCGTGGTTTCCGCAGACTACGTTTTCGAGGATCCCCATGGTGGCTACTACGTGGAGTATGGCGAGACTGCTGACGAGTAGATAGCAGACCCGGGCAGGATCCGAGACTTCGTGGATGGGCTCCGTCTTTTCGTTTCCGGCCTCCTAGGCCTATTTTGTTCTTGTCTGTACTCAGACATTTTGAATGCTTCCGCTGTGATGTAATGATGAATTGTTGGGACATGTGTCCTCTGGATGATTGTATTTGCTATCTCTGCTCTAATGAGAGCTATTTGCAACTTATTTCCATCTTTTGTGTCGTAGAGATATGTTGTGATATCACTTGTTCAACCGCCGTTGACGTACCATGTGTGTATGTTTTGAAGTACGTCAACGGAAGTGTCTGGATTTCTACGGGATGGTTTGCGCAGACGATGAATAGTAAGAGAATGGTTGTCACACGTTTACGTGTTGGCCTGCTCATATTGAGATGCGGGTGCCGGTACGCCCCGTAAGCCATTTATCTACTGTTTAACGGACTGTGAGTATCCCCTAGAAGTCCGGGTGCGACAAATGGTATCAGAGCCTGTCTGCTTGTAGGATCCCTTTTTACTGGTCGCAGTTGAGTCTAGAAACTATTTTGTAGCTATATAGGAAAAATGAAACGCGAGAGTAGGAATTCTGTTCTTTTTCTTCTTTCCCCACCCACCCTCCCTTTTCTGGTAAGGAAGTGCAACGTTGTTTTTCTCTTCTCATCTAAACTTTCAAGTTAGGATTTCACGAATCCTGGTTTCTCTAGGATGGTTATATCTACTAGACCATAGGAATGGAGGTGGTTGTGACATGATTTATCATGTTGCCTACTCATGATTGAGAACGGAGGCGTGTAAGCCCCGGAAGAATATCCTCTATTCCTTAAGCAGTAGATATTGATCCTTTAGAAGCCCGGATGGGTTTTCCGTAGTACCTCAGGATTTTTGGTCTCGTTTTTCCCGGTGTTGCTTCGTTATCCTGTTCTTCTCAACATCCTTTTCGTCCGTTGAAATCTTGTTGTTGTTTTCCATTTCAGTTCTTCTTTCGGCGTCTAATCAAAACTTCCCAAATATCAAGTCTATCTAGCCAGAAAGGTTGTTGTTGTTGTTGTTGTTGTTGTTGTTGTTGTTGATTCCAGGCTATGAGAGCTGGCATTCCTATAACCTGGGGTTGTTTCGAGGAAGCATTCCTGAATCACCACATTCCAGATAGTCTATTCTCCAAATGAATCAAGTCCTATCCAGCTATACACCCTCGATACAAAACCTCTCCCTTTACTTGAAAATGTGCCGGTGGTTTCCAAATTCCATGACATCTTTCCAAAAGAGTTGCCAGAATTGCCTATCATCTTGAAATTCCAGAAAAAAATATCCAATGTGCACGATGTGTTTCACGTGTCACAGCTCAAGAGGATCTTCCCAAGAAGTATCCGGACCTTTTCTTTTCTCAGTAGGAATCTCGGGACGCGATTCCTTCAAGGGGGGCGTTTTGTAACATCCCAAGTATGAAAAATAGCCATTAGAATGTTTGCTCTCTGTTATTTTATGTTTTGCATCATGGCATCATGTTGATTGCAATTGTTTTGCTTGTTTTCCTTTTGTTTTCCTCTGTTTCATTTGTTTTCCAACTGTTTTCATTTGTTTTCCTTTGTTTTCTATTTGAATTTCAAACCAAAATTCAAACCTTTTGTTTCATCCTTGTGATGTTACAATTTCCAAAATGATATTTCAAAATAAAACAATTGTTTGTTTCCATTAAAGTTGTAATTCCAAACTATTGTTTTGTTTATAACAAAAATTCATCTAATACCAAAAACATTTGAAATTCCAAACCAACTCCCAAATGCCTTGTTCATACTTGTTATGTTACATTTTCCAAATAAAAGGTTCAATTAAAGCAACTAGTTGTTTCTATTTAAATAGAACTATTAACTTGTTATTTTATTTAATAACTCATTTAGCTCCAACTTCATTTCAAATTCAAATACATTTCTTTTTCCAGACAGCAACCTTTTGGAATTAATGATAATTACACAACAATAATAATCATTTGCTTCCAATTAAAACTACATGTTCACCCCATTTAAATTTTGTTTGCAATAATCACTTAATCTCCAAAATCATTTAAATTGGAATCAAATTTCAAACAGCACCCAATTGGAAAATTATGAAAAATTACCAAAACAATTCTAATCCATTGTTTCTTTTCAAACTAAAGGTTCATGCCATTTAAATTCATGTTTTTAATATTTCAATCAATAATCAAATTCATTCTAAATTTGAGTTAATTACAAACAGCAAGTTCTTTTTAAAATATTTGGAAAACAGAAGTTGACATTTTGGTTGTGGTTAACCTAACTGACACACCCAAATTTTAATAAAATTTTCACTAACCCAAAACTTACCTTTCTCTTCCTTATTCCAATTCAGCAAAAAAAAATAGAACAAAAATATTTAAAAAGAGCAAAGAGGAGAGAGCACCAGAGAGGGCCCAGCCCAACATTCTCCCCCCCCCCCCAGCCCAACTTACCTCTCTCAGCCCGGTACCCCTTGGGGTCGTCTTCCACCTCCTGTACGGCTGGAAATCCAGGCTACCCACGTCGACATGGAGGAGCAGGCAAAGGCCACCACTCCTCCTTCCCCCTCCTTAAGACCTAACCCTAGCCCTAGGGTTTCCCCTCCATCTCTTTCTTCCTCCCTCTTCCCTCTCCCCGCCGTTCTCTCCCTTCCCTCTGCTCTCACTTCTCTCTGCTAGTTTTCTCTGTAACTGAAACTCACCCGAAGCCCCTTATCCCTCCGGTGATCGTCGGAGCTCCGGGCTCCCTCCGGCCCGGGCGACCGCGGGAATGGAACCCCACGGCCGCCCTCTTCCTCCTCCCCCCCTCGGCACGGGCCGGGAGGGGCTGTGCCGCCGCCATCAACCTCAAGACGCCGGTGACCTCCTCTGCCCGACCTGCCTCGCCTCCGATTCCGCCTCGAGGTGAGCCCTCGACTGCCTCCTTCCCTCCCGCTCCTCTTCCTTCCTCCCTCTCGGCCGCACCCGCACCCCGCAGCCGCACGGCAGCGGCGCCCCACCGGCGAGCACCGATCGCTGCCGCCTCCGATCTCTGTCGAAACGACAGGAAGATGCGTGCAAGGTTCAGTTAATTTCAGTTAACAGCGCGCACCCACACCTTATACCCCCCCCCCCCCACTGCCCCTTTCCCTCACAAGCAAGCGCACCAGCCCAGCTGGTCACTGTCCCTTTGCGCGCCCAGGAGGGCAGGGGTTCGATCCCCCTCCCACACAATTAAACAAACTTTTATTTCTAATTGTTTTGGCACAGAACTTCCCAGAAATCCCAACCAAGTCCCTGTATATTTAATTCTAGCCCCTGTAAAATATTTTTCTAGTCCCTAATGAATTAAAAATGGCAGATTTGCACCAAATCTTGTAAAATGCATAAGTAATTCATCCCAACTCCAAATTCAACATTTTTAATATGTTTTCTGTCCCAAATTGAATGCTCTTTCCAAATATAAAATTTGTTTACTGTTTTGAATATTTTAAATTGGTGCAATATTTGAAAACTTGTTAAATTCACTTAAACTTGCAAAATTCATAACTTGGGCATAAAAATTCCAAATTCCACAAACTAAATATGTTTTCCAATCAACTTTTCACGTACTTTCCAAATATAAATTTTGTTTGCTGTTTTGAATAATTTAAATTGCTGAAAACAACTGTTTCTTGTTTATTGCATTTAAAATTGCCAAAATAATAACTTGCTCATTCTAAATCCAATTTCAACAAATAAAATATGTTTTCCATGCAAAATTAAACCACCTTTCCAAATATAAATTTTGTTTCATGTTTTGAATAATTAAAATTGGTTAAATAATTTAAACCTTGTTTAAATTATTTAATATTGTTAATTTCATAACTTGGTCAAACTAATTTCTTTTGGGACATATAAAATATGTTTTCCAACCATAAAAGTATAAACTTTTGAAATATGAATTTGGTTTAATGCTTTGGACAAATAAAAACTCAAATAAGTTCATGTTTGAATTAAATTCATTTAATTCTTGCTTAAACTTGTTTAATTCATAAATAATTTATTTGAAATCCTTTTTCAACAAGTGAAACATGTATTCCACCTAAAATTGTGTGTTTTTATCAAATATGAACTCTGTTATCTGTTTTGAACAATTTAACTTGATGAAAACAACAAGTGCTTGTGTGACACCTTTAAGAAACCAAAATTTCTTAATTTAATAAATGAATTTCTAAACTTGTTTAACCTTATTTCAAATTGTTTCTATTGTTGTTATTTTGTTGTTTTCCTCATCCATGCATCATGCTAATCCACTTTCACATGTTGCTTAGTTGTAAAACAATTAATTCAACCATAATTCGTGGGCTTTTCATGTGCAACTCAAATTGCATGTGGGTCCATTTAATCATGTTATGTTATCTTGTCAACTAGTTTATTTCTATGCATCAATTAAATGGTCATGCATCATCCCATGTTTGTGCACTATGCCATGTTATGGATTGTTTGTTCTCTGCGTTGTTTGTTTGCTTCTTCTCGGATATACGACGACGTTGAGACCGACGATTCTTACGACACCCCTTCTAAGGAGTTAGCTCAGTACCAGGCTACTGGGTTTGCAGGCAAGTATTCACTCACATGAACCATCGTGTTCCTTTCAACATTGGTTACCGATACTTTCCGTTGTCTATTCTGCTAGCCCTATGATTAGTTGCTTCTGTTACGAACCTATCACATGTGTCCTTTAACCCTGATATTGCCTCACCTCCACTCCTACAACCCCATTGTTTGAGCCCGTGTCTTACTAGCATGCTTAGGGTTGTTTTGCTCGAGTCTGTTACCCGTTACTTCCTGTTACTATTTCATTATGTTCTGGGGGCTCGATGTTTAATCAATCAATCATACTAATGTTATTATTAATAATAATTTGATGATAAGGCACCGGCAGGAGGCCCTGTGTGGTTTTGAGGCCTGCTATTGTCGACCCTAATAGGAAAAGGGTCTTGTCTACTGATCCATGATGAGCGCACTAACCGCATGTGGGAAGCGAGTATGGGCGCCCCCCTCAATTTGATTCGATTCGCATCTCGTCCAAATCGCCTCATTTAGTTCGTGTTTTCCATTTGCCGCATGCATGTTTTTGCGAGCCCAGGCCAGGGTGGAACTTTTGTAGTCGGCATATAGGGGGACACGTTCTTAGAGTGCTATGAGGGTCCCCTTTCTTCGGGGCTCGATTAGCCGTGCGCCCAAGGTGCTTTGGGCTTGATGCGGAGAAGAGTTGAGTTGCGTTGAGTACCTCGCTTGGTGGGTTTGATCCCCGTCTGGCGGGTTATTCTTACGTGTACGGCCAAATTGGTGCACCCCTGCAGGGATAAATCTTCTCGAGAAGCCGTGTTTTCCGCGGTTATGGACTACTTGGTGAAAGTACTGGCTAACAAGTACTCAGGACAACTTAAACCTAATGATTAACAACCTTACACCCAATGATTACCAACTTGACTAGTAATAGGCTTATTGACACGATAATCTGAACCATCATTAATTCAACTGTGTGAGTTATCCTCGGATTGCTTCTTTGGTTAAGGGGCGAGATCCAGGATGGGTTTGTTTGGAGTTAGTTATAGTTGGTTCCGATACGCGATCTTATCTCTTTTCTGTTAGCCGGATGTTGTAGTGTTTCTGTAGTTGGTTAGCGCAGCTAGTTGCAGCATCTTTTATATCCCCTTCCTTCCGTTGAACCCAAAGCATCTGTGCTTGGTGTTGACGGGTTACACTTTGGTGAACTGTGAGTCTTGCTTGCCAGTACGTTTATGTACTGACCCCTTTGGGGCTGTGGTTTCCGCAGACTACGTTTCCGAGGATCCCCATGGTGGCTACTACGTGGAGTATGGCGAGACTGCTGACGAGTAGATAGCGGACCCGGGCAGGATCCGAGACTTCGTGGATGGGCTCCGTCTTTTTGTTTCCGGCCTCTTAGGCCTATTTGGTTCTTGTCTGTACTCAGACATTTTGAATGCTTCCGCTGTGATGTAATGATGAATTGTTGGGACATGTGTCCTCTGGATGATTGTATTTGCTATCTCTGCTCTAATGAGAGCTATTTGCAACTTATTTCCATCTTTTGTGTCGTAGAGATCTGTTGTGATATCACTTGTTCAACTGTCGTTGACGTACCATGTGTGTATGTTTTGAAGTACGTCAACGGAAGTGTCTGGATTTCTACGGGATGGTTTGCGCAGACGATGAATAGTAAGAGAATGGTTGTCACATGTTTACGTGTTGGCCTGCTCATATTGAGATGCGGATGCCGGTACGCCCCGTAAGCCATTTATCTACTGTTTAACGGACTGTGAGTATCCCCTAGAAGTCCGGGTGCGACAGCCGCCGTCCGCCTCCCTGTCCCGATCGGGTGCAGTTAGTTGGTTTTGGTTCAGTTTTCGTCAGTGGTCGAAACTATACCTCAAAACAAACACGCATCTGTACCTTTCAACAACCGATCGACCAGCCCAGTTGGTAACACACCTTGCGCGCGCCCAGCAGGTCTGGGGTTCGATCCCCCCCCCCCCAGACGCAAAGCAACCCCCTTTTCTCAGCCTTTTCTTTTTTCTCTCGAATTCCAGAAAACAGATCTGATGCATTAATTCTAAAATCAATAACAAATTTAATATTGCTCCAAATTCAACTATTAAAGTTTCTGTGGATTCAAAATCTTGTGCTCTTTCCATTAGTAACAAAATTGCAATATGTTTCTGTAATAATTTTTGCACTAAATAATTAATTATTGAAAATGCAATTAAAAGTTGAAACTTTGGAATTTCATAACTTTAGTTCTGTTCATCCAATTTGAGCAAACTTGGGCTCTAACAATTTGTCTTAACAAACTCTACACATTGATATTTTATTTGGTCACAATTGAATTAAATTTGAACATGTTTCCCTCTGTTTACTAAAAAGGGCAGAATAAGACTACTTATGAAAAATTGCATAATAAATTCAATAATAACCCAAAAATTATGTTTAATAGCTCAAAATGTTCAGTGAAACATTTGCTACATGTTTTAAACCTTTTCAATGCCATTTGTTTACTGTTTTTCCTAATTAAAAGTGGTGCAATAATTCAATGCTTTAATTAAACCTTTTAAATTGCAAAATTCATAACTTGGGCAATTCAAATCCAATTCCAACATGTAAAATATGTTTTCCATGCAAAATTGAATAAGCTTTCCAAATATCAATTTTGTTTTCTATTTTGAATAATTTAAATTGCTGAAAACAACTATTTCTTAATTAAGGCATTTAAAATTGTCAAATTAATAACTTGCTCATCTAAAATCCAAAGTCAACAAATGAAATATGTATTCCATCTAAAATTTTGTCTTCTTTCCAAATATGAATTTTGTTATCTGTTTTGAACCATTAAAATGGGTGAAAACAATAAATGTTTGTGTAACTCACTTAAGAAGCCAAATTTCATAACTTAATAAATAAACTTCCAAACTTGGTAAACAACATTTCAAATTGAAGCTATTGTTGTTTTCTTATTGTTTTCATCATCCATGCATCATTCTAATCAACTTTCACATGATGGTTATTTGTAGATAATTTAATTCAACATTAATTCATGGGCTTTTCCATATGCCAACCAAATGGCATATGGGCCCATTTAAATATGTTTATCATGTCAACTAGTTTATCTTGATGCATCCTTAAACTTGTCATGCATCCATATCTTGATCATGCTGGATATTTTGCCGTAGAAGTAATTATTGCATTCGGTGTTTGTTCTAGTTCGTTGCTTCTTCCCGGATAGGACGTTGAGATGATGTGAGCAACGACAAGTTCTTCGGATGTACCTCTACTTGCTGGATTCCAGGCAAGTATACTCACTTGCTGCCTATGGCTGCCTTTCATCACTTGTTACCGATTCTTTCCGTTGTTCTTATGATCCGATGCTTGCGTCTCGATCCTATCATATGTTTACCCTGCTGCCACGATATTGCCTTACCTCCACACCTATAACCCTGTTGTTTGTTGGCCGGTGTCGTACTAGTATGCTTAGGTTTGTTTGCGCTCTAGTCCTGTTTTCCTTTGTTCTATCACCTGTTTAGTTTGATAGTTGGGTTTCAATTCAATCAACAACATCTTAATGTTTTGGATAATAATAATTTGATGATAAGGCACCGGCAGGAGGCCCTGCGTGGTTTTGAGGCTTGCTAGTGTCGACCCTAATTAGGAAAAGGGTCTTCTCCATTGATCCATGATGAGCGCACTAACCGCATGTGGGAAGCGAGTATGGGCGCCCCCCCCCCCCCCCCCGCAATTCTGATTCGATTCGCATCTCGTCCAAATCGCCTCATTTAGTTCGGGTTTTCCATTTGCCGCATGCATATGCAGGTGCGAACCCTTGGCGCCAGGGTGGAACTTTTGTAGTCGGCATTTAGGGAGACACGTTCTTAGAGTGCTATGAGGGTCCCTTTTTCTTCGTGGGGCTTGATTAGCCGTGCGCTCAATTGCACGGGGTTCTTTGGGCTTGATGCGAAGAGGAGTTGGGTTGTGTTGAGTACCTCGCTTGGTGGGTTGATCCCCCGTCTGGCGGGTTATTCTTACGTGTACGGCCAAATTGGTGCATCCCTGCAGGGTTAATCTTCTCGAGAAGCCGTGTTGTCCGCGGTTATGGATGACTTGGTGAAAGTGCTGGCTAACAAGTACTCAGACAACTTACACTTAACGATGATAACTTGACTAGTAATATAGATTACCTCCACCATAAAGATGAATGTCACCTTAATCAACCGTGTGAGTTTCCTTGGGTTGCTTCCTTAGTAGGGGGTAACATTGGATGGGTATTGTTTGGTGAGTAGTTATAGTTGGTTCTGATACGCTATCGTATCCCTTTCTTTTAGCCGGATGTTGTAGCGCGTCCCTGTAGTTAGTTAGTTCAACCCGCTGCCTCTCCTTTGCAATAATCCCTTCCTTTCCGTTGTACCCAAAGTATTTGTATCTTGTGATGACTGGTTACGCCGGTATCTTGTGAGTATGGTTTATCCACTTGCCAGTACTTAACCGTACTGACCCACGAATCCATTTCGTGGCTGCATATTCCACATTGCAGTCAACAGGTTTGAAGTCTGACGACGTTAGCTTGGGTATCCCTCCGGCTTGGCCTGGGCAGGGATTGGACGCCATCGGTTATCTTCAGGACTCTTAGTCCAATTTGTATCTTGTCTGTAGCCGGACGCTATGTTGTTTCTTCCGCTGTTATTTGGATATTTGTATTGTATCAGTTGTATCCTTGACTCGTTTGACTCGTCTTGTATATATCTTTTCTGTTGTTGTTGCGGAATATTCGTGAACTGTTGCAATGTTATCACAAGTGGCAACCTGGAATCGGTTATTATGTGGATTTTGGCGGGAATGTTGAAATCTGCATAGTGCCCGATCCCGGGGCGTCACACAAGAGCCTTGGGATCAAGGGGCCATCCATCGGAGGGCCGGGGAGCATTGTCCCATCACATATAAGGATAGGAAAACCCTAATTCTTGGGCAGCCACCAAGAGCCACGAATTTTGCCTCCCCCATGGTCTCATCTCCATGGGGGAGGGCTCATCTACAGCACCAAGAAGCCATGGAGTAAGGGGGCTAAGGGGCAGCGCTGCCCCATGATGGCCGGCCGGCTTAGGAGGATCCCCCTGCGCCGCCCACGGCCGCCGGCGCCGCCCTGCACCTCACGTGCTACCCCTTCTCCATCCTCTCCGCCATGATGTCGTCTTCACCAACACCTCCATTATCATCTCCTCCTTGTATTCAGTGGTTCATCCTCCCACAAACCTCTGTACCGTCCTATGTAAACATGGTGTTTGATGCTATAATATTTATCCTATGATCTATGTCATGTTTGTGTAGTTTATTTGTCTTTTGATTGCTTGGTTGAATGTCTTTGGTTCATTAGAGTTGTATGTTGATATGGTATTGTCCTTTGGTGTCCATTATATTTGTGCGCACTTGGATCAACACCATAGGGTTAGTAGTATGGGAAAAGGAAGGGCGTAGTTCTGCCGGAGTGATAGAAACCTAAGGACTCAAACCGGTTAGTTGCACGTATGAGAGTAAGAGGACCATTAACTTAAGGCAATGCAAACGGTTAGTGTGTGTAGAGTTGTATCAGTGGTTGATTGGACTTGAGAGAATATTTATCCTGCCTTTAGCTCCTCGTTGGGTTCGACACTCTTACTTATCGAAAAGGCTACAAACGATCCCCTATACTTGTGGGATATCAGGCTACGTTTTGCAAGTGTGTGGAGTTGAGAATATCCATAGGGTTGCAAACTGTTGCATTGGCATCAGGGATCAGCTAGGAGATTTTTCAGTGAGACACAAGTTATAATATCAAAATTATCTGTGATTTCATCGAGAAGATTGGGCCACCCCTTATCATCTTGGTATCAGATTTACGGGTTGCCTCAGTGAGATGTTATTTATCCCTTAGATTTGAGTGTTTTTATTCCTATATAGAAAATTGCCCCACAAAAATAGTTTAGATCATTGCCATAGCCGTAGTTCACCTTAGTTTTCAATTTCTAGTTGTTGCTTTTGTGTTTGATTTGCGTCCCTTTTTTCTGTTTTTAGTTGTTCAACTTTCGTCTAGGGTTAGGGTTCTTAGTCCTCTAATCGAGTTCATACCAAAAAACCACAAAAAGATTCAATATTCCTTGCCCAATTCGAGTTTAACTCGGATTCCTGCCGTGGCAGGGTTTTGCGCCGATCCGCTGCCGCCGTTTTGTGCTCTGCCGCAGCCGAATCAGCGTCGAACTCCACCCGCACCGTAACGCGCTTACAAATCCAGCGCGCCGCATCGTAACGCGCTTACCACCAGTCACCCGCGCGCCGCGCAACACACGCGCGCGCAAGCTGTGGGCTTACCAACACCGTTACGCACGCACTTAGGCGCCGCCATGGAACGATTTTGGTTCATTTTCCTGCCGACGACAGAAAGTTCCTGCCGTGATAAGGGGGTGCCCGATCTTCTCGATGAACTCTCTGATAACTTGATGATAACCAGTGTGATACCTCGATCTCTCCTTTGGCTAAACCCTGTTATCAATTGCAACAGCACTCAACCCCTTCGGATATTCGAGACTCCACACTCTTGCACAAGTAGCCACCGACTACAAGTGGTCCTGTTTCTCCTTATTCCCAATGGAACGACAGAATACACTCAGATTTGCAAGTAGTAACAATTCAAGATGAATGCTTCGAGCAATACAATATATAAGTCTAGGGTTTATGTTTTATCGTCATCTAACATTCTAACTCACAGCAATGGGACTTATATGAGGGGTAGGGGTGCGGCCACAACAGGCATTGCGCAAGCACACCTAACCCAAACCTACTTGGACTCGAATTGGTACTTTGGACTCAAACCAAACTGATACAAACCAACCCATACTAGGTGCGGTCATAGGGACACGCAGGTCCACCCCTAAACACACTAGGACTCTCTCCTTGGCGCAACAACATGATGTTGGGCGCCTTCCCTCTTGTCAGTGGCGGCGCCAGGGGTCTTCCGGTGTCTTCGTACGAATACCCAAGATTAGAGTGAGAAAACTAATATGTACATGTACGCTTTACTCAATATGGCCCATACATGGTATATCCAACTATCCCACTCATTGATGGTCCATGTTTCAATGCAATCGGTCCATGCAACCTACAGCCCATCCCGTCCCATCTCTACTCGCTCGCACACACACACGCAGCGGCAGGCAACCCTAGCGATGGCAGCGACAACAGGGGACGCACAATCCTAGCACCGCACTCTGGCCACATCCTATGGTGTGCGTGCTCGCTGCTGCTTCGTCTCCCTACGCTGGCCCGACGTTCCATCGCCAACACTGTTGCACCGGCAATCGGCACACTAGTACCCGCCTACGCGCCGCACCCCTGAGCAGACGAGCTATTCTGCGCTAGAGGCCTGAAAGCAGCAGCCAGCAGTCAGTAGACCTGCTCGCATACATCGACTAAGGTAAGCCTGAACTATTAAATTCATGCATTTTGTTATACAGGAATAGAAGAGATGAGATTTTATCTTTGATGCGATTTTAGAGTTAGATCAATTCTTATCGTTCATCTAAAATGTGTCGAAGATTTTTTTTTACAATGAATACCTACCCTGTTTAACCTGGCGCCGCCAGTGCCTCTTGTTATTCCTTGTTATTCCACCAAATAACAATTGTTATTCCAGCAAATAACAATTGTTATTCCTTGTTTTCCACCTTGTCATGTTTGTTTCCCTCCTTGTAGCACTTGTTTTCCAGCTCCTCTTCATGTCCATCTCAATCCATGCTTGTGTTATCAACAACCCTGAGTATACATAAGTGCATGGATTTAGGTAGTATAAAGTTCTCATGAAAACAAACATCATATTCTAATAAGAGAGAATTCACCTGCTGTTGTAATAATTTAGTTCTTGATCTAGCCATTGGTCCAATTCTCACTTCATCATGCTTCTCTTGAATAACAACATCATCATCAATGGGAGAAATAACAGATGTACTAGGGATGTCCTCATCATCCTCCCCTTCTTGAAAAGGCATCGACCTCGACGCATCAAGGTCCTCTCCATGGTATGGTGATAGATCAACAATATTGAAAGAATTAATCATGCCAAACTCATCACTAGGAAGATCTATCTTGTAAGCATTGTCATTAATTTTCTGAAGTACTTTATATGGACCAGCACCTCGTGGCATCAACTTAGACTTGCGCAATGTGGGAAACCTATCCTTGCGAAAATGCACCCACACCAAATCTCCAGGCCGAAACAATACCTCCTTCCTCTTCTTGTTTACTCTCTCAGCTACATGTCTTCCTTTCTTCTCTATTGCTTGGTTTGTCTTCTCATGGATCTTCCTCACAAACTCAGCACGTTTTGAAGCCTCCATATTGACTCTCTCTTGTATAGGAAGTGGAAGCAAATCAAGTGGAGTTATGGGCTTGAAACCATACACCACCTCAAACGGGCATAACTGAGTAGTAGAATGAACAGCCCTTTTGTATGCAAACTCAACATGTGGCAAACACTCTTCCACTCCCGCAGATTCTTCTTGATAATGGCTCGCAACAATGTGGATAATGTGCGATTCACCACCTCCATTTGTCTATCAGTTTGGGGGTGACAAGTAGTTGAAAATAACTGCTTTGTCCCCAGCTTCCCCCATAGCGTTTTCCAGAAATAGCTCATGAACTTGACATCACGATCAGAAACAATAGTCTTGGGTACTTCATGCAATCTCACTATGTCCCTGAAAAACAGATTAGCAATGTGCGACGCATCGTCGCTCTTGTGGCATGCAATAAAATGTGACATTTTAGAGAATCTATCCACTACCACAAATATAGAATCATGTCCTCTTTTAGTCCTAGGCAATCGTAACACAAAATCCATACACATGTCTTCCCAAGGTGTATTAGCTGAACGAAGAGGAGTATATAAACCATGAGGTTTTAGTTTAGACTTAGCCTTGTTGCAAGTGATGCAACGTCTCACAAACCTCTCCACATCTCTTCTCATTCGTGGCCAATAAAAGTGACCAACCAACATCATCAATGTTTTCTCCCTCCCAAAGTGTCCCATCAATCCACCACTGTGTGATTCCTGCAACAATAACAAACGCAAGGACGACTCGGGCACACATAATTTGTTAGCTCTAAACAAATAGCCATCATGCAAATGAAATTTATCCCATGCTTTCACATTAGTACAATTTGCATAAGCAAGTTTAAAATCATTATCTTGAGCATACAAATCTTTCACACTCTCCAAACCCGGAACTCTCACATCCAATTGAGTTAATAACATACTTTTCCTAGAGAGAGCATCAACAACAACATTATCTTTGCCTTTCTTATATTTAATTATATATGGGAAAGATTCAATGAATTCAACCCACTTAGCATGTCTCTTATTAATGCTAGATTGGTTGTTTAAAAATTTCAATGCTTCATGATCAGAATGTATGATAAATTCTTTAGGCCACAAATAATGTTTCCAAACCTCAAGAACTCTAACAAGTGCATACAATTCTTTATCACAAACAGAATAGTTTAATTGAGCACCATGCAATTTCTCAGAAAAAAAAAGCAACAGGTTTGTTTTCTTGCACAAGCACTCCACCAATACCAATACCACTTGCATCACATTCAATTTCAAATTGTTTATGAAAACTAGGAAACATGAGCAATGGGGCCGAAATCAATTTATTCTTAATAGCATCAAACGCAATGTCTTGTTCAACCCCCCAATCGAAATCAACGCCCTTTTTAGTTAAATCATTCAAAGGTGCAGCAAGAGTACTAAAATCCTTGATAAATCTTCTATAGGAACCAGCCAACCCATTAAAACTTCTCACTTGACTAACATTTGTAGGAATAGGCCAATTTTTAATAGCTTTAATTTTAGATTCATCAACTTCAATTCCATGCTTAGAAACAACATATCGAGGAAAAATGACCTTATCTTTGCAAAAAGTGCACTTAGCAAGATTACCATATAATTGATTTGCTCTTAACACATGCAAGACTTGTCTAATATAATCAACATGTTCATGTTCATTGTGGCTATATACGAGAATACCATCAAAATAAACTACCACACATCTACCAATAAACTCTCTCAAAACATGGTTAAAGTCTCATGAAAGTACTAGGTGCATTAGTTAAAACGAAAGGCATCATTAACCATTCATATAAAACAAATTTGTTTTGAAAGTTGTTTTCCATTCATCCCCCTCTTTCATCCTAATTTGATGATAACCACTACGCAGATCAATTTTAGAGAAAACAACAGCACCACTTAATTCATCTAACATGTCCTCCAAACGAGGTATAGGATGACGATAACGAATAGTGATGTTGTTAATTGCTCTACAATCTACACACGTACGCCAAGTACCATCTTTCTTAGGAACTAAAATAACAGGAACAACACATGGAGATAGGCTAATGAGAATATACCCTTTATCAAGAAGCTTCTGCACTTGTTTCTGTATCTCTTTGGTCTCTTGGGGATTGGTCCTGTAAGGGGCTCGGTTTGGTAATGTAGCTCCAGGAATCAAATGAATTTGATGCTCAATGCCACACAATGGTGGCAGCCCTGCTGGTACCTCCTCTAAAAAAACATCATCAAACTCCTATAAAACATGAGAAACACCAAGAGGGATAGGGGTCATGATGAAGGGTTGACCCCTTGGGTGGCCCGATATTCACGAATCGACAAAGAACACGAAGAATGCGAAGGGGATCAAGGGGAAATCATGGAAGAATCAAGGGGGAAACGTGGGGAATCGAGGGGTGATAACTAGTAAGAACCGAAGAATCCCAAATCTCCCGTCAACTAAACCCCGAGGGATGCCTACGGAATGATCGATCGAACTGAACTCACCTTGATTGAAACCGCTTCACACCCGTGGCCGGTCCACCACGCCAATAGAACCTCAAGGATTAACAAGAGGGAGATTGGGCAATTCCTCACTAGATCCCAAAGGGATAGGATAGGTAATTGAGGTGAATCTTGATACGATCCTAGATACACATCATAGGAGTAGCCTCACAAGAGGAGTCACCTCACAAGAGGGATACAAGGGAAAAGACCGAAGTTCTCAAATCATCCCTAAACATAGATCTAGCCACCGGGGTCCCTTATATAGCCTATGGGGTAGGTGTGGGTGGAAAAGGGGTAAAATCCTCCAATTCTCGCACTCTGCATGGGGCCGGCCTGGCTGGCCCTTGAGGCCGGGGTGGGAAGAGGAGGTCGGCATGAGGCCAGGGGAGGCCGGCCTGAGGCCAGGGTGGAGGGCGGATGCTTCCGAGGGGGGCCGGCCTGAGGCCAGGGTGGAGGTCGGCTCCTTCTGTTGGGGGGCCGGCCTGGAGAAGGGAGGGGCCGGCCTGGCCGGGGGTTGAGGTTGGGACCCCTGTTTCTCCCCGTTCTTCCTCCTCTCTTCTCCGTTCTCGATGGCGTCTTCTTCTCCCTCCTTCCTAGCTTCTTGACCATCATCTTGGGCATGTTCTTGATCATCACGAGGATCGTCTTGGGCTCCATGGTGTGATACAACCTAGGCATGGAGAGGGGCATTTCATGAGGTAGCGCACCATTCACCAAGTCACCGGAAGCATACAGAGAGAGGAGTGAGTTCACCTTGTCGTGTATCGATTTTGTGCTTGGTGGAATAGGGTGGGTTGCATCATCTCCCCCTCCCCTTTGGAAAAGAGTCGCCCTCGACTCTTGGTCCATCCTTTCATGAGCAGGAGAAGGAATGTTGACGACGAAGATGTCGTTGAAGTTGAGCCGCTTGTCGAAGGTCATGCCACAGTAGGCTCGTAGTGGGTGTAGTCCAAATGCGATGATGATGTTGCAATGGTTCACATTGGTTGGTTGATGAAGATCTTGAAAGGCAGTGTAGTTGTCATTGAAGAGCACAAGAGGTGGTTGCTCCATTGCTTGCGGGAATGGTAGAGTGTAGATGAACTTGACGTATTGGTTGCACGCCACTCCATTGGTTGCATTGTGGTTGAGTCTCTTGTCGAAGTCCATGTACATCTTGGCGGTTGGTATGTAGTCGTGGGGGTCATTGTCGTTGACGCGCTTGTCGAAATCCAAGTGCATCTTGACGATTGGTATGTAGTCGTGGTAGTCATTGTCCTTGACGCGCTTGTCGAACTCCAAGTACATCTTGACATGTGGGATGTAGACGGAGAAGTCGTGGTCGTCGATGCGCTTGTTTAACTCCATGCACATCTTGACATGTGGGATGTAGGCGTAGAAGGCGTTGTCGTTGATGCCCTTGTCGAACTCCATGCGCATCGTGACATGTGGGATGTAGGCGTAGAAGGAGTTGTCGTTGACGTGCTTGTCATACTCCATTCACATCGCGACATGTGGTATGTAGGCGTAGAAGGCGTTGTCGTTGACGTGCTTGTCGTACTCAAGGCACATCTTGACATGTGGTATGTAGGCGTAGAAGGCGTGGTTGTTGACGTGCTTGGGGAGTGCCGTGTAGATCTTGACTTGAGGAATGTGGATGGAGAATGCATTGTCGTGGATGCGCTTGTCAAACTCCATGTGGATCATGACGAGCGGAATGTACTCCTTCCAAATCTTCAAGTCGGTGTTGATGTTCATGCGGTGTGGAGAGCCTTGTATGGTGAATAGTCCATGAGGTCGATCATTCTTGATAGGGTCACCAAATTTCTGCAAAAGAAACAACAAAGATGGAGAAAGAGTTGGTAAGCCGTTAGTGTCAATAAGCGCAAATTGGGTTTTTCTCTCAACTCTCATCTCACTATTGGTGGCTATCATGGTGATGCCGCTGATGCATGTAAAATGCATACATGAACTTTGCATGTTATTACTTGTTTTTCCTACATATTAGCAACTTATATTCATGTTTTACAATGATTTGGGGGATTTTCTAAACAATCCCCCTTCTTTTGGTTCTAACCCTGTTTTTCCAGAAAACGTACTTTTTAGTGTTTCAGACTTTCCGGGAGCTTCGGTACTCCAAAAAGGGCAAGGCCAAAGAGCACGGTTCAGAATTTTCGAGACGAAGACCATGGGACAAAGTAGAGGGCCAAAAGGCCAACCAGGTGGCAAAGAGGACCCTCCACGCGGCCAGATTCCTTGGCCGCGTGAGAGGCCCCCTTTTTGCCCCCGTGGCTCCGATGTCGTCGATCTTTCTTCTCCCGAGTGTCTCGTGACCTAAAAACGACTATATAAAGGGTCCCCTGGCCTTTTGGAGGAGGAGGCGGCGCCGAGAGACGAAACCACAAAACAGAGAGACAGAAGGCTGCCGCCGGAGAAGATCGGAGGGGGGAAACGCCGCCGGGATCACCCCCGGAGGGCTCCACCCCCCTCCGGCGTGTTCATCATCAACATCTACAGCAAGATCAGCTCCATCTATCCACTGTAATCTCTTTGCAAACACAATGTATGATGCAATACTATATTCCCTTGATGTATTGTGTCTCCCCGTCTATGTTTGAGTAGTGAATTGTTCTTGGCAATGGTGAAATAGTTCGTTGATTGGTTGCATACAAGTTTGTTATCTTCTATGATTGTCTTTATGTACAATATATGAGTGCACACATATGTTGGGGAATGCATGTAAGGTGATCACCGGTAGCATAATGGAGTGGTGGTGACTTGGGAGTGAAAGTAACCTGAGACCGAGCCACAAAGTTAAGTTATTGGGGGATATATATACGGGACCTTAGAACGTAAGGCTATGGTGGGACTTTATGTCTTAATCAATCTTGTGCAGTCATTTACTTGGCCACATGATCCATCATAAGGGGTTGTAGATCATTTACTTGACTATACCTATTCATGGCTCCTTCCTAGAAGAAACAACTAAGACTAAAACATGTGCTTCACTAATTGTGACAACTACACGAACGAAACACCTATTGCTAGAACACTTGCTCCCTTGAGATACTTGAGATATTTGCTGCTTGCTACTTGTGAAACTTGCTTAGAAAGTTGCATTTTAAACTTGCTTCACTAGTTACTAGACAAACCACACTCCACGTCACTTGCTTTTAATTAGTTAGTTCCTCTTAGTCAAACTTATTGCTTTGCATAAATAGCCATATAAGAGGGTTATAGGGCTTTAGAGAATAGATAGCTTACCTTCAGCTCCTCGTGGGTTTGACACTCAAATACTTATCGAAAGGTACTACAATTGATCTCCTGCACTTGGGAGTCATCAAGCACTTTTCTAGCGCCGTTGCCGGGGAGCTAAGATTTTATTCTTGTTTGCATTGCATACTAACATATAAACCTAAAACACAAAAAAAATTATAAAATGGAAAACAACCAAACAATTTTAGAACTGTATAATATCTACCTTGAATTAGGACATGAAGTGTTTGAGGAGAAATTGAAAAATTATTTGCACAACAATCATATTTGTGGTAGTACTAATTCTTTGAACACCTTTATTGCTAAGGAAAACCTTGAGCTTGGGGAAGTTTGTCTTGATGAATATGATATTTTTAGTACCCCTACTATTGAGGATAAAAATGATATACTTGCTGATTCTATGGAAAGTTTTAAGCTTGGGGAAGTTGGTTTTGATGAGCATGATATTTCTAGTTCCCCAAGCTTGGAGGAGAAAATTCACTTTGATGATACTATGCCTCCTATATATGATGATTGCAATGAAAATTATGAATGTTTAACTCCCACTATCACTAATGAGGATTTTACTTATGTGGAGAGTAGTGATTCTTTTATGCATGTGGCTCATGATAAGAATGTTTTATGTGATATTCATATTGTTGAATCTATTCATGATGCTACTGAAAATTATTATGAGAGAGGGAAACATGGTTACACATATTTCAACAATATTAAGTTTCCCCTCTTTATGCTAAAAGTATTGAAGTTGCACTTGATCTACCTTTCTATGCTTGCTATTATGTGCTTCTTTTATTTGTTTCATTACAAAATGTCAATGCATAGGAAATGGGCTAGACTTAAAAATAAATTGTTTAATTTTTTTGTGTGTGTTCCTTATGCTTTAATTTCCTATTCGGTTTGAGCACACATTTATGTCTTTACAACATGTAAAATGCCTTTACCTACTGTTATGTATCATTTACTTTAAGATTTTCATTTTATAAAAAAATTGGGAAAGTAAATGAGAAGGATGAGTAATGGAGAAGTTGGGGTCGACCTTGAACATGTGTTGTTCATGCCAATGAAACCATTGCAAAGTCTCTATCGTTAAAAAAAATTCCAAAGCTAAAAACAATAAAAATATTAGTTCACTACTATAACATCACATTTCTGTCTTATTTCTCATCTTAAATGGCAAGAATAATCTTATATGAGAGATAGGATTAAACAATAGTAATTAGCTGTCAAGAAAACAGATTCCTAAACTTCACTGCGAAAAATGTTTAAAATCACAGAAGTGGAATTTTAACCTGGTAATTTACGACAACAATATTTAGTTATCACTACATATTTCATTAGTTTTAGGTTTTATGATTTGATCAACTTAAGTGCCTCTAAAAAATCACTCTTTACGGGCTGTTCAGTTTTTGGCAGAATATGTCTTTATTTTGCATTGCTCTCATTACTTATGTTTTGTGTGGTTCTTTTGACCAAGGAGCAATGCACAACTGTAGTAACAGTAGTTAATATTTAGAATCAACTCATGATGTGTCTTTGCTGTACCTATGTGGATTTTATTTATGGAGGCACTAACCCCTCTAATCAAGTTTTATGTTGAGATTTGTGTAAGAAGAATTTTTCAGGAGGAAGAGTTGAGTGAGATGAACAAAGATCAAGAGGGACAACCAATAAACCTTGGGGATGTACCCCTGGGCTCACCCTACATGTATCAAATAAGTACAAGAATTCAAGCTTGGGGATGCCGAGCCACCTCACTCCAACCATCATGATGTTAAGTAAGTAAAGCCTAGCTATATGGCTATAAAGAAAGCGCTTTACGGGAGGCAACCCGGTTGTTTTTGTTTTGATTTTCCTAGTGTCCTCTTGCTGTCTCAAGAGATTAGTTTTTTTTGTTTTAATTCTGGAGTTTTAAATAAAGAGTCAAGTCAAACCCATTTAGACTTACAAGTTGCTATCCTAGTGCATGAAATTTCTGTTTCAGCATGAGTCTGCTCACCGTATGATTTTAAGTTTTTTATTGGTATGTCGGATTGAGCTAATTTTTTAGTATGTTCTGCAACTTTTTGTCCTCTGTAAGAACAAAAAATTTCTTAATTTTTTGACGAGTCTAGCTTAGGAAAAACGTTCGTTTTGCTGCTGTTGCTTTTCTGGACAGATTCTGCCTTCTTTTGTTTTATGCACTCTTTGGGCTTGGGAATCAAATTTCCATGATTCTTTCAAGCAATAGAGTGAACATACAACATAATGAACCTTATTGTCTATCTACTGGAGCATTTGATTTAGAATTTTGCACAGCAATCATGTGATTTGTTTGTCCTTGCTAATCTCACCCCACAGAAAAAGAATGGGAGAAACATGTTTTGTGAAGTTTTTTCACAGGGAATAGAGGAGCTGCGCCTCAAGACATCCAAGAATGGTGAAAGCCATAATCTTGGGGATGTGATGAACACCCCACTGGAGCTACACTCTTTTGGTTAGCACACGTCTACTTTTTGTTTTTCTAAGCAAAGCATTTATCGTAGAGACTTGAAGCGTCTAGTTTTTATTTTTGTTTTGATAAGACCACACCCATCATTTTATATGATATTGAGCTACAGGAGTTTGGGGTTGGAATGTATTGGATGCTAGTATTATGACTTGGAATAGGGATGCCATGGTTAATTTGAAGAGCTACATATGTTTGCATGATTTATAGGCTTTTTATGTGTAGAAATTTGCAATAATGTTGTCTTGAGCTATCTCTTATTCATGTCCTTGATGTTAATTGCTGTTTTATTTAGTTTGTCATGAAATGAGTAGTTCTATGGACATATGCATGCATAGTAGATGGTCAACTATCTCCCTCTTGCTAGCCAAAAATTTAAAAATTCCAACAAGTAAAAACTTGTTTCCAACACTCCTTAGCCAAGTATTTCCAGTGAGTCCACCATATCTTCCCATTAGCTTCATTGCTATTCCGAGTATGTTAACCATGTTATTGTGTTATTTATGTTCTAAATTAAGATGTTCACTTTATTAATTGTCATGGGTTGAACTTGGGATAGGACTCTCACGAACTTTTGAAGGCACACTTTACTTTTTATGCATCTAATAAACATGACCCAATAATGGGAGCCACAAGTTTTTCGTTTGACAAGTGTGTGGTTGGGAGCTAGCTATAAACGTGTATCACCGGAAAGCTTTCAACATTGCACAAAAATTTACATTTGGTTGATATCATGTATTTTTGTTTTTGGACTCCTGCCATGCCGAAATGAAATAGAGGAATAGTAAGTTTTGATGAGTAAGTATCTATATGACTAGAGAAACGCATTGGGCCGCTAACCCAAGCCATGCTTTATCATGGTGGAAATTTACTTACAACTTTAGTGACTCTACAACACATCCTACAATAAAATAAGAAGCTATGCATAATAGTGAATGAAAATAAAAAGGATGATGAGTCTACTCCGTTTGTTTGTCTTGTCATTGTGACATGGGATTATTTCCATGTCATGGGGCAAGAGGTACCTCTTTGCGGTTCTCTATGATGTCATTAATACTTATTATGATTATACAAAGCTTATTAGGAATCTTAAGTTGAGTAATCATGGAGTAGGTTTTCACACTCACGGGGCATGGGGCTTTCAACCACCTTGTCATTCACATTACTTCAACATTCACCATTTAAGATGCTAGTGATAAAGGGGCAATGAGAGTCCTAGATCAATGGATACCACATTTCAATTAGTAATTTCAGTTGAATAATTTAGAGGCTAAATAAGACTTGATCAGGTTTTACCTCTACTCAATTTTCTCCAAAGTGTCCACCATATTTTCTATTTTACATTATGCTATTCTTTGACCAATATAGGATTTTATTTTTCATTTTGTGTATGCATTTGGTCCATAGTGCTTTTATTTCATTATACACTTTGTGAACTTTCATGAAGCATCTTTGCTTGCATATTTGATATTTCTTACAACATGAATTGTATATTGCTACTCATTTCTAGTATTAATCATTTGATTATATGTAGCATGAATAATCCTCCTTGATATCCCATGATTGTTTCAATATGCAAAGTCCATGTTAGTTTTATCACCTTCATACTCGAGGACGAGCAGGGGTTAAGCTTGCGGGTGTTGATGCATGTAAAATGCATACATGAACTTTGCATGTTATTACTTGTTTTTCCTACATATTAGAAACTTATATTCATGTTTTATAATGATTTGGGGGATTTTCTAAACAATTCCCCTTCTTTTGGTTCTAACCCTGTTTTTCCAGAAAACGTACTTTTTAGTGTTTCAGACTTTCCGGGAGCTTCGGGACTCCAAAAAGGGCAAGGCCAAAGAGCACGGTTCAGAATTTTTGAGACGAAGACCATGGGCCAAAGTAGAGGGACAAAAGGCCAACCAGGTGGCAAAGAGGACCCTCCACGCGGCCAGATTCCTTGGCCGCGTGAGAGGCCCCCTTTTTGCCCCCGTGGCTCCGATGCCGTCGATCTTTCTTCTCCCAAGTGTCTCGTGACCTAAAAACGACTATATAAAGGGTCCCCTGGCCTTTTCGAGGAGGAGGCGGCGCCGAGAGACGAAACCACGAAACAGAGAGACAGAAGGTTGCCGCCGGAGAAGATCGGAGGGGGGAAACGCCATCGGGATCACCCCCGGAGGGCTCCACCCCCCTCCGGCGTGTTCATCATCAACATCTACAGCAAGATCAGCTCCATCTCTCCACTGTAATCTCTTGGCAAACACAATGTATGATGCAATACTATATTCCCTTGATGTATTGTGTCTCCCCGTCTATGTTTGAGTAGTGAATTGTTCTTGGCAATGGTGAAATAGTTCGTTGATTGGTTGCATACAAGTTTGTTATATTCTATGATTGTCTTTATGTACAATATATGAGTGCACGCATATGTTGGGGAATGCATGTAAGGTGATCACCGGTAGCATAATGGAGTGGTGGTGACTTGGAGTGACAGTAACCTGAGACCGAGCCACAAAGTTAAGTTATTGGGGGATATATATATAGGGGACCTTAGAACGTAAGGCTATGGTGGGACTTTATGTCTTAATCAATCTTGTGCAGTCATTTACTTGGCCACGTGATCCATCATAAGGGGTTGTAGATCATTTACTTGACTATACCTATTCATGGCTCCTTCCTAGAAGAAACAACTAAGACTAAAACATGTGCTTCACTAATTGTGACAACCACACGAACGAAACACCTATTACTAGAACACTTTCTCCCTTGAGATACTTGAGATATTTGCTGCTTGCTACTTGTGAAACTTGCTTAGAAACTTGCATTTTAAACTTGCTTCACTAGTTACTAGACAAACCACACTCCACGTCACTTGCTTTTAATTAGTTAGTTCCTTTTAGTCAAACTTATTGCTTTGCATAAACAGCCATATAAGAGGGTTATAGGGCTTTAGAGAATAGATAGCTTACCTTCAGCTCCTCGTGGGTTCGACACTCAAATATTTATCGAAAGGTACTACAATTGATCTCCTGCACTTGGGAGTCATCAGCCGCTAAGAACACTCATGCTTTTTCCACTCATGATAGGATTGTGGCTCTCACTCACGAAAAGGTGGATCTCTCTCTCACTACTCATCTCACTAGAAGCTTGAGAGGGGACACTAGAAGGCTCCAAAGTCTTGGCACTAGAGGTGTGCGGGTTTGTCGAAGTCGTTGCATTGCTTGGAGTCGGTAGTGTCATGGCATGTGGCGAGGAAACCTTGATCATCTCGTCTCTTGGTTTGAACTCCAAGTGTGGAATGTTGGGCTTGCTTAGAGGAGTAGGTAGGGTCATGGCTTGTGTCGAAGAAGGATCCATCATCTCGGTGACGTGGTGAAATAAGCCATGCCTTCTAGCATCCTCAAGTGGTTGATGGTGATGATGATGATATCCTTGGCTAGAATGGTGGCTTGAGCGTGGCCTTGTGTAGTTCGGAATGAGCGGCGTGGAAGTCAAGTGGAGTGCGTCACCAAATTCTTCGCTACCTCTATTAAAGATAGATGTGCCATTGACGCCGGCTCTAGAGAGGTTGCATATTTGGTCATGTCCATCTTGAGGATAGATGTTAAGAACTCGTGTCACCACTCGCGATGAATTCTCGTCCTCATTGCAATAGCCGCGCTCATCACCATTGGTCGGCATGTCCAAGGAATTAAGAGCAACTTGGTGCAAGGCATAGTATTGGCCTTCACTCATGTAGGCATGGTCACCATCTTGGTTGGCAATCATGATCATCTCGTTGGTAGCATTAGAACCTCTATAGGCGCTCTTGGTGTTGGTAGTTGGAGTTGTTCCTTGTGTCATTGGGGACGAAGAAGAAGACCTTGGGGAGGTTAGCAAGGGATGAGCCTATTTCACAATGTCACATGCATCAACGTGTTCATCATAGAGTGGTGTAGTGGTCTCCTCATGCACATGGTGATGTCGAGCTTGTGTCATGGGAGGAATAGCTTCGCACTTGTGATGTTGTTGTTGCGCTTGTGGCGATGAGAGAAGCTCATGCTCTTGATCATGAAGGTCATAGTCCTTCCTCATAGGATGTCGCACATTCTGGATGAGTAACGATGTCGGTGGTGAAGTGAATCTCGCCTCATGTGTTGAAGAAGGAATAGGATCATGACATATATGACGATGTAGGCCTTGATCATGTGCTTGATCATGGAGTCCATAGTCCTTCCTCAAAGTATGTCGCACATGGAGGTTGTGGGTGGGTCTTGGTGGTGAAGTGTCTCTCGCCTCTCGCCTTGATGAAGTAGTGGTATCATAGTGTCCATGGCGAGGATGTTCTTGATCCTTATCGATGGCGGGGTGCAACGAGAAAGCACAGTGTTGGTGATAATGAGATGGAGGCTCCCATTCCTCATGTGGATGATGACGCACATGGTCCTTGAACCTCGGAACATTGAGGCAAAGGGTGCTCAAGTTGTTGTCGTCACGGTCTTGATGGTGTCGCTCATGTGGGTCGTCATCGAGGAGAGGAGGTGAAGAATCATGGATAGCATCTCCATTTGCTTGTTGTTGACGAGGTCACTCATGTGGGTCCCCATCAAAAATAGGAAGTGAGAGGTCATCTTCACTTGCTTGTTGTTGACGTGGTCGCTCATGTGGTTCCTCATCAAACATATGAAGTGAGAGGTCATGTTCACCTGCTTGTTGTTGACGTGGTTGCTCATGTGGTTCCTCATCAAACATAGGAAGTGAGAGATCATGAGTAGCATCCGCACTTAGTTGTTGTCGATGGGGGAGCTCATTGGGGTCTTTATCAAATATAGGGAGTGAAGTAGCATGTTAAGCATTCCCACTTTGTTGGTGTCGATGGAGGCGCTCATTGGGGTCTTTCTCAAAGATAGGGAAAGAGAAGTTATGCGGAGCATTCTCACTTGCTTGGCGTTGAGGAGGTCTCTCATTTGGGTCTTTATCAAAGATATGCGGTGGAAGGTCATGTGGGTCATCCTCATTGGCTTGGCGATGGCGGTCATGATGGAGAGGATGGCGCTGGTGGTCATTGTGGTGAAGTTGTTGGAGGCATGCTTCGCGGCATCCACTAGGATCAATGTCATGGGTACCTTCTTGATAATGGTCTTGGTCTTGGTGGTCATTGTGGTGGTGACGCACATTTTTCCTTGGCAGCCTTGAATGTGGGCAAGCATCATCCACGAAGTCATGTAGACCATAGTCATGAGTCGATCTTGGAGAAGGTGGGTGATGAAGTTGTTGAATATCTGGTCGTAGAGGGTGAGCTTGAAGAGGGTCACCACGGCCTTGGCGATGTCGAGGAAGTGGTGATGGCGAGCAATGCTCGAATCAATGTCGTCACAGAACTTGTGGTGGAGTATGCGGTGAGGTGGTATGAGAGCCAGGTTTACCACTCTCTCCCATGTGTCGGTGACGATCATGGCGACGATCTTGATGATGAGCTTGGTAATGAGATTGTGGTTGTTTGCTCTTGCTTCGTGACTTTGAGGTCGATGATGATCCATGGCGGTTGGCGAGGATGGCCACGTTGCCTTCGATACTCACCATGTGATCATTGAATCGAGTATGATGAGCTTGTAGTTGATGCTCCAAGCGCTCCAATCCGTCACGAGCAAGTTGGCAAAGGCGAAAGTGTTCGTGGCGGTTGACGGAGTTGTGGTAGGCGTTGTTGTTGAAGAATGAGGTTCCTTCATCTTCCGAGCTCGGCCTTGTGAATACTCCTTCCCTAGCCATCTCAAAAAGCACACAAGGGTGATATGATGAAATGGATGTCACAGTTACCCAACGTTACCTTTTTTGGTCGTATTGAGGCTAGTGGACGAGCCTAGGTGTAGAGCGGTATGTCAAAAGTGAGTCCAAAAAGATCGAAAGAAAACCGCAAACGACAACACACACACTTTATGTGGAAGGCAAATGGGTAAGGAAAGTGGCAAACAAAATCGACAAATCCGAAGAAAAGTATGTTGTCAAACGTGGAGAAGAACCGAAAATAAATGCTAAAACAAAAACCGATCCTAGTGGAGGAAAGTATAGGTGGAACACATACACACACACACACGAGGGATAAATGGGGTTAGTGCGGCCAATGGACGAGCGGGGGCGAAATGAACCTAACGAAGACTAAGCTCAATGCCACACCAACACAAGGAGGACGCTAGATCAAACCGCAATTTACAAGAGGCAACAAGATTCGCAATGTGGTAACCGGTCACTCTCTTTTCTTTTGCGACGCAAAGCTACACGTGCCTACAAAGATAGAAATTGGCATCGATCTTTTACTTCTTTTGCTTTTTATTTTTTATTTTTCGCTTTTTGATGATGATTCCGAAATGCCAA
Organism: Alopecurus myosuroides; assembly: GCA_028641055.1. NCBI lineage: Eukaryota > Viridiplantae > Streptophyta > Magnoliopsida > Poales > Poaceae > Alopecurus > Alopecurus myosuroides. The sequence goes on from CM054058.1 coordinate 335,122,964, forward strand.
TGTCTACTCGAAGCTATTCTCTCACAAGCGCAAAACTCTCACTCTCGGTGCCACTAATGCGATGCCATACTTCACAAATAGGTTTGATGCGTACTACCTGCTCGGCCGCTTGTTCTGGTGTGGATGCGAGTTCATCGCATTCACGACCTACAACATGTACACCGACTTCGAGAGCATCTTCCCTGAGGAAAACCACATGCACACCCTCCCCCTACTATCTCGGCGATGACGGCGTCGAGGAGAAGTGAAGACGACGAGTACGGTGGCAACGAGGAGTGAAGACGACGAGGGTGAAGTCCAGAAGGTGTTGGTGTTGCGCGCCCGTAGTGTTGCTGGCCCTAGCTAGTGTACTGTTCTATGTACCGTATATCATGTGTTCCCCGTACTATGTACCGTACTATGTAGGGATCTAAGAATCCCATATCGAAGTTATTTATCGTTGGTCGTGCGTGATGTGTTCTTTTTTATCTGTATTCATATTATTTCTAAGTGGCTTGCCCCAAGTTAATTAAGGCACGACTAAGAGCATATACAACGCAGCCTATTAGAGTAGACACAACCTTTTTTATCTTTTCTTTCCTATATTTGAACTAGTAGTTACACTAGTTTGTGAAAAAGAAAAGAACCCAAACTAAAAAGTAAATAAGATAAATTTATGAACTACTGTAGTTCTGTGTATGCTGAGATAAGGACAAAAATCAAAACATATTTGTGAACTAAATAAGGTTAGATATCAAACTAGTCGAAAAAATAACTCATTTTTTTGTGCGTGCATGACAACTAACTTGTGCAAACAAGAAAAATAATATTATTTTCATTCTTTTTTTGGCATTCTTAAAACCCTTTGCATTTTGTGAACAATTTGCATTTTACTATCACCTCCAGCAAATAGAAGAGGGTGGGCAATCAAACCTCAAATAAATGAAATCTCTTTGAATCGTTGAAAGAAAAAAAAATCAGAGCATCGCGTGTTTGTAGATTTTTCCTAGAACTCAGTGTAACCAAACTGAATGATATGGATATTATAGGGGTCCATGAGGATTATTCATGCTTGAGTTGGAAGGAAATATTGAGTCTCACTCTTGTTCATTATAAGGTGAATTCTTTCCTAGTAATAAATATTGTTTGTGTTTATAAGAATGTTATACTACCTAAGTCAATGCATTATGTATTAGCAGGGTTATTGATAACACAAACATGGATGGAGGAGGACCTCAAGGCATGCTGGAAAACAACAAGTACCTGCTGGAAAACAACCATTACAAGATGGAAAACAAACTTCTCATGCTGGAAAACAAGCTGGAACACCTAGAAAACAAGGTGGAAAACAAGCAGAATAACATGGGAAAATATTCCAGTGCATAGGAGGATGAAGTGGAAGCATTCAATAGTGGTTAATTCATGTTCCACTTATGTGTTTATTAGGGACCTGCGAGTCCATTGGGCTAAACCCATGTTGGGTTCGGTTTGTAAGGATTTGGTTGCACCAAACCGAGTAGGAGTGGGCTAGGGGGCGCATTGTGGCTAGTTGTGGCCGCACCCCCTCCCTCATATAAACCCCATAGCTACGAGTTAGAGAGTAGACGACGATAAAACATAAAACCTAGAATTCCTAGATTGTATTGCTCATAAGCATTCATCTTGAATTGTTACTACCTTGCAAATCTGAGTGTATTCTGCCGTTCCATTGGGAATAAGGAGAAACAAGACCAGTTGTATTCGGTGGCTACTTGTGCAAGAGTGTGGAGTCTCGAATATCCGAAGGGGTTGAGTGTTGTTGTAATTGGTAACAAGGTTTAGCCAAAGGAGAGGTCGTGGTATCACACTGGTTATCATCAAGTTATCAGAGAGTTCATCGAGAAGATCGGGCATCCCCTTATCATATGGTACCAGATTACTAGGTTTATTCGGTGAGCAATTTATCCGTTAGATTCATTTTGTTTTCTTTCTATACAGAAAAAGGCCCACAAAAATAGGTGTTTAGATCATTGCCATAGCCTTCGATCAACCCAATTTTCTTCTTCTAGTTGTTGTTCGTGTGATTTTTGCGTACCTTTGTTTTTCCGTTTGTGTCTTCGTGTCTAGGTTTAGGGTTCTTGTTCGTGTTCTTCCAATTCCGAGTTAGAGTCATCTTTGTTTTTGTTTCGAGTCAATTACCGAAAATCCCACCAAAAATATCAATCCGAGTGCTAGTTTCCTTGTGGTGTTCGAGTTGGTTTCGGTTCTTTGTCGCGGTACGAAATTCTCCAATTCGCTGCCGCCGTTGTTTTCCCTGCCGCACTCGGATCCGCGTCGTGTTCTACCTCCACTCGGAATCGCCTGCACACACTTACAAAATGATAAGGGGTACTTCAAGATGAATGGTTCAAGCAATACAATCTAGAGGTTCTAGGTTTATTTTTAACGTAGTCTAAACTCTAATTTCGTGACTCCTAGGTATATATGAGGGAGGGGGATGCCTCCCACGAAATTAGCCTATTCCTCGGTTGGACTCAACCAACTCGGATACAAACTGACCCAACATGGGTGCAGCCAATTGGACTCTATTTGGAAACTGGCAGAAAACGACTCGTGACTTGTTTCGGTCACCACACCTTGTACGAGTTGAATCGGTACATGGGGTTGTATCCATTGGAAATCTCTTCGAATTTCCTTTTCGGATTGTGCTTATTTGCTTTATTTGGAGTCCGTATGAACATTCCATGCTTACTTCAAATTCACGACTTCTGCTAGTCCGAACTAAAATATCATTTCCTTGATGTTCTTTTCCACGACAACAACTTTGTTTTCCACACCTCCCTTTTGTGCTCCTGCCTCCCTTTCCTCACTCAAGCACTTGTGGTGAACTATCTTCATTGTTTTCTAGCAGGTACTTGTTATTTTCCAGCATGTCTTGAGGTCCTCCTCCACCAATGTTTGTGTTATCAATAAACCTGCTCATACATAAATGCATAGGGTTAGGTAGTATAACATTCTCATAAACACAAACATCACATTCAATTAAGATGGAATTCACCTTATAAAAACCATCAATTAAATTTAATATTTCCTTCTAGCTCAAGCATGCACAATCATCATATACCCCTGTTACATCTTCATCACTATGTTTCTGCAAGTGACGAGGAGAAATCAGCAGGATCGTCTAGTGATGAGGTTGAGGAAACTGAAGAAGTGAATGTGGATGGGTATGAACTTGCCGCAAAGTGTAGAAACCTGATGGTGCAACATATACCGGTAGATTGCATAGAAGGACAAGGGCAGCGATGGGATATTTTTCAGACCCAATGCACAGTCAAGGATTCCGCTTGCAAGCTAATTATTGATGGTGGCAGTTACATCAATATTGTTAGCAAGAGTTTGGTGGATTCTCTTTCATTGCCTACATGGAAGCACCCGCAACCACATTACATTGAGTGGTCGTATAATTCAGGCAAGCTGAAGGTCACGCATAAGGCGCGCCTAAGGACACAGTGGTCTGTGATGTGTTGCATATGGATGCATGTCACGTGCTTCTAGGCCGACCGTGGCAGTTTGATCGGCGTTCCACACACGAGGGGCGTCCAATGTATATTCTTTGTGGGATAAAGGGAAGCATCATGTTCTGCATCCAATGCTTGACAAGGATATCAAGGTGGATGCTGTTGATATGAAGAAGAAAGTTCCAAGTGTTAACCTGAAACCGAGGACGGATTCTCTTCAAGTTGGGGGAATGATGAGGGGAGGATACCTACTCCTACCATTAAGCCAACATTGCCATCTATTTTGACAATTGGAGCTTTCAGTTTTACAGTCCCTCCGCAAGATAAGGTGAAGCCCAACTTCTGAACACCACCGTTTATGTTGTAGTTTGGTCCGTGGTGTGAGACCAAACATGGTTAGTGTTGGGTTATTATGAGTGTTGCGTGTTGCATACACGATGGCCAACGATTAGATGACATGTGTCTAAGTATGAGGCCCGCGTGCCTTATTAGAGCAAGCACAATAGGATGACGTAGGCGGGCTATAAGCATTTAAATACAATATTTTTACTAAGTTGTAAGAGAGAGAAGTGATGTGGGCTGTATGATAAGAGGCAGCTCCAACACGTGCTCCTAGGCATTTTATGAGAGTGAATAGTGGGCCATACATAAATAAAGTTACACATCTTTACATCTAGCTATTGTACATATTGTCTATAGAGATGGCTACAGATGATGTGTCAATGTCTTATAGCCAACCCTTGGCTATACTATTGAACTTGCTCTCATGTTTGGTTAGCCGAGTTTTCCTGTAACACCCTAGGTATCTTCCATACCTGGCGATGCTACCATACTGTACATCCACGAGAGACAGTTTATAAATATACGGTGAATAGCATAAATATACTTTTCAGAAACAAGGACATAAAATTTAGTTCGCTAAATAGTAAGAATCTATAAGAAATAAATATACAAGCGACCAAAGGCTAGCCCACACTACTCAATTCCAAAATTCACACATGGATAAGCAACTAACAAGCTCAACTACTAGGATATTGGTTGTAATTGTTCACTAGGAATTATCTAGGACTAAGTGATCGAGTGTTGCAGTAAGTGTGCTACACCCGTCTCCCATGCATATGTCTTGCTTCATATTTGAAAATAAAATGAAACGCAAGAACGAGTATAGAAATACTCAGCAAATACAATTAGAACTATAAGAACGATAATGAATAGTTAACCACGGTGGAATATGGATAATCTGAATATCAATTAGAAGACTGAAACCAAATAGATGAATATGTCGTTCGGACTAGCCCATGAGCTAACCGTACTCACCGAACTTGTATCGGACTAGCCGCTCCAGACAGTCTCTCACCGAACCGACAGGAAAGAAAAGTCATCGGACTAGACCACAAGCAAACGGTTCTCATCGAACTTTATCGGAACTAGCTGCTTGTGACTGGTTCTCATCGAGTTAGCTATGAAACTATTGAAGTGAAATATTTCTGAACAATGATAGAGAAACCAAGTCGAAAGAAACGAATAAGTGTGAACTGAATCAATTAGACAAGAACATCTCAAACAGCGAGAGCATCAATCAGTGAGAGCATCAATCCAATAGTCACTCAATAGGCGAACGTAAAGATCAGACAAAGGTTCGTCATGCACTTGCCTTTAAGACGTTCAACGGAAGTACTCCCTCCGTCCTGGTGTATAAGGCACATATAGCAATTCTCTAAGTCCTAGGTATTCATTCATTGGGGTTTAAACATCACATGCATTGGTGGAGAGGGATGGAGAGAGGCAACCACCCACTAATTAGAAGAGAATTAATGCAAAATGTGTCTAATAGATGGGACTGCATGTTTTTGGTAGTATGCTCTATACACCAGGACGGAGGGAGTATTAATATTGGCACGGAAAACCTCACACTGTATATAAAAACGCACCCAGGCCACACGAGTATAAAGTACTCCCCCCGTTCCATAATATAAGATGTTTTAGCTATTTCACATCTTGTCCAGACACACACTAAAGTGAGTGTATATATACACTAAAATGTGTCTAGATACATGTGTATGTATGTAAATGTGGAAAAAGTCTAAAACATCTTATATTGTGGAACAGAGAGAGTAGTAGTTATATTTCTGAATCCTACATGCCGAGTTAGCTATCAGGACACATGCGCATATCCTAATTCAAACATGCCAGTTTTAAACATACGTGATACTACTATAGATACTATGCTGAAACAAACCATCGGATGCCATGGTGTGTAATACTACCAGGATCATTTAGAGACAGGAATAACTAGAACTTGGTAGCATTAATTAGTACTCAGATTCGTATACAACAAGCATCTAGATTAAACAAATCTACCCAGTATAGATCGATCCCAATTCCCATATGCAGCTGAAGCAAAATTTCCCTTGTCCTAGTTCTAACACGTCCAGGCCTAGTCAATTGTTAAATTTGCTGAGAAAAGAAAGGCACAGCAGAACCAGCCAAAAGGAATCAAAGCAAAGGAAAATCGATTAGCACCTGAAGCGTCGGTGGTGTTCGGGATACTGAGGCTGGTCACAATGGGGAGGAACTTAGGAGTAACATCACACACTCCAATACAACTTTGCTTATGTGGCACGTATTTAATGAAAAGAGAGGTGCTTGTGGTAACTAGCTAAGTTACCGGAACATCACACACTCCAAGAAACAATGAGTCTATAGCCTAATAAATGCATTGTTGCATGACACTACATATATGTTACTCCCCATTGTGGAGGTAGGAACATAGTCTAGAAAAGTGTGTAGGTTACTACCTTATGTTACTCCCCATTGTGACCAGCCTGAGGTGCACGGGAACTTCGAAGAGACTCAAGTCAACCGCCTAGGACTTGTACGTGAACTAACCGTGATCGGCGATTCTTGATGCGGCGGCGGCGGCGTGGAGACAAATCGTGGACTAGGGCTGGAGCGTTGCTAGGGATAGGAAAAGGCCGACTGTGGTTGGAGCTGCTATTTATTCTTTTTTTTTTCTGTTCCCATTCAATGCGTACATAGTAAAGAAAGAAAAAAAAATCCAATGGTCATAGTTAAATAAATTCTCAACCCTAAATTGGGACAGAGAAGTGTACAATTTTCTAGTTGTTTTTGATCCTCCCAACTACAGAGAATCCAACATGGTCACAGATTTACCATACGACCAAAGGTTTAAAAATTCAATGTATATCAATGATCTTATTTTTATAAAAACACATTTTACAACTCTGGGATATTACACTTCTAATAGGCCGGTTTGTATCGCATGTGTTAGATTCGAGTCAGTTATATGTGTTCGATTTGGGCCTGTCCAACCGAGCCCTTTGTGGCCTCCTATATAAAGGAGTGGTGTTTAGGGTTTTAGGGTAGACACGAATATTATGAGTAAAGTTATCGTGAGGCTACTCCCATGATGGGACGCCGTTTGCGTATTTATGTTGGTTTTTGATTGCCGATCTTATTGATCTGTTTGTGCGCGTGCATGGAGTTGATCTTGTTCAATTCAACGTTGCTATTTTGCGAATTGTCGTGAAAGATGTTGTCTAGCCTCTTCCGGGAAACAAACGAGGAGACGGGCTCCGGCGCGGCGGCCGTGCGGGTTGGGTGAGCTGCCGGCGCAAGCCTGGCATTGACGGTGACCAGGGAGGCGTCGAAGGCGTCCATGACGGCTTTGCACGGCCGTGGAGCGCCGACCGGAGTCAAAGAAGACAGATCAACAGCGGCGGCGGAACGAGGGAAGAGAAATTGCCGTGCTGATTTATCCGTCGCGTCAAAATATACCAGGATACAAGGCGCGCTCGGGTCGACCTCCCGCCCCTATTTTCTATAGGCGTTTTTTTCCATGTCCCTTAAAAAAATTATGGGTTCGTGCGATATAAGGAGTCTGCCTTTGCGGCGCTGACCCAAAAAGAGGGAGGTTATTTTACACTTCCCCGTGGGATAAGGGGCTAGGCTGCTCTTGCTCTCTCTTGTCAGCTTTACATAATCCCAGCCCTAGCGACGGTTCTTTTTGTGCCCTCAATCTCGACACCGCCAGTGGTCCTCCGCAATTCAGCTCTAATCCTGTGTCCGTTTCTCATCGGCCTTTTTTTTTGAACTGCTCATCGGCCCTTTGTAGTACGTGAAAGAACTCCCATCAAAACCCTATCCAGCCTGATTCGCCCACCCAAACCCTAACCCTAATCCGCTCGATGTTGTGATTCCGCCGCGCTTTCCATGGCTCTAGATGGGCCCGCGGAGCGACGGGACGAAGGCCAGCAGGCAGGGGTGGCGAACGGGAACGGCGTGGCTCCGCCGCCATCGCGGGTGGTCGGCCGACCGTCGGGGACCGCTGGACACTCTGACAGGCGGCTACGGTTCAACCCGAACACGGAGCACAAGTCGCAGGACTACACCGACGTGCGCTGTGAGTACGCGCCAGCCGTCTACAGCGCCCTGGAGCGGCACCTCCCCCCTAGCCTCCTTGAGGCCGACCGTGACGTCAAGCTGCACTTTATGCGTGACATACTCGCTCGCTACTGGCCCCATGGCGAGCGCAACAAGGTCGTGCTCTCGTTCCCTCTGTAGCTTCTTGAGATATGCATGGGCGTTGCGTGGATTTATGTGTTGGAATTGGTTGAATTTTGTTTTTTGCTTGGAACAAGATACTCCTTTTGTTTTGCGAAATACTAGGGTTGTTATTAACTTCCAAACCCTGAATTTTGAGTACGTGCCGGTGGATGATATCATTCGGCAGTGGGGCAGCTGGTTATGGGAGGAATCCAGGGCTTATATTGGCACCACATGTCATTGGAGGTGATGGGCCGCACAACTGCCACAATTTGCAGAGCAGGTAGCTGGACACTACATGTATTTTGTACCAATTGACAGCCCTAGGAGTTGGTACTAACATGGAAGCATTCCAGTGTCTAGAAAATTCCATGATTTAATCTGTAGAAACTAGAAGGTTTTACCTGTAGTCCAGACAACCCTTTCAACCTTTGTTTTCCCTTGCATGCATAATGGAAATCGCATTAGGTTCATTCAGCTATTCATCTTGTGTTTGACTTCAAAAGGGCGAGCGTAAGTTTATACTTAGCAACATATCGATGTGACAAGGCTGTCTTACCTCTGAGTAATAGTCTCTCGTCTACTGGTGGTAACTGAATTTGTTTGAGGACATTATTGCAAATTTGATTCTCACAAGTCATCATCATTACAAAAGAATAGAATTTTGATGCTGGGTGCTTGCTTAAGCGTGTTCCTATAATTTACATGCATTCTTGAATAACTGTCCTATTTTTTGTTTTGAGTTGGTTAGCTTTATACCTTTGTATTTTCTGTCCTGTCTTTCATACATAAATTACGATTGTACCTGGATCTGGCATGACCACTGTTCAGTTTTTACCTTGTCCATCTACAGCCCTTTTGAGTCAAGTATGCATGTGAAGTCCGAATATTTTCCTTAAGAATGCATCTGCCGTATTCAGTATTACGCTAAATAATCTAGCTCTGTGGTGATGCGGTTTCATAACTGATTGACGAAGCCCTCTTAGGAATTATCTTCATGACACCAACAAGCTTTGATTTCGAGGCATCATATTATGCATATACATATAAGCCCATTTTAAAAGCAGCATCTTTAAGATTTAATGGGCTTTTGGGGACATACTATTTTGTATTTTCTTAATTTGACATGTATATTATGATGCCTATGATATCTGCTTGTCTAGCAATGAGCAGAATACAAAAATTTGCAATTCCAGTCCTTATTACAACTTTCATTTTTATCTATCAGGAACGTACTATTTCCCTTCACTTGTAAGTTGTAACATTACAGTGTTTTTTTTTCTAGGCTGTCTTAGATTTATCAATTTGGTTAGGTTTGGGCACTTGGAAAGAAAATAAATCTGGGTATTAAGTGCATATAATTTTGTGTTCAGTATTCTGAACATTAGGTAGGAGTAGAAGTTGCAGGTAAAAATAATGTTCTTCACAGCCAAGCCAACCAGAGCAGTGATCGTTTCAACCAACCGAGCTGTAAAATCTGGTGCTATGTTTATTATTTAGCAGCAGTAGGATTTGTGAGTACAGATCTATGCAGCTTAGGAGCTGGTACTGAACAAGGTTCAAAAAACGGTAAGCGCTAAGAGAGCGGTAGGCCGTCGCTTAGTGCAATCATCGTGTAGCGTTCTGTACGGATACACCAGGAGGGTAGCCAGATGCAATTTTCAGCCCATATAAGCTCCAATCTTCCTTCAATATTGTCCTAGTAAGGCCCATGTGAAACTCTAGCCTGCTCAGCTCAGTCTGAACCATCTATATTCTCTAATCTTCACCGTCCATCTATTCTCTTCTATCCCGTTCTCTCAACTGCTCCCTTCCAGCCGCCGCAATGGCCATGCCCTGGCTCCTCTTCCATGGATTCCTTGATTCGTCCCTTGGTCCCTGCCTTCACCCCCTCCTTCCCTGCATCTGCCCCTCATTCCCTGCTCTGTTTCCCCAACCAGTCGCGCTTTTCTCTTTCCTCTCTATCTTCCTCGCTTAATCAAACACTCAGGCTAGAGGTGAAGTGGAAGGCTGTCGCTCAGCTTAAACGTGCCTGAGGAAACGCTTTTTTGAACCATGGTACTGAATAATCCATAGTGACACTATCTCAGAACAATAATAGTTCATCCTTCATACCCTAGATCAATTTTCATGACATGGTATGATTACTCTGGAAGTGAAGCTTTGTTCCTCGTACTTGGTGCTGATTCGATTGTTTCAGACCTTCTAGTGTATACATAACAACTGGATTCAAAACCAAAGGAAAAAATTAGTGTGGGAGGGGATAATAGATCTGGTTCTCTATTGATTGCCCTTAAGGGTCTAGAGGCAGGCATTGCTATTCGCTACTGGCTGCAGCAGCTAAAGCCCGGACGCAGCATTACTTTTAGGTAGAAATGACATTTATTATTTCCTTCTACTTAAGTTAGGGTACTCATTTTATGTATTAATTTTGCTGCAGGTTCAGAGGCACAAAGAATACAGGCAGAAGATACTCCACCTATATAAGGTTTGCACTTTAGCATTGGCTTATAGTTTTTCTAAAATAGAGATGGATAACTGTAATTTCTGTTCTTCACATAGATGCATCTGCAAGTAGAAATATGTAACACCTAGATCAGTATTACCATTTTTCTTGCAAGTTTTTTTTTTTTGACTGGTGGCCTCTTGAGTGCTTAGGGTGTTTGAAGCTGAATAGATAGAGTTGAAAATCCATCATGCCATGTGAGTTTCATAGTAAAAAAATGTTCTTATCCATCAATTCCATAAATGTTGAGATCACTTCAATTAGAGGCACATGAATATGAATGATAGAGATGAGCTAGTAGATTACATGCAAATTATATAGTCATAAAAGCAAGTATGTGGGTGTAACTGTGGGGTTGCCAGTATTATTGACCATGTCTCTACAAGTCATTAATTATTAGGATCCTGCTATATATAAACGGGTGCAAACATTTTTCTAACCGGAGTACAAAGATCTCAATCCACTAGTTAAGTAGAAGATAATTGCCTGATTAATTTGAGGAAAACTGGCTGAAAGCTGAGATTGCAAACACCCAATTACATGGCACCCCACGGTTAATCTGGCCACAAAAGCAGTAATTTTTTTTGTTGTGAATCCACCAAAGCAGAGTTGACGCACTGCAGAGAAATCATCCATTGGGGCTGTCCAGCATCATTATCAGCATCACCTATCACCCCTGATCTGGCGACTGCGACTTCTCTTCAGATAACCATCATCACACTAATCATCGCAGAGGTCACACGAAATCCATTAAGCCCCGCTAAAGGGACCAGTGCATTGGATCGATGCGTTGAGGACAAGACAGCTCCAATTTTGCCGACGAAACTTGTAGGTGAAAAGTTTCAAGCCTGCACCTAGGTCTGCACACCCCGTTCATTTGGTTTGGTAAATACGGTATCAATACTTAGGTAAATTCGGTATGGAATCAAAACACGGTTTGGCTGTGGTATATTCCAAAATATTTTGGTATGGTTTTGATATATAGCAAATTAACCAAAGTTGACGCGAACTAAAAAATTAACCAACAAAGTTTTAATTTTTTTTGTATATCTAAAGACTCAGGAAAATAGTCCAACATGTAGTGAACTGACCTGCAAGTCATGAGTTGCAAGTAGCACACTTGTAGACTGTAGCATGTCCATAGTTTTTTTCTCTGTTAATGGGAGTAGCACATACCTAGTAATTACTGATCGATTGAATCATGTCTGCATGCATCATTGCATTACTGAATTGTTGCCCAAAAGTCAGCCATGCGGGATTAGCCAAGGACAGACCCCTGCCCAGCTTGTCATGTCTAGCCAGGCAGGATACTAGTATAGTCATGGCTATGTAGGTGCGGTGCCTGGTTTTTGGCTGTTCACGAGATGAGAGATTCCAGCCTAGTGTGCAGCTAAGCAAGCCCACGCGAGTGGTGAGGCACCACTTAGCTTAACTACAGCTTAAGCGTTTTGTACGGACATGGTACAGACAGGAGACAGGGGAAGGCACACACAGCAGCAGCAAGCAGCATAGCAACGCACACACAGCTGCAGCAGCCCTTAGCACCAGTGCCACCACACAGCGGCAGCAGCACTTAGCACCACACATCGGACACACACGTGCAGCCAGAAGCACAGCCGTGCACACACAGCCGCGCATGGGACAAATTGGAGGGGTAGGCAGGGAGCAGAGTGGGCATCTGTGAGCTCTGACGACCAGGATGAGCTCAGAGATAGCGAGAGAGGGACGAGGACATGGGGAGGAGCTCAACCAGGTGGCCGGTGCACAAGGATGAGCCGAGGAGGGAGGAGTCGAGCGACGCGGACGAGGACGAGTAGGTTGCAGCCGCCGACAGGTTTCCCCCATCTATCTATTGTCTAAAAAGCCCAAGTCACTTATGCCCACTTTCCCTAGCCCTAATCTTATCTCTATCGTGTGGTCCTGCCTGTTTCCCTCTCTGTTTTCCTCCAATTTCTCTTTCTTGTGCCTGCCATGAGGGAGCGCGCATCGGCCGCTTTATTCGTTCCCCGCTTCTGCACACGGAAGCGCACAGCCGCACACACATGATTAAGCGCTACACTTTTTTCTGCCTAGCACACGCATGATTGAGCACTACGCTTTTTTCTGCCTAGCACGCAATCAGCCGCTCAGGCCCAAAGCGAGGCGTTTTGCCACCGCTTTGCTTTATTTTACGCTTAAGCGAGAGTTAGCGTACGCTTTTTTGAATGTTGAAAATACTTAATTTGACCAACTAAGATGCTATGTTTTCTTGCTTGAATGCGATGACATTCTTTTACCATTTAATGGGCCAAATGCACAAGAAGTGCTGTCACTTTTCGTGAAGGTATATGAGTGGAGATTAGTGCTTTATCGACCACGGCAATGCTTGCATAGTTGACGGTGGTACTTATTCTATGTGCAACATGACTCAACATCACTGTTTTGTTGGATCTTTCAGTATCTTTTCAAAAGTGTGATTCTTAACGGATAGGCCATATTTTCATGATCACAGGCAAATCCCAATCTTGAGTGACTTCCTAATAGTTGTGTAGGGGCTCGACTGCTTGAGACCAATACAATGTCAAAGTCTTGTTTTCCCAGATTTTTTACAATAAAATCAATTAAACTCTTAGTTTTATTAGCTAAGATGCTATGTTTTCTACCTTGAATTTGATGACATTCTTCTAATGCTAAATGGGCCAAATTCAAGAAGCTAAAATCCTAAAATTACTACCATTGTGTTCATGAGGCATATTTGTGTAAAAATTAGTGCTGACTGACCATAGCAATGATTTTATATTTGATGGCTGTACAGCTCAACATCACCTTTTGTTGTATCTCTTAAAATCTTTTTAAAAGCATAGTTCGTAATAGGCCATGGATTTTATTTTTCAGAGTATAGTTTCTTCCCTATTTGCTTGCTTGTAGTTCACATTTTTGCTACCTTGCAGCCACTTCATGAAGAATTATACAGCATGCATCCTTCGGCTTTCTTCTTACCAACATTCCTCGAAGCAGTAAGAATTAATACAGAAGAAAGCCTTGCAAGTATAATGACCGAGCCAACTCCTGGTGTTTTTTCGTTTGCTATGTTACAGCCCAACTTTTGTGACATGCTGTTGCAGGAGGTATGTTAAAGTAACCAACACCCACTTTAGCTCTTATGGCAGGTTTCCTAGAATGTAAAAGCAATTATTTAAACCTTTGTAGGTAGAGAATTTTGAAAAGTGGGTTCATGCAATGAAATTTAAGATAATGAGGCCAAATACAATGAACAAGTATGGTGCTGTACTTGATGACTTTGGCCTGGAAGCTATGCTGAACCAGTTCATGGAGGAGTTCATAGCTCCAATTTCTAAAGGTTATTTGATTCCCTGCTGGGTTGTTGTAGATGGGAAGAAACAGTATTTGTTTCATTGTTTCAACATATATGTCTTAATGTTATGTTCTTTGTGTGAACCATCAGTTTTTTACCCTGAGGTTGGTGGGGGAACATTGGACTCTCATCATGCTTTTGTTGTTGAATACGGGAAAGACAGAGATGTTGAACTTGGTACGCTATGATTATCCCATACAATGATTCTGACAAAATCTTTTGAAGTTCTCTGTTTTTTAACTGTGAACAAATTATGATACGCTTTGTAATTTTGTACTCCTTCGTTTGAAAATCTAGGGTAAACTTATGGTTCACAAGAATAGCTGTATAAGTATGTTGTTCCCTCTGTAACTCACTCTCTATATTTCCTACATGTAAACATTAAATATACCACTTTGTGTATAATAATTTAGGGGTATTTCAGTTATTTTTGGTATCTCTTTGATTAGTTCAAGAAAAAGTATGCCCTATATTTTCAAACTGAGATATAAGCCGTACCAGTACTTTCATTCCTTTATTTCTGCGATTCAGAATATTGTTTTTCCTCCTTTTATTGCCACACTAGTGCCTAAAGATGTTTGTGACTTCTTGAAGTGACACTTTCTGTAAGACTAGTCCATCTGTTTTGCCCCCTCTGCCTAGAAATACCTTCTTTTTTCATGTTCTAAACTGTTATACACTCTCTTGCAGGTTTCCATGTTGATGATTCTGAAGTAACATTAAATGTTTGCATTGGCAAGCAATTCTCAGGTGGTGAATTATACTTTCGTGGCATCCGCTGTGAGAATCACGTGAACTCAGAAACACAACATGAGGTATTGTTGCGAGCTTCTGCAATTACTGTATTTCTTATTATATGATCTCTCTCTCTCTCTCTCTCTTGTTTGTCAATGTGTCAATGCATTCTGGATTTTTCTATCGTTGCTGATACTGATTAATCTGAATGCGTTACTCATAAACTTTTCCTACATGGATTTTGACATCTTTCTATCGTCGCTGATATTGATTAATCTGAATGCGTTACTCCTAAAATTTTCTTACATGGATTTTGGCATCAGCTATTGACAAGCTAAGGAGTATTGTTACAGTACTGTTCACGTCAGTCATACGTTACTTGAAAGTCAGTATATGGGTTATTCTTTACTTCAAAAAAACCAGTGTTAGTATATGAAGAAGCAATCTGTAGTGTTTCAATCAAGTATTTCCGTTCCTGATTTTACTGTAGGAAATGTATGATTACTCTCATATTACTGGGCGGGCTGTGCTTCATCGTGGTCGCCATAGACATGGTGCTAGACCAACAACATCAGGGCTGAGAATGAACCTGCTTCTGTGGTGCAGAAGGTATTCAGATCTTTCCTTGCATTTCAGTTTTGTCCAACATCTTTCCGTGACTTCTTTTGGATGTTGGATGTTGTAAGCACTTAGATTGCTAGACAGTTATACGTATTGCATTAAGTTTCTTGTATTTCCTTTTTGTATTTATAATTTATCTCCTGGTCTTATGTATATACAGCTTTACAGTCTTTGCTTCCCTCATAACATAGATTCAATAGACGATTAGGTTTTTGAAAAGGAAAATCCACGTGCTACCAACTCTCCCAATGTTCGACTGCCTATCGGCTTTGTTGCCGTTGCAGTCCATTGAGTACCATCACTCTGCTGCATGCCCCTCCGATCTAAGAGATTGAGTTTGTCAATTTCCATCTGCTCCACGCTCCCGCGTGCTGCTCACCCTAGCCCCATCTTTTTTGTGCAGCACGAGGGAGCCTGTTGTTGCCATGAATGTTGCCCGATCTTCCGCCTTGGACTACATGATGTAGCCCCTCCGCCGTGGAGTCTATGATGTAGCCCCTCCATCGCCGCCTTCTAGCCGCCAATTGGCACCCGCTGGAGCTCCTTCTTGTCTCGGCTACCCTAGAGCCTTTGCTCCTTAGTGCAATTTAATGGCCAGGGGGAACAGACCCTACTGCCTGCTGCTTGGGTGCCGTGGTTGGCACTGGTAGATGGGTATCGGGGATTAGGGGGAAGAAGATGATTGCTCGAATTCCTAGTAAACGCTACTGCTCTTTTTATATAGGAGACAACCCACAAGATTACAAGGAAAAAGCAAAGACTGATGTCAATCAGTCCAACCGCAGTCAGGGGCGATCTCCTGTCATGTATCTGAGGTACATGGTGATCACCTTATTCCCCAGTCTATTCGGACTGCTGATGAATTACATGTGTAGGCGAACTCCAAATAGTTGAAAAATATCCTTCCAAATTTTTTTGGTCTCAGTCGCCGAGTATGGGTTGAGGCGGACCATGAAGACGAACAATATCATGAAAGAAGGCATGAGCAACCGTGTACGTGTGAGAGCCAACGGAATAAATTGGGCATATTTGGAAAAACGATCTGAAAGCATCATTGTTTTTCTATGCACACTAGGAAGAGCTTGAAAAGTCCATAGAGATGTCACACCAAACTGCCTATGGAACCCTCAGGGCTTGTAGCTGACCCTCACGATTCAATGCTTCTATTTTATTGCGCTAGCACTGAACTAACGTACAAGATCTTCAACCAATTTATGATCACCCGGAATATGGAAGGAGGCATGTAAGCTGTGAACGCCCTCATGGGTTGCATGTGCTTGTTCCAGAAGTGAAGGTAGGAGCTTTGATATAACAAAATCAGATCATCATGACCAACGCAGTGGATCTAAGGATTTTCGGATTTTAAGCTACGGTGGGGCTACTAGACATAAATTTTTTCAGTGCCACAAATGTATAACATGCTATAATGTACATTCATAAATTTACTAAAAACATTATACAAATAGATTCGTAAGGTCTCACAAACAACATAATTTCAGTGTTTGCATCTGGAATTTTCATGGCCACAACACTATTTCTTGTTGTTAGGATAATGCATTCTCATTCCAGTAAAGTTGTAATTATCATCATATCTTATGTTACAAAAATATTTCCCTCAATATGGTTTCTATAATTCAAAAGGCTATTCAGAATTACAAAGAGAGATGCAAGGAGTTAGCACCTCAAATAAGAAACGGCGAGGGTAAAAACTGATGCGCTGCCCGTCGGCCAATTGCCCCTGACTGTGTACGCATTTGTTCCCGCCTATGTCTTTGTCACAGTGCTGATATTAGCCTGTAGTGCCTCCTCAACGCTGCGCTGATGCGTCGCCGGCCACCGTCGCTAGCTAGAGCCTAGGTTTTCTTCTACTGCTAGAGCTTAGGTTCTTAGTATGAGACTAATCTTTTTTTCTTCCGATCGATGCAACCGAACTTGTGATCGGTACTTCAGTTTGCTTTATTTCTGCCAGTTTACTTCATGGGCTGCCCTTGTTAGCGAGATATGTATATAGATTAGGGTGTTCCTTGCATATTTGCCCTGTACATGTAATATATATTGTGGTCTTTGGCCCCCGAGCAATACAGGTTGCATATTCCTCTTCCTTAACATGGTATCAGACTAGGTTTAGTTTTTCGTGCAAGCGCAACTCGTGCGATTTTTTCACCTCCGATCGGATCTGGCCGTCGACACACGTCCTCTGCTGCCGTACGTCCTCAGTTTTCGAAGCAGCCACTGCATCTCCTGGCCGCACGTCCTCAAGCAGCTGCTGCATTTCTAGTCCGTGGCTGCTGACCTCCGTCCAGGCCGCGTGCCGGAGACCGTCGTCACTGCTCGCCTGTCTCCACAACCGGCGCCGCCGTCCGTCCTCCATCCGCCTGTTTGCCCGCCGTCCAAGCTTCTCGTCGCTCCAACACTCGCGCCGCCACAGCTCGTTTTCCTCAGGCCGCCGCCGCAGCCCGTCCGTCTCTGGTCGTTGCCCGGCCGCCTCCCGTTGGCACCCCGACCGTAGCTTGTCCGCTTCCCGTCGTCGAGCTGGGGAGCTGGGCTGTAGCTGCTGATTGCATCGGGGCACACTGCAACGTCCTCTGGATCGAGTTTGACAAAAAAAAGTAAAAAAAAATGTATGTGATGATTCTTCAACTCGGTGCTCCTTCACAGTCCTTGTTGCCTGTTTCGATGCCTCCTCCGATGGCACTTGCATTTTGCTCTCCATCATCTCTCACGCCATTTGTGTGGTTGCGGTCGCTCTACTTTGTCTCCGTCGCCTTGCGTCTCTATGTCGTCTTCGTCTATGTCGACACGCCGCTCTATGTCGATTCTTGCGGCTTCTGCCTGCGGTTGTGACCGCTCTACGTTGACTTTGTCTGTGTCGTCTCGCCGCTCTACGTCCACTTTTGTGGCATCTGCACATGGTCCGGGCCGTTTTAGGTCGACTCCTCGTGTGGCTTGTGCACGCACTTGCGACCGCTCTCCGTCGACTCCCCTGTGACTACCACGCATGCTGGTGATTGGTCCTCCTTGGTCGAAGCGTGTACGTCGAGCTCTTCAGTTGTGTCTTTGACCGCGCATGAGATTGCGCAACTCCGATGCCTGCTTGCTACTTGGGACTCTTCACTGACAGGTACGGGTGGTTCTGCGGCTGACTTTTCTGGCATTGAGAGACCACCTTCTTCTCATTAAGGTACATCCTCTTGGATTCTTGATACCGAAGCATCTTTTCATATGACTTACGATTCTTCCGCTTTGAGCTCTGTTCTACCTGTCGAGTCTCCAGTCTTGTTCGTACTGCTGATGGTATTCCCATTCCCGTTGCTAGTCGGGGCACTCTTAGCAGTTCCGCATTTTATGTTCCTTCTGTTGCTCATATTCCTTGACTCACCATGCAGCTTTTCTTTGGTAGTCAGATTGTTGATTCTCGCTGTAGGGTCACTCTAGATTTTGATTCCTGTTCTAGATTTTGATTCCTGTTCTGTTCAGGATCGTTGTGTTCAGGATCGTTGCGTTCAGGATCGTTGCACAGGCGCTTTGCTTGGTGCGGGCCCTCGACGCCATGATGCCCTATGGGTGCTTGACTGGCTTCGTCTTCCTTCCGACGCCATGCCACCAGTCTCTCGTCCCCTGTTGGCATCATCGTCTAGGCCACTTATGTGGTTCTCGTCTCGTCTCTCGTCTCTTGTTCATCGTGGTGTTCTGAGTTTGTCCCTGGAAATACTTCTTTGGATTGTATGGGTTGTAGGCTTGGTAAGCAGATTCAGCTACCATATCCTCATAGTGATTCTGTGTCTGAGTGTCCTTTTGATCTCATTCATTCATTCAGATGTTTGGGGTCCGGCTCCCTTCACTTTGAAAGGGGGTCATCGGTACTATATCATTTTCATAGATGATTACTCTCGTTATATACTTTTACTTTATGTCCTGCCTAGTGAGGTTCTCTCTATCTATAAGCGCTTTGTTGCCATGGTTCACACTCAATTCTCTACACCTGTTCGTGTGTTTCGTGCTAATTCTGCTGGTGAGTATATCTTCGAGCATATACGTGGTTTTCTTGCTGAGCAGGGCACTCTCGCTAGTTCTCCCGGTGCACATGCTCAGAATGGCGTTGTTGAGCGTAAGTATCGTCATCTTCTTTTGTCCCGCCTCATTTTTGGGCGGAGGCTGTCTCTACCTCGGCCTATCTTATTAACATTCAGCCTTCTGCCGCCCTTCAGGGTGGCATTCCTCTTCAACGACTTTGTGATCGCTCTGTGTTGCGTCTGTTTGGTTGTGTTTGTTGTGTTCTCCTCGCTCCTCGTGAACGCACCAAGCTAACCGCTTAGTCTATTAAGTGTGTTTTTCTCGGATATAGTGATGAGCATGAGGGCTATCGTTGTTGGGATACCGTGGCTCGTCGGATGCATATTTCTCGGGATGTGATTTTTGATGAGTCTCGACCTTTCTATCCGCGATTGACCTCCTCGACCTCCAATATGGAGGATCTCTCTTTTCTTACTTTTCCTACTCTTCCTGATTTTCCTCCTTTGGTTCCTCCTATTTCTTCTCCTCCATCTCATCCTGTTACTTCGGAGCCATCTACACCGACACTATCCTTTTCTCCTTCGTCGCCACGTTCTTCACCCTCCTCACCGATGTCTTCTCCCTCTCCCTCTCCTCCTACCATTCCCTCTCATCCTACTTTTCCCTTTTACTATACTCGTTGTCCACGTGTTGTGAACGAGTCCTGCGATGCACCCTCTACTTATGGCGCACTGTATCAGCAGACTTATTCTCTTCGCAGTCGGCTTTGTACTACACCTGATTTCTGTAATCGCGCCAGTAAATGAGCCGACTACGTACCGTGAGGCTATTGTTCATCCTGAATGGCATCTTGCGATGGCCAAGGAGATCGCTGCACTTGAGCGCACCGGTACATGGGAGATTGTTCTTCTCCCTCCTACACCGGTAAGTGGGTCTATAAGCTGAAGACTCGCTCTGATGGGTCCCTTGAGCGTTACAAAGCTCGTCTAGTTGTTCGTGGCTTTCAGCAGGAGCATGGCCGCGATTATGATGAGACTTTCGCTTCTGTCGCTCGGACTCTTCTTGCCGTTGCATCCGTTCGCAATTGGTCTGTGTCCCAGCTTGATGTTAAGAATGCATTTCTTAATGGTGAGTTGCGAGAGGAGGTCTATATGCGGTCACCACCTGGGTATTCTGTTGATGATGGCATGATTTGCCGTCTTCGTCGCTCTCTCTATGGCCTTAAGCAAGCCTCTCATGCATGGTTTGAGCGCTTTGCTTCTATGGTCATGGCTGCTGTTTTTTCTCCCGGTTTTTGCTCATGATCCTGTGCTGTTTGTTCACTGCTCTCCTCGTGGTCGTACTCTCCTTCTATATGTTGATGATGACATGATCATCACTGGTGACGACACTGAGTATATGCCTTTGTTAAGGCCCGTCTGAGTGAGCAGTTCCTTATGTCGGATCTTGGTCCGCTTCGTTACTTTCTTGGGATTGAGGTTTCATCTACCTCTGATGGTTTCTTTATCTCCTAAGAACGATATATTCATGATCTTTTTACTCGTGCCGCTCTTGCGTGCTGCTGAGACTCCCATGGACCTCCATCTCTCTTCGTGCTTCAGGTGGTGATCCCCTCTCTGATCCGACTCGTTATCGACATCTTGTCGGAAGTCTCGTCTATCTATGTTACTCGTCCAGATATTCCTTATTCTGTTCATATGAGTAAGTTTGTTTCTGCTCCTACCTTGTTCACTACAGTCACCTTCTTCGGGTTCTACGTTATCTACGTGGGACGATCTCTCTCTGTATTTTCTTTCCTCGTTCTAGCTTGTTTCAGCTCCAGTCCTACTCTAATGCTACGTGGGCTAGTGATCCTATGGATCGCCGGTCACTGTCTGCTTACTGTGTTTGTTCTCTCATTGCCTGGAAGACGCAGACCGCAGTTTCTCGTTCGAGTGCAGAGGCTGAGTTGCGAGCGATGTATATAGATTAAGGTGTTTGCTGCATATTTGCCCTGCACATGTAATATATATTCTGACCTTTGGCCCCCAAGTAATACAGGTTGCATATTCCTCTTCCCTAACAGCCCTAAGTGGTTGTTCTCTTCCTGATATAGGCCGAAATCTTAGAGTGAGGCGAGCCCCACTCTTCCACCCTGCTAGCTCCGCCCCTGGACCAATGTGCTTTACGTTTGCTTGAGAAGACGCTGCCCAGTTCTGAGAGCTCCGCCGAGGCTGTAATTTCAGAGTGCAAGTCTTCGTACGGAGAAAATGTGGGGTTGAGAGAGCACATGCCATCTATGTTATGCTGGCATGCTAAATTGTTGAGACTTTGAGGGCGATATTACACAATGAAGTCAGAGCCGAAAAGTTTGCTCACCCATTGATGTTGTGGAATAGTGGAAAGGTGTTGATCCAAGATGAACTTCACGTTATAATGGTCAGGCGAATGGTGAGCATTGTTGCGTGCCTTAAATGCTCCTGTGGTGTCTTCGTCCCAATGAAATTCCCAGCATGCTCTGATTGGGATGCGGTAGAAATTAAAATGCCGTCGAAGAAAACTTGAACGTTAGTGCATGAAAAGGTTGCTGGAACGTTAGTCAAGCCAAAAGCATTACCAAGAACGCAATAGTGTGCCCAATGTGTATGAAAAGCAATTGTCGAATGACATCTTTGGGTTGTGATCGTGGATGATCTACTTGATTCAGGGGGAGCGACACAAATATGGGCTTTTTAGGATGCAAGTGGCTATATGAGACCCCATATCTTGTAAGCTAAGTTCCCCCTTCCTGTGACTCAAATAAAGGCAAAACGAAACCATAAAAAATAAAGACCCAGTCTTCCTGATAACCTTTGATGAGCCTCCCTTGTTCATCCATCTTCCACGTCCAGGACGGAACACCTGTGTATACACTGGAATATTGATAGTCCGTTAATTTGTTGTTATTAACACCAAAATCCGTGTTGGGTGTTAAAGCTTATCATTTTCGTGGTCCTTGTGTAAGGCTGTAAACTGAAACATAAGCCAGACCAAACAACAACAGTTATATAATTTTGTTCTCTGCCTGTATAATGGTTTTAAAATTTCTCTCCATTGCTAAACCCCATATCTTGCAAGCTGAGTTCCCCCTTCCCGTAAAAATGAAATAGATCACTTGCATTATATCCTAGAATCGTGGTTGCCATCATTGTAGAATTGGCTGAAGTTGTCTCCCTCCAGGTGGATATGTAAGGTGTATTTTGTTTGGTTAACAATAAATGCATGGCATAAGATTAATAGGATATTGCATTTAACATTATATTTTTGTAAATGATAAACCTTACCGTAACCAAACAAAACACGCCTTCTATTTCAGGGTGGAGGGAGTAGTACTTTGGTTGCTAGCATCTTTATTACTTCATTCATACTTGTGATGTACATCAAGGTAGTTTGCCCAACACTCCAATGTTTTCGTAGGCATTTTAGACCACAAGTAGTTCACTGAGCTTTATATAGCATCGCTGCACATAATTTTAGACTGAAACTCTTTTAGTATTTAAAACTGGAATATCATGTTAATACATCATGTGGGCTCTAGGGCGATATATGTGGATGCACAGGACATGAGGTAAGCTAGGAATCCTAATGCAAAAGGAAATACATCATGATAGCATACTACAATGCATCTAACTCTCTTAACACCTTCCGCTCAAACTCATGCAGTCGTGGTGAAGAAGTGGCTTGAACAACAACAACAAAAAAACCAAAATTGCCACGTGGAGGCTACTGTTCGAACTCATGAACAAAAGATGGGTGCACCGGGGCTGCACTAGGGACAAAAGAGCTAAGGGCAGCTTTGTGGACGACCTGGCCCTTCCTATCCCACCTTCCATCCTCTTCGACCTGGCCCTTCCTATCCCACCTTCCATCCTCTTCTCATTACATTCAATTCCATTGTCTCCAATTCACTTTGCCTCAAGCACCTGGAAGACCACATGAGAAGTGACCAACAGGATCGTAACATATCCCTTATGCACTATAGCCTTGTAAAAACACACTCAGTTATCAGCATGGTGCGCTCATGAAAAAAGAAAAAAATAGACCCGAATTGAAAAATCCGTCGGCTTCGTTTCCATAGAAGGAATTATGAGCACAACCTAGATTTGCGAGCGCAGAGGCTTGAACCCAGGCGGGCAAGCATGCATCAACCCATGCCTACCATCCGGGTTCATCTGGGCTATGCCACAGTTCTCATGGTGCGCTCATGAGGTGCTACAAGCACATAGTACACACAACAAAAAGGTGAAGACTAGAAAATTGACGTCCGCCACGAAGTCACTCAACTGGAGAGCAGAAAATGGCTGAATTAGGCAAACGACTCTGCTATACGTACGACAACTTCTAGTCCGATTTCTGTATGGCAACTATACGTACGAAGATGATATGCTGTCGTATGGGGATCGTACCCGAAAGGTCGTACATGAAGCAATTTCCTTAGTCTAATATGTGGCAGTGTAAGCAGCTCCAATCCTAAATGTAAGGCGGAACAGCAGAAGCAAGCTTTAAAGCACGACATTGAAGAAGATGGCGGTTCTTACACTCAATCATGGCAGTGTGGGCATGAGCACCACAACAAGAAAAATGAGAGGGTGTCGTGCATAGAATGAGAGCGTTATAGTGCTCTACATAAATAATTACTCTAGAATCAACACAAATAGGAGTGTCAAACTGTGGCATAACTCTTGTCGATGGATAAAACTTCAGTAGGGAAGACATTGTCTATCCATTTGTGACAATAGAAGTCATCTGTAAAAAGCATATACGGAACAAAGGAAGGTATGTGAAGTACTCCCTCCGTTCCAAAATAGATGACTTGCATTTGTTCAAATATGCATGTATCTCTACACTAAAACATGTCTAGATACATACATATTTGGACAAATGAAAGTCATCTATTTTAGAACGGAGGGAGTAGCGCATAATTTAGACAGCATGCAGATGCTCTTAGGTTATTAGTAAGGTATTACGATATATATTTCCTTTTGAACCTGTGGCCCTACTATGTTGATTGTCGCAACTGTTGCATGTGTTCTGCGTGCCGAGGAAGTTGCTCAAATGAGAACTCAGAATGCATACATGAAGCATCTCTTAACGTTGCTATCACTATTTAGTTCCAGTCTGTTGGTATTAACATGGTCCTGACAGTGCGCAGCTAAATTAGTGCTTCCTGTGTTCAGCTCCGTGTTTAGAGAGATGAAGAAATACCAGAAAGATTTTTCTGGTTGGTGTGGCGAGTGCCAGCGCGAAAAGAGAGAGAGACAGATTCAGTGTGTGAAAGCGACCAAGCTGGTAATCACTAACTTTAAACACTTACTCGAGTAATGTCCATTTGGTAGCAAACATCCTGTTATTTCGCTTACACTTTCCTGTTTTACTCTCTTCCGAGCAGGCATTTCTTAGGGGTGGAGGAGGGGGAATGATTTAAATCATATCTACTGCATGTATTTCTATAGTCATGTATCATATTAAACATCATTTGATCACTTGGAATACATCTAGTTGTTCTGTTTTCTGCCCTTCTGTTTGTTGATTTGGCCAAATCTTTGTGTAAATCTAGACTTGCAGCTGCAGACTGGCGATTTTTTTTCTTTTTTTTCTTTTTGCATTTATAACCTTGAGCCTCGTGGAAGTCAAACTGTGGTGCGCACCTCTTTTGCCTTAATCATTGAATTGATGCACTTAATTTTCTTAACTAAGGAAGGCCATGTATTGAGAACCAGATTAATTTTTGTAGCGGCTGTATATTAGGGCATCTTCAGTCGTTGCGCCCCCAGGACGCAAAAACCCTCGCTTTTTTTTTGCGCCGCGGCGCGAAACGGCGCTATTCTGGGAACTGGGGGGGGCGCGTTTCCCAGCCGTGAACCCAGGCCGCCCCCCCCAGCGGCGACTCGACCAAATTTGGGCAATCAAAAAAAAAATCCCACCAAATAAATAGAGTTTTGCCACACAAATAAATAGAGTTTTGCCACACAAATAAATAGTTCAACAATTTTTTTTTTAAAAAGTACACTAGTCATCGTCCTCAACATTGCCATTCCCCTTTCGCGCCCACAAATGCTGCACTAGGTCATCCTGCAGAGCATGATGTGTTGCAGCGTGTCGAATCTCCTGTCGCTTGGTGAAGAAGTCTGTCCATGATGCCCGCACCTGGTGATCAACATCTGCAAGAGGGCCCTGCCGGTAGTATGGTGTGCTTGTCTCACTGTCAGGCACCGGGTCATCCCGCTCACTCTCAATGATCATGTTGTGCAAGATCACACAACACAGCATCACCTCCCACATGTTGGACTTCGACCAAGTCATAGCTGGGCACCGGACAACAGCGAATCGAGATTGCGGCCTAGTCTTCCTCGTCGAACAGCTCGGCGAGCATCTCCTCGGCGTCGGAGTCCATGGCTCGGACAGAGCGTCGAACACCTTGCGGGCGGGTGGACGCGGCTCACCGGGTACAACCTCCTCCGCGGCGGAGACACGATCGAATGGCGGCGACGATGTGGTGGACTAGCCGGCGGTGGTTTGTCTCGTCGATCTTGTGCGATTGGGGCCGACAGCGGCGGCGTGGAGCGCGGCCGGTGGTGTGGCGACGGCGAGGCGGGCGAGCAGAAAAGACGAGTCGAGGGGTGGGGAAAGTGGGCAAATAGCGCTCCCCTCGCCGACAGCGCTGGCCCACGCGCGCTTTTCCTTTCGCCGCCCCCAGGCCGAACTCAACGGGCTGGGTTCCGCTTGGGGGCGGCGACGCTAATTTCCGCCGAAACGGCGCTTTTTCAGGTCGGGGGGGGGGGGGGACTGGTGAAAAAACGACGTTTTCCACGCAAAACGGCGCTCTTTTGCGTCCTGGGGGGCTCGGGGGGACGACTGGAGATGCCCTTAGTCCTGCGGGGCTGACACCCCATTTCTCTCGACATGCAGACAATCTAGAGTTCCAATATTTCTATCTCACAAACCGTATACCAGACATTTTCACTGTTAACTTGGGCCTTTTTTGTTTGGGATTTTGGCTTTGGCTTATAATCGAAAAAGCACCTAAATAGGTGCATTTTTGCCTTTTTTGTTGGAAAACCACAATCTTTGGTAAAAAAATTGTCGCTTCCGAAAGCCAAAAAGTAATTTTTTTTTTTTTTTTTTTTTTTTTTTGCATATAAGCCAAAGCCAAAGTAAGGCCTTCTTGTTTCGGTTTCTAGCAGCTTTCTAGAAAAAGGCAGACTAAGAGCAACTCTAAGAGATGCCCCATTTTTTAGGGCTTCACGTTTTGGGTTAGGGCATTTTTTTTTTGCTTTACAAATGCCCTAATAGACTTATTTTAGGGCATGGCAGCCGCACCACAACCCTCTTTTTTGTGATGTTTTGGAGATGAAAACGAACATATGAACAAACTATGAATTTCAAACATTCCAAAAGAATAACACACGATAGTATACCATAAGTGAATTCATAGCATATTCTGACACAAACGACGCATAGTTTTTAATTAAAAAAAAACGACGAATAGTTTAAGAGTATAGATGACACAGAATTCAAAGCATAAATAATCGAAACAGAACATTATGCATCATTGGTGGTGTGAACACCGGCGACATTGACCTTCTTGGTGGTTCCATCTTAAGTAGGTTTTGAAGCATATCTCGTGCCACCACCCATGTTGCCCATAGGCGGTGCCATGTATCCACCTGTGGCACCACTCATGCCATTTCATGAACCTCCCATTGCTCTCATAAAATCCCATGTAGCCGAAGCCACATCCTATGGCACTCATGTACGCCATTTGTTTCTTTGCCAACACTTGGTCGTTCAGCTTATTAAGCCATTCGTTCGTCCTCAATAGCTCAGTTCGGTAGAGCGATCGGCTGTTAACTGATTGGTATTAGGTTCGAATCCTACTTGGGGAGATTTGATTCATTCTTTAATGTAAGAATAAAGAATTGAATTAAAGGCTTGCTTTGACCCTTAGGAGTAGAGTAGGTAACCCGTTTGCTATCCTTATTTCGATTTCTATTGCATTCTATCTCATCGTATCATATTGTGTTCTACGATTCCTCTTCTCTCTCAACCCCGCATTCTAAATAAATAGGGGTTTTCGATCTGCTTTCTATACTTAAATTCGAGAAATCTTTTTTTATTCAGGTTGATTTGGGCAGTTCAGTATTGAATTCTCCATCCTTTCGAGTACTAAAATGCAAGAAATCTCGTCGTTGCTACTACTTCCCGAATTCCAGTTGGCAAATACAATTCTAGTTTGGAAGATCGCCTGGAGGTGTTAACTCTCAGGCAAGTTCAGAAGCAGAGAAGAGTCAGAAAAGCGGGGCAATAGCAATCATTGAAGCGGGCTAGAATGCATAAAATGCAATACGTTCCCCACGAGAGGCGAGAAGACAAATATCAATGTATTGTCTTTGCTTGTCGTCCATCTTGCTAGTGTCCATGAACATGAGCTTTTGCTCATTCTCCATGTCAATCGTTGCTTCCTCCATGGCAACTTTTTGGCTCTGGCCGCCACCCTCTCTCCTTAGCCACAACGGCCCGCCTCCTTGAGCTCATCCAACTCCTGCAACTTCAGCATTTTTCTCTCCTCATTCGTTCCCTTTCGATGCTTCACCATTGCATCCAAGGACTCCTTATGTCATCATCACCGGTGATGTAGCCCAACCAATTCCACCAAGTCCTTCTACGACACCTAAAGGACCCATGACGAGAGCACGCGCAAAGGCTCTACAAGACATGGTGAACTCCTTCGTCCCACCTACTATAAATAGGACCCCAAGGATCTCGTTCTAGGGTTAGAGATGATGAATTGAAAACTTCTCCCCTTGGTATCTAGAACCGTATCAAGACTACTCCAAATACTATCTTGGATCAAATCAAGTCTACTCCGGGATTGCCATCCTTTCCCCTTGGGATTCTGGTGGTGTTTTTCAAATCTTTCTGAACTGGCCCTTGAGGATCTATTTGTGCGGTGGACCAGGCGCAAGGTTGAATTGGTTCCAATTAAGGTGAGTTCGAGTTGGTTGAGTTCCGGAGGCGGCCGTTGGGTTTAGTTGCCGGGATCGAACCTCTAGTTCACACAAGTTATCGGTTACGTTTGCTCGTGACCCCTTTGCGTTATTCGTGTTCGTCATCTCTCATCGGGTTTTTTCGTGAGAACGGGCCACCCCTAGAGGTACAAACCTCCAACATATGGTATCAGCAGCCTCGTTGCCACAGATTTGACCCCTCAAAGCCCATTTTTACCATTGTTTCCATCCCATCCCCAATTTCGAGATTTTCTCAAAAAAGAGCCGAAAAGGTTTTTAACCGATCTATCGAATCGTTGCATTTTTCGTTGGTTTGGTCCATGGATTTGTTGCTTTAGATCCCCTACCACATTTCTATTTGAATATTTTCCCCATTTTTGGCCCGAATTTTCCACGGATTTTGGATTTGGATGGAGATCTCGCGAAGAACACATGCATGATTGTGGCCGCCGGACGATCTGGCGCAAAATCGCCGGTCCATCCGGCGCCCAGACCGTCAGTCCATCCGGCGCCCGACAGACAGACTCCTTTCGCCTTTTTCCTTCCGGTTTTGTTTTGGACATCATTTTTGCTGTGTTGCTCCGATTAGGGTGATTGAGCTTCCTACGTGAAGCCCTCCACAACGTATATGACATCATCTTCGTAAACACCCCGGAGATTTCACCGACCGAACGTCGCCGCAATTCTGAGTGTGACTAACCATAGGTATAACTTTCTTCTGCTTGATAAACCCCTTCTTCCTTTCGCGACACTTAATCTACTGAACTAGCTCATACGATTTGATGAGGACATCCCTACTATAGATTCAACCACAACTACTACCCCACTTCCACTACATGGACCTATTAATAGAGCTCGTGATGAGGACATCCCTAGCTCTTCACCTGTTATTACACATGATGATGTTGCTGTCCAAGATAATGAAGTGAGGCTTGGTCCCATGACAAAATCAAGGACCAAACTATTAGAACAACAGGTGAATTCACTCCTACTTGAGTATAATGTTTATAATTGTGAGAACTTTATACTACCTACATCTATGCATCTATGTATGATCAGGTTTATTGATAACACAAACATACTTGGAGGAGAACATCAAGAGGAGCTAGAAAACAAGGATGAGAAGATGGAAAACAAGATCACCATGGTGAAAACAAACATACAAGGAGGTGAAAACAAACATAGAAGCTGGTGAAAACAAGATTTCCATGGTGAAAACAAGCATGGAAGATGGTGAAAACAAGACTACAAGTGCGGAAAACAACTACTAGCTTGTTATTCCACACTAGGAGATGGTGAAAACAAGAGGAGGGCGCCCACAATGGATATCAATGCGCCACATAGAGTCCTATTTTTAGTAGATATGGTTTGTATACCGTTATGGCCGCACCCCCTAATGTGGGTTGGTTTGTATCAAGTTTGAGTCGGTTTGGTTGAGTCCAAACCCAACTATTGTTGGGAATATGCCCTAGAGGCAATCATGGATGATGTAATTCCCAATGTATTCATAAAGTTATTAAGTTCTCCTTGTTTTGAACATCTGATATATGTCATTGCATATGTGATTTGATTGTGGAACTATATATTCATGTTGTTCATACTAGATTGTCCTTGGTCATTAAGGTTGTGCTGGACACACACCCTAGACTAATGTGAGTGTTGGCTGATGACATGGTTCCACTTGTCATGGGCATGGTGATGCCATTCCAACGATCACGGGCTTGGCTAAAGAGTTTAGCAAGTCGGACTGACCCACATTGAGATGCAACGAGCAAAGTCGTCATTTGCATGTCTCAATCAGTGTAATCCTTAGACCTGAGGTTGTCGCACAATCCGAGTTGTGGATCACCGACTTAGGTTCTGTTAAACGCTGCTCTATGACAAGGCAGCTATAAAGGCAGAGTTCGGGTCGAATGAGAAGCAAGCTGCGTGATGTGGATAATCAAGATGGGATTTTGCCCCTCCGAATGGAGAGATATTCTCTGGTCCCTCTCGAGTGATATGATTCAGAAGCATGGCCATGCGCGACTCAGTTAAGTGTTAACTGTGTCTGTAGACTAAGAGTTAGTCAGATGAATCACATATCACGGACCGAGAAGAGAGTTGAGCTATATAAGGGATGACGATAAATCGCCTATAGTTCGACAAGGTATATCGTGAGGCAAAATGGACTAAGATGAATATCACATTGAAAGGTATGTCGTCATGACTCAATGGGACTTGGGAGTCGGCACGTTCTGCTAGGAGCCGCTACCGATTGATCGATTGAGAGTCGGACTCCAATCGTGCCCAAGTCGCCATGAGCCTGCAGGGTCGCACACTTAAGAGCGGGAGCAAGTATTGGTCGGGTTGGACCCGAACCGGAAATGGACTGAGTTTGTGAGTCGTATTCACAGAGGGAATGGGCCAAAAGTGTTGTGAAGCCCACTACCATTCGCTATATAAAGAGGGGCGCAGGTTGCCCAGCGGGCACGTTAGTCCACTCCCATGCGTTGGGAACCCTAGCCCCACTCAGTCCAGCCGTTGCACCGGACCTAGCAGTCCGCCGTCGGAGCTCCTCCTCGTATGTGTGGATACCGGCAGAAGTGTTGTACGTTCAACACTTCGACGATCACGGGATTGGATCGGCTGGATCGGATCGTGGGACTGCACTGCCCCGACGCGCTTCATCGATAATCCGCAACCGCGCGTCTAGTGGTAATCATCGTGGCCTTCTACCTCGGCTAGATCTTGGAAGTACCGCGTAGGAAAAAGTTTTGTTTATCTCTATGCGTCCCAACAACTATTGAGTCTAGGTCGAGTCTTATTCGGGTTGGGTTTGTGTGATTGTGCAAGGGGACTTGTGGCCGCACCAATACCCCCCTTAAATAGCTAGGATGCGAGTTGGAGGAGATTAGACTAGGTTAGAACCAAAACCCTAGACCTCTAGATTGAAATCCCTTGTAAGCATTCATCTGGAAGGTCATCTGCAAACTTTTCGTGTTACCTGCTATTCCACTGGGAATAAGGCGGTACATGATCACTTGTAGTCGGTGGCTACTTGTGCAAGAGTGTGGAGTTGAGAATATCCATAGGGTTGCAAACTCACACTTAGAAGAAAATTTTGAGCTATTTTTGTAGTACGTAGAAACCTATTAGAAGCAACCTAGCGAGAGTAATTTGAAAAAGAATTCTGCTAGGAATGAACTTAGAACAAAATTTTGAGCAAGAAATTTACTAATAAAATTCCCAGTTCAAGTTATTTGAACAAGAATTCTACAAGGAATGAACTAAGAATAAAATTTTGAGCAAGAAATTTACTAATAAAAAACCTAGTTCAAGTTATTTGAACAAGAATTCTACTAGGAAGAGACTTAGTAGAAACTTTTGAGCTCTTTTTGTAGTACGTAGAAACCTATTATAAGTAACCTAACGAGAGTAATTTGAACAAGAATTCTGCTAGGAATGAACTTAGAACAAAATTTTGAGCAAGAAATCTATTACAAGTAACCTAGCGAGAGTTATTTGAATAAGAATTCTACTGGGAATGAACTTAGAACAAAATTTTAAGCAAGAAATTTACTAATAAAAAACCTAGTTCAAGTTATTTGATAAAGAATTCTACTAGGAACAGACTTAGAAGAAATTTTTGAGCTATTTTTGTAGTACATAGAAACCTATTACAAGTAACCTAGCGAGAGTAATTTGAACACGGATTCTGCTAGGAATGAACTTAGAACAAAATTTTGAGCAAGACATCTATTACAAGTAACCTAGCGAGAGTTATTTGAACAAGAATTCTACTGGGAATGAATTTAGAACAAAATTTTGAGCAAGAAATTTACTAATAAAAATCCTAGTTCAAGTTATTTGAACAAGAGTTCTACTAGGAACAGACTTAGAAGAAAATTTTGAGCTATTTTTGTAGTACGTAGAAACCTATTACAAGTAACCTAGCGAGAGTAATTTGAACAAGAATTCTGCTAGGAATGAACTTAGAACAAAATTTTGAGCAAGAAATTTACTCATAAAAAACCTAGTTCAAGTTATATAAACAAGAAATCTACTAGGAACACACTTAGAAGAAATTTTTGAGCTATTTTTGTAGTACATAGAAACCTATTAGAAGCAACCTAGCGAGAGTAATTTGAAAAAGAATTCTGCTAGGAATGAACTTAGAACAAAATTTTGAGCAAGAAATTTACTAATAAAATTCCCAGTTCAAGTTATTTGAACAAGAATTCTACAAGGAATGAACTAAGAATAAAATTTTGAGGAACAAATTTACTAATAAAAAACCTAGTTCAAGTTATTTGAAAAATAATTCTACTAGGAAGAGACTTAGTAGAAAATTTTGAGCTATTTTCGTAGTACGTAGAAACCTATTACAAGTAACCTAGCGAGAGTAATTTGAACAAGAATTCTGCTAGGAATAAACTTAGAACAAAATTTTGAGCAAGAAATCTATTACAAGTAACATAGCGAGAGTTATTTGAATAAGAATTCTACTGGGAATGAACTTAGACCAAAATTTTAAGCAAGAAATTTACTAATAAAAAACCTAGTTCAAGTTATTTGAACAAGAATTCTACTAGGAACATACTTAGAAGAAATTATTGAGCTATTTTTGTAGTACGTAGAAAACTATTACAAGTAACCTAGAGAGAGTAATTTGAACGAGAATTCTCCTAGGAATGAACTTAGAACAAAATTTTGAGCAAGAAATCTATTACAAGTAACCTAGCAAGAGTTATTTGAATAAGAATTCTACTGGGAATGAACTTAGAACAAAATTTTAAGCAAGAAATTTACTAATAAAAAACCTAGTTCAAGTTATTTGATAAAGAATTCTACTAGGAACAGACTTAGAAGAAATTTTGAGCTATTTTTGTAGTACATAGAAACCTATTACAAGTAACCTAGCGAGAGTAATTTGAACACGGATTCTGCTAGGAATGAACTTAGAACAAAATTTTGAGCAAGAAATCTATTACAAGTAACCTAGCGAGAGTTATTTGAACAAGAATTCTACTGGGAATGAACTTAGAACTAAATTTTGAGCAAGAAATTTACTAATAAAAAACCTAGTTCAAGTTATTTGAACAAGAATTCTACTAGGAACAGACTTAGAAGAAAATTTTGAGCTATTTTTGTAGTACGTAGAAACCTGTTACAAGTAACCTAGCGAGAGTAATTTGAACAAGAATTCTGCTAGGAATGAACTTAGAACAAAATTTTGAGCAAGAAATTTACTAATAAAAAACCTAGTTCAAGTTATATAAACAAGAATTCTACTAGGAACACACTTAGAAGAAATTTTTGAGCTATTTTTGTAGTATGTAGAAACCTATTACAAGCAACCTAGCGAGAGTAATTTGAAAAAGAATTATGCTAGGAATGAACTTAGAACAAAATTTCGAGTAAGAAATTTACTAATAAAAATCCCAGTTCAAGTTGTTTGAACCAGAATTCTACTAGGGATGAAGTAAGAAATAACATTTTGAGCAAGAAATTTACTA
The DNA here is from genome assembly GCA_028641055.1 of Alopecurus myosuroides. Lineage (NCBI taxonomy): Eukaryota > Viridiplantae > Streptophyta > Magnoliopsida > Poales > Poaceae > Alopecurus > Alopecurus myosuroides. The sequence continues at coordinate 335,156,764 of CM054058.1, forward strand.
ATAAAAAACATAGTTCAAGTTTTTTGAACAAGAATTCTACTAGGAAGAGACTTAGTAGAAAATTTTGAGCTATTTTCGTAGTACGTAGAAACCTATTACAAGTAACCTAGCGAGAGTAATTTGAACAAGAATTCTGCTAGGAATGAACTTAGAACAAAATTTTGAGCAAGAAATCTATTACAAGTAACCTAGCGAGAGTTATTTGAATAAGAATTCTACTGGGAATGAACTTAGAACAAAATTTTAAGCAAGAAATGTACTAATAAAAAACCTAGTTCAAGTTATTTGAACAAGAATTCTACTAGGAACAGACTTAGAAGAAAATTTTGAGCTATTTTTGTAGTACGAAGAAACCTATTACAAGTAACCTAGCCAGAGTAATTTGAACAAGAATTCTGCTAGGAATGAACTTAGAATAAAATTTTGAGCAATAAATTTACTAATAGAAGTAGAAGTTATTTTAACAAGAATTCAGCTAGGAATGAACTTAGAATAAAATTTTGAGCTATTTTAGTAGTACGTAGAAACCTATTACAAGTAACCTAGTACAAGTAATTTCAACAAGAATTCTTCTAGGAATGAACTTAGAACAAAATTTTGAGGAAGAAATTCACAAATAAAAAACCTAGTTCAAGTAATTCTGCTAGGAATGAACTTAGAACAAAATTTGGAGCAATAAATTTACTAATAAAAAACCGAGTTCAAGTTATTTGAACAAGAATTCTACAAGGAATGAACTTAGAACAAAATTTTGAGCTATCTTTATAGTTCGTAGAAACCTACTTGGAATTTCTAAGTTATTTTAACAAGAATTCTACGTAGAATAAAAAATTTCTTGCAATAAAATTTGAACAAGAATTTTACTAGGAATGAACTTAGAAAAAAAATTTGAGCAAGAAATTTACTAATAAAAAATCTAGTTCAAGTTATTTGAACAAGAATTCTACTAGGAAGAGACTTAGTGATGCGGAGGGTTACTCCTAGATTGGCACGATCTTCACGAATCGACTAAGAACGACAAGAACACACGAAGAACACGAGATGGGGAAACGAGGGGGAATCGTGGGCAAAAGTGGGAAAACACAAAGGGGGATAAATAGCAAGAACCGAAAGATTCCAAACCTCCTGTCAACTAAACCCCGAGGGCCGCCTACGGAACGATCGATCCAACTGAACTCACCTTAATACAAACCGTTTCACACCCGTAGCCGGTCCACTACGCCAATAGAACCTCAAGGATTTACGAGAGGAAGATTGGACAACTCTTGACTGAAACCCAAGGGGAGAGGACAAATAGTTGGGTGAATCTTGATACGGTCCTAGACGAAGTCGTAGGAGTAGCCTTGATACGTTCCTAGGTACACACCATAGGAGTAGCCTCAAAGAGGGATACAAAGGAGCAAAGCTCAATGTTCTAATTTCAACTCTCGCGCTAGATCTGAGATTGGGGAGTCTATTTATAGTCTAGTGCCAAGGGGGTAGGTGGGAGGAGGAGATACAAGGGTCAAGGCCCGAAAGTTGGCACGCAGGCTGCGCAGGAGCGGAGGCTTCGGTGCTTTCATCGGAGGTCCCGGTGGTTCAGCCGGAGGCTCCGGTGGGGTTCCGGTGGGGGCTCCGCTCTTGTCGCACCGAACGGGTTTTCGGCGGAGGTAGCACCGGAGGCTCCGCCTCCAGGGTCGGACCACCAGAGGCTCCGGTGTTGGCTCCGGTGGAAGCTCCGCTCTTATCGAACAGAAGGGGGTTTGGGTGGAGGTGGCATCGGAGGCTCCGTGGCCTGGAGCCGGGCGGAGGCTCCGGTGGGTTCACCAGAGGTTCCGCCACCTGGGGCTTCTCTCGTTCGTCCCCTTGCGCTGGTCCTTCTTGATCACCTTCCACGTCTTCTTGGGAAACTCTTTGAGCATCGTTTTGGGGGTCCATGGTGGGGTCACACCTGAGCACACAAAGGGCATTTCCATGAGGTACGCACCATTCACCAAGTCACCGAAAGCATGTAGCGAGAGGAGTGAATTCACCTTGTCATGTATGGAATTTTCTCGTGGTCATGTCATTGGTGAACTTGGTGGAATTGGGTGGGCTGCATCATCTCCCCCCTTGAAAAAGAGTCGACCTCGACTCGCCGTCGCCTTCATCACTTGGGTATCCATGGAAGGGAGAGATGTCCTTGACATTGAAGGAGTTGTGGATGAGGTACTTGGATTGTGGTAAGTCGAGCTTGTAGGCGTTTTTGTTGATGCGCTTGACGATCTTGAAAGGGCCGTCGCCTCTTGGCTTGATCTTGGAGTTGCGCTTTTGGGGAAAATGGTCCTTGCGCAAGTGTAGCCAAACGAGGTCACCTTCTTGGAAGACCATTGGCTTCCTGTTCTTGTTCATGACGGAGGCTCGGTGCTCGAGATCTTTCGCAAGCGTAGCTCTTGTGGATTCATGTAGCTTCTTGATGTAGTCGGTGCGCTTGTCAATGTCCATGTTGGTTTCCTCGCGGAGAGGCAAATGTAGTATGTCGAGAGCGGTGTTGGGGTTGAAGCCGTAGACGATCTCTAAGGGGCTTCTCTTGGTAGCTTGGTGTAGTGATCGATTATAGGCGAACTCGGCATGTGGGATGCATTCCTCCCAATTCTTTAGGTTGGTCTTGATCAACGCTCGAAGGAGTGAAGATAGTGGGCGGTTGACGACCTCGATTTGTCCATCCGTTTGTGGGTGGTAGGCGGTGGAGAAGAGTAGCTTGACGCCGAGCTTGGCCATCAACATCTTCCAAAAGTATGAGGTGAACTTGACGTCCCGATCCGACTCAATTGAAGTGGGCACACCATGTAGATGCACAATTTCCCTGAAAAACAAGGTAGCAACATGTGAAGCATCGTCGGTTCAGTTGCAAGGAATGAAATGTGCCATTTTTGAAAAACTATCAACAACTACAAAAATGGAGTCCATATTGGTTTTAGTTCGTGGGATTCCTAGCACAAAATCCATACTAATATCACTCCAAGGTGCATGTGGAATAGGCAATGGCAAGTAAAGATCGTGAGGGTTGGAAGTAGACTTAGCTCGGTGGCATGTAGAACATCTCTTGACGTGTCTTTCCACTTGGTGCTTCATCTTGGGCCAATAGTAGTGATTTGAGAGCATGGCATAGGTCTTGTCGCGTCCAAAGTGTCCCATGAGACCTCTTCATGTGATTCCTTCAATAACAACAAACGAAGAGAGGACTCGGGAATACACAATTTGTTAGATTTAAACAAGAAACCCTTGTGACTATAGTAGTCATCAAAACCTCGGTTAGGCAATCATTTCTCAAACATAGGACCAAAGAAAACATCTTAAGAATGTAAGTCTTTGATCTCATCCAAACCAATCACATTGATGTCAAGACGTGTAAGAAGACACTCTTTTCTAGACAAGGCATCCGCTACAACATTTTCTTTACCTTTCTTGTACTTAATGACATAAGGAAAAGATTCAATGAATTCTACCCATTTAGCATGCCTTTTGTTCAACTTAGCTTGACTTTTCAAGTACTTCAATGATCCGTGATCGGAATGAATGACAAATTATTTAGGCCAAAGGTAGTGTTGCCAAACTTCTAACACTCTAACCAAAGCAAATAGTTCCTTATCATATATTGGGTAATTGAGTTTAGCGCCATCTAGTTTTTCACTATGATAAGCAACATGACGTCCATTTTGGATGAGAACGCCACCAATTCCTATACCACTAGCATCACACTCAATCTCAAAAGTTTTATCAAAATCCGGCAAGACAAGCAAAGGGGCTTCGGTCAAACATTTCTTAAGTGTGTCAAAATCTTTTTGTTGCGCGTTGCCCCAAACAAAAGGTACATTCTTTTTGGTAAGTTCATTCAAAGAGCAAGCAATTGTTGAAAAATCTTTGAAAAAGCGGCGATAGAAACCGGCAAGGCCATGGAAGCGCCTTATCTCACCCACGAAAGTAGGGTTGGGCCAATTCCTAATTGCCTCGATTTTCTTGTTGTAGACTTCAATACCATTGGAAGAGATCACAAATCCCAAGTAAACAAGCTTGTTGGTGCAAAAATTGCATTTGCAAAGATTGGCAAAAAGTTTTGCTTTCCAAAGACTTTCTATAAATGCGAATGTCGTCGAAGTAAACCACAACAAATTTTCCAATAAGAGGATGTAAGACTTTGTTCATGAGGCGCATAAATTTTGAAGGAGCATTGGAAAGACCAAAAGGCATGACAAGCCATTCATACAAGCCAAGTTTTGTTTTGAAATCCGTTTTCGATTCATCACCTATACTCACGCGAATTTGATGGTATCCACTTTTAAGATCAATTTTGGAAAAGATAGTAGCACCACTCAATTCATCAAGCATGTCATCAAGCCTAGGAATAGGGTGTCTATATCTAACGGTGATAACATTGATAGGTCGGGAATCCATACACATGCGGGAAGTAGAATCTTGCTTTGGAACAAAGATAACCGGCATGGCACAAGGGCTAAGAGATTCGCGGATAAAACCATTCTCGAGTAGTTCTTGAATTTGGCGCTCAATCTCCTTAGTCTCCTCGGGGTTGGTGCAGTAAGGAGCGCGGTTGGGGAGGGGCACGCCCGGGATGAGGTCAATGCGGTGCTCGATTCCTCGTAGAGGAGGAAGGCCCGCAGGGAGTTCATCAGGTAAGACGTCTTCAAATTCCAGCAACAAAGGCAACAAAGATGGAGAAAAATTTGTCATGTCGTTAGTTTCAAGTGCTTCCCCTTTGCACACAAGGACAAAGTGGAGGATGGATGGCTTATCTCATAACTCTCGCATCTCCCTTTCGGTGTCAAGTAAGGCAAGGCATTTGGGAACACTCGAAGTTTTTCCACTCATATTTGGCTTGTGGCTCTCACTCTCTTTTTGGTGGGTCACTCTCTCACAACTCATCTCACGAGACTTGAGCTCTTCTTGTTTACGTGCAAGAGTCTTGGCGTTGTCGGGGATCACTTGGCTAGGAGACATGGGACAAAGCACAAATGTCTTGTTATTCCACTTGAAGCTATAGTGATTGGTACGCCCATCATGAATAGCACTCTTGTCATATTGCCAAGGTCGTCCAAGTAGAATATGACACACGGTCATAGGAACAACGTGACACTCCATCGTGTCTTCATAGGGACCAATCTTGAATTGCACGGAAACCATATGTTGAATCTTGAAAGTTCCGGAGTCACTAAGCCATTGGACATGGTATGGATGAGGATGTTCCTTGTAGGTCAATTGGAGTTTGTCGCAAAGCTCTTTGCTAGCTAAGTTGTGGCAATTTCCACCATCGATGATGACCTTGATTGATTTTCCATTGATACCGACTCTAGTTTGAAAGAGATTGCACCATTGATCATGCTCATCTTGAGGAGAAGTAGTAAGGACTCTTGTCACCACTAGCGATGGATTCTTGTCCTCGTCGTAATAGACACTTTCTTCATCATCATTGGGCACGTCCAAGGAGTTGAGAGCAACTTGATGCAAGGTATAGTATTCGCCTTCACTCATGAAATCACGTTCACCGTCTTGGTTAACAATCATTATCATCTTGTTGGAACACTCGAAGGAACTATGGCCACTTCCATGTGACGCCCCGAGATCGGGCACTATGCAGATTTCAGCATTCCCGCCAAAATCCACATAATAGCCGATTCCAGGTTGCCACTTGTGATAACATTACAACAGTTCACGAACAATCCACAACAACAACAGAAAAGATATATACAAGATGACTCAAACGAGTCAGGGATACAACTGATACAATACAAAGATCCAAATAACAGCGGAAGAAACAACATAGCGTCCGACTACGGACAAGATACAAATTGGACTAAGAGTCCTGAAGATAACCGAGAGCGTCCAATCCCTGCCCAGGCCAAGCCGGAGGGATTCCCAAGCTAACGTCGTCAGACTTCAAACCTGTTGACTGCAATGTTGAATATGCAGCCACGAAAAAGGATTCGTGGGTCAGTACGGTTAAGTACTGGCAAGTGGATAAACCATACTCACAAGATACCGGCGTAGCCAGTCATCACAAGATACAAATACTTTGGGTTCAACGGAAAGGAAGGGATTATTGCAATTAAGCGGCAGCGGGCTGCACTAACCAACTACAGAAACACACTACAACTTCCGGCTAACAGAAAGAAGATAAGAGAGCGTATCGTAACCAACTACAACTACTCACCAGACAATACCCATCCAATGTCACCCCCTACTAAGGAAGCAACCCAAGGATAACTCACACTGTTGATTAAGGTGAAGGTCAGGTTATTGTGGCAATAGGCCTATTACTAGTCAAATTATTATTGATTAGGTGTAAGTTGTCTGAGTACTTGTTAGCCAGTACTTCCACCAAGTAATCCATAACCGCGGAAAACACGGCTTCTCGAGAAGATTTATCCCTGCAGGGTGTGCTCCAGTACCCGTACACACTCAAGCCACCAACTAAAACTCAGGTTGGCTTGACACGACCCAAACCGTCTCTACAACCCATCCTAGGAGCCACAGAGCTATAAGGTCCCAGCCACGCAGCCGAATACTCAGCGCAGGTGTGCAAAACTCCCGCAGGACACAACACCCCGGCACTACAGGCCTCGCCCTATATGCATCATCATCATCATCATCAGTAACCATGGGTGATCAACCCATTATGCAAGGAGCAAATGGAACACCCGAACTAAGTGTGGCTCTTCGGACAAGTTGCAGATCAGGTCTAAGTCGAGGGGGGTCCCATACTACCACCCGGATGCGGTGAGCACGCTCATCATGGATCAGTAGACAAGACTCTTTTCCTAGTTAAGTTCGACACTAGCAGGCTTCAAAACCCTAACCCGGGCCTCCTGCCGGTGCCTTATCATCAAATTATTATTGTTACCCCAAACATTAACATGTTGTTGATTGAATTGAAACCCAACTATCAACTAAACAGGTGATAGAACAAAGGACAACAAGACTCGAGCGCAAACAACACTAAGCATGCAACTACGACACGAGGGCCAACAGGGTAAACAAGCAACAGTTAATAGGAAGTGGAAGGAAGGCTATATCAGGGCTGCAAGTAAACATATAATAGGATCGAGACACAAGCATCGAATCAACAGGCTAGAATAAGAACAACGGAAAGAATCGGTAACAAGTGATGAAAGGTAGCCATATGGCAGGAAGTGAGTATACTTGCCTGGAATCTAGCAAGTAGAGGTACATCCACAGAACTTGTCGTTGCTCACATCATCTCAACGTCCTATCCGCGAAGAAGCATCGAACCTCGAACAAACACCGGATGCAACAATTACTACTACGGCAAAAGATCCAGCATGATCCTATTTTATATGCATGGCATGGCAAGATGCAACATGGGAAACAACTTAAGCAATTTAATCGGAACCGGAGTCCCAACAATTAATTTATAATGTTCAAGTTATTTATCTAACCATCAATTTAAATGTTGTTTAGCATGGAAAACAGTAAATAGGTGAGTTAGCAATATTAAATGGAATAGGGCAACAATTGAATTAAATACCCCAACACATTCCATATTTATTTATTAGGTGAACATACATAACACTACTACAAATGCAACATGCAAGGTGCAAACATGAACATGGATGGCATGAACAGATTAAGTGCATTTTTCTGGTATGAAAACATATTTTATTTGTTGGATTTGGAATTAAAATGAGCAAGTTATCAAATTAACAATTTTAAATGCATTAATTAAGAAATAGTTGTTTTCAGCAATTTAATTTATTCAAAACAGAAAACAAAGTTGATATTTGCAAAGTTTAGAGAATTTTGATTGGAAAACATATTTTACTTTTCAAATTTGGAGTTAAAATGAATTAGTTATGATTTATGCAATTAAATCAATTTAAATTGAGCCGGAAGCCCAACATTTAATTTAGGAGGTTCGAGTTATTTATCTACCCACAAAAAATGCAATGCAACACATGAATGAGATGACATTTTAATTATACTTGATATGTTATAGAAAATAGGGCATAGGTAAAGGGGTTTGGGTTTGGGGTGCACACGTGTGGAGAGGATCGCCGGGGTCAACGCCGGAAACTTCGGGACGTGGAGGAAGTAGTCGACGTCGAGGAAGTAGTCGTTCCAGGGTCATCGTCATGGAGGTAGTCGTAGTAGTCGTGGGCGATCCGCAACATCGTTGTCTTCGAGGTTGGTGGCGGGCATGTCGGTCCCAATCTTCACGGCACGCACGAAGGCGGCCAACGCAAGCGAACACGACGAAGGCGATGTAGTCGTTCACGGTTCGTCGAGGAAGTAGTCGTGGTCGTGGTTTGGTCCGAGGTCCTCGGTGTGGCGGTACTTGTCGGCGATGATCTTGTGGATGTGGTACCGTTCGGTGTACATCTCCGCGGCGTCAAGGTCATGAAGACACGAGCACGATGGCCTCGGCCATGAGGAATAACACACGGGCATGAAAGGGTCCCTGCGAGGCAAAGTGATTCTTGTGGACATTCCAACAAGCACCTGGCGGGCATCAACGGAGAGGGCGAACCGCACCGCTGCAGGACACGGGCATGAGCTGTGAGTAGCGAGGGGCGACGGCGACGAGCTCGGAGGTGGGGAGGATGCCGGCGACGGGGCACGGCTTCGGCCATGGAGAGGAGGCCGCGGAAGGGGCAGCTGCTACGAGAGGGAGGTCGGCTCCCGTCCCGTGCCGGAGTCGCTGCGGGTGGAGGCGGAGCTCGGCGTCGGCCGGAGGTCAAGGGGGAGCAGCAGCGGCGTCGGAGGTGAGGGAGGGCGGCGCCCTGCTTGAGGGTCAGCGGCGGCCGGCCGGAGAAGAGGGCGGCCGCGGCCTTCTCCTTGGCGGCGGCGCGAGCAGCAAGAGGGAGGGGGCGGCGGAGCTTGAGGGAAGGGAGGCGACGGCCGGCGGAGGGAGAGGCGGTGAGGAAGATGGGCGATGGGAGGCGGCGTCGCTCGGGAGGAAAAGGAGACGAGGGTCGAGCGAGAGGAGCGACGGGAGGACAGCGATGGGGTTGGGGTTCGATCCCCTTCCCTGGCCTCGCGTGCGTGGTGTGTTGCGTTTCTGTGTGTGCGTGAGTGTGATTGGGCCTGGGGTCGTGTGCGTGCGTGAGTTGTGTGTTGTGTGTGTTGTGTGCGTGCGTGTGTTGGCCTGGGTGTGGTGTGGGCTTAGGGTTAGGACTTGGGGCTGGCTGGGCCGGTGGTGGCCTGGCCTGCCACCTGAAAATAGTTTTTTTTTATATAAAATTGCAGAAAAAAGAAGGTTTCATTATTAAAGAAAAAAAAATAGTTTTGGGGTAGCAAAATAACACCAGATATTTTAGAAGAAGATTTTATGCAATTAAAACATTTCCCCCCCAGTTTTCCATGAATGATGATGCATGATGGCATGCCGATGCGAAAGAAAAGAAAAAGAACAGGCAACCTACTTGGGGAAAAACCCCGGTCATTACAACCGACACCACTAACAAGGGATTGCGCCCTCGCAATCCGCCCGAAGCAAGGGGGAGGGAAGAGTTCGACTATCGATCCTTCATGCTTCACGTTGATCTCCTCGACACCACCAACAAGGGATTCTCGACACCACTAACAAGAGATTCTTGCTCAGAGTGACGACGATGTTCTTCCACCAGGAATCTTCCGATGATCGAACCTATTAGGTTAAAGGCTCAGAAAACGTCCACCCACGTAGGATCCTAACACTTTGAAAGATTGAGTACGAGAGTAGACTCCAAAACAAATGAGATAGAAGGAGAAATAGAATGAAGATGAGGAGAAAACAAGAATCCTATTGAGATGTTTTCCAAAATAATTTAGCAGAAATAGTTTTTGACACTCTAGAAACAACGACCGTTAGCGAGGTTATCCTTACAGGCTTTGCGGACCCGTTGCTTCGATAACCATTCGTATCGAAACAATCTCGGGAATCGGAACCAAGGCTCTGATACCATTTGTGACGCCCCGAGATCGGGCACTATGCAGATTTCAGCATTCCCGCCAAAATCCACATAATAACCGATTCCAGGTTGCCACTTGTGATAACATTACAACAGTTCACGAACAATCCACAACAACAACATAAAAGATATATACAAGATGACTCAAACGAGTCAGGGATACAACTGATACAATACAAAGATCCAAATAACAGCGGAAGAAACAACATAGCGTCCGACTACGGACAAGATACAAATTGGACTAAGAGTCCTGAAGATAACCGAGAGCGTCCAATCCCTGCCCAGGCCAAGCCGGAGGGATTCCCAAGCTAACATCGTCAGACTTTAAACCTGTTGACTGCAATGTTGAATATGCAGCCACGAAAAAGGATTCGTGGGTCAGTACGGTTAAGTACTGGCAAGTGGATAAACCATACTCACAAGATACCGGCGTAGCCAGTCATCACAAGATACAAATACTTTGGGTTCAACGGAAAGGAAGGGATTATTGCAATTAAGCGGCAGCGGGCTGCACTAACCAACTACAGAAACACACTACAACTTCCGGCTAACAGAAAGAAGATAAGAGAGCGTATCGTAACCAACTACAACTACTCACCAGACAATACCCATCCAATGTTACCCCCTACTAAGGAAGCAACCCAAGGATAACTCACACTGTTGATTAAGGTGAAGGTCAGGTTATTGTGGCAATAGGCCTATTACTAGTCAAATTATTATTGATTAGGTGTAAGTTGTCTGAGTACTTGTTAGCCAGTACTTTCACCAAGTAATCCATAACCGCGGAAAACACGGCTTCTCGAGAAGATTTATCCCTGCAGGGTGTGTGAAAGTGCACTATGGTCAACTAGAGGGGGGGGGGGGTGAATAGGTTGACTACCAATTTTTCTTTTCTTTTCCTTTTAAGGGGCTTAGTAAGATAAGATACGATTCTCTAGATGTGCAACTAAGTGAACAACCTATGTGAAGGGAGTAGTATGCGCAACGGAAGTAAAGCGTAAGGTAGTAAAGCAAACAACAAGTGTAAACAAGGAGACAAGGATATGTTTCACCGTAGTTCCTTCTCAAAGAGAAGTACGTCTACGTTGGAGAGGTGGGGAGCCACCTAGGCGCTCCTCAATAGCACGGTTGTGCACACCTTGTTCTCCTTGAGCTTCTCCGGTGAGGGAGATGCTCGTTTCCACTATGAGGTCGACTTGAAGGCGTTGACCAAACCTTTACAAGGGCTTGAGGTCACTCCACAAGGATGGAGGCTCTCAAGCAATCCGTAGCTTCTTGCAACAAGGTGGAAACTACAAGCACGAGATCTACTAAGGTTTCTAGGCCTCAAGTAGGATTCTAGATCTACTAGGTTGTGGTGGATGGATTTGAAATTCCTTTGGTGGAAGTGTGGATCTAGGTCTCCTCTAGCTCTCCACCAAGTTTGGGAGTGATTGGGTGGACGGAGAGGGAGATCTAAGAGGTTGAAGCTTTCATTAATGGCTAGGAGAGAGAGTGGGAAAAGCTTGGCATTTATGAGGTAGGTGAAGGGGTATTTATACTCTTGGCCACGAAGTAGCCGTTTGCAGTCCAGTGCACCGGAGGCTCCGGTGGTTTCACCGGAGGCTCCGGTGGGTCTTCTTTGCACTGCGCAGTTGCGCAGTGCCTTATCCTTTTTGCGCTGCTGAGGAGGCCGGAGGCTCCGGTGGATCGAGCGGAGGTTCCGCCCACCGGACCCGCACCGGAGGCTCCGGTGGAACCTCCGCCACTTTCCAACAGAAGGGGTGCCGAGCGGAGCTAGCACCGGACCCTTCACCGGAGGCCATTTGCCCTAGCGCCAGGGGGCCACCGGATGTCCACCGGAGGCTCCGGTGGAACCTCCGCCACTTTCCAACAGAAGGGTGTTTGAGCGGAGGGACCACCGGATGCCCACCGGATCCTTTTTGCACACAGGCTGAGTGGCAGCAGCGGGCTGAGCCTCCGGTGGATTCACCGGAGCCTCCGGTGGATTTACCGGAGCCTCCGGTGGATTCACCGGAGCTTCCGCCCCTGCATATTTTGGCTTCCTGGGATCCTTTCTCTTAGCACTTTTCGAATATATTAAGCATTAGCCCCATAGATATAGTGAACCTAATAACCTGGGCATTTTCATCATTTGAACAAACATTAGATCCAACAATTATGTTGTCATATAATTACCAAAACGGACGATGATCTTTCAATCTCCCCCTTTTTGGTAATTGATGACAACATAATTATTTGCATGATTACGGACTCAACATGAACGGAGCTCCCCCTAAAGATATGCTCCTTTCATATTGAGATCACTAAGACATGATATAAACTAATAATAATATGACAATGATAACACATAGCACACATATCACATAGATAATATGAAACGAGGTTCACACATGATCACAATATAGCGAGGTTCATGATAGACACGAATAAGATAAACAACCGAAGTTCCAAATAGTTCAAATAAAATTCCCTCAAGCAAAAGAGAGATGCAAATCAAAGAAAGCTTGAGGGACCATGCAAATGCCCGTTGCCTAATATATCTTTCTCCCCCTTTGGCATCAAGATACCAAAAGAGGGAGAGCCAAGTGCTAACGCCCCAAATCATTCGGAGGATGTTGGAGATGCTTCCGGAGCCGGGGAGGGAACACGGTGAGAACTAGTGGCTTCGTCTCCTTCTTCCTCGGACCATTCAATGAGCTTGCCCTTGGAGTCCTTAGCTTGCCAAGCATCCCAATCTGTGATGCTATCAAGAACCGGGGATTCAATGGAGAGACCCTCTTCACGGAGACGTTCACGAGATGCTTGAGCCTTTCTACGTGCCTTGAGTTCCGCATCATAATGTGCCTCCCATTGATGTTGCTCAATCTTTTTGTTCAAGCAAAATACTTTCTTGAGAGCCCGAGCCATCCATTTGAAGGCATTGCTAGAAGGAGGGGGTTGAGATGGACCCTCGGGTTCCGCTTCCTCATCCACAATGATGTGAGGCCGAGCCTTGTGCTTGCGAACATCTGGAGTGGGATGCACATCGGGCTCGGTGTGATTCTTCATGAGGAGCCTCTTTTCCGTATGAGAGATCCAAAGAGAATCATCCAAAGGATCATCCGGAAACCTAGCATTCCACACCTTCAATATAATTTTCATGATGAAAGGACCAAAGCAAGCATTCCTTCGGTTGGCAATGACATGCCACATCTCGTTCCAAATGTAGTCAAGGACATCAAGCTTGCGAGGAGTGGCATCCATACGGTGTTGATGAGTGAGAAGCAACAAGTTCTTCATGAAACCTTGAATCTCATCCACATTGCCCGCCTTTGGATTGATAGTCTCTCTATAGACCCGTAACATGATGTCATAGGTGGGATAGAGACCCTTGACGAAGCCCACGGCATATTTCTTCCAATGATAGAGGGGAGTGAGGTCATCCTTTGAATTAGCTTGAGCGGAGTGAACTCGAAACCACCCATTAGCAAATTCTTCTCCGTTGGCAAAAGGACCAAAATCTGGGTAGCCACCAAGAAGAGTGCCAACATCCTTCCAAGTGATGTCAAGTTGTTTGTCCTTGGTCATCCAAATGAGGTGGCGGTTGGTCTCATTGCCAAGATGAACTGTGGCAAGGAACTGACAGACGAGCTCTTCATCAAAGTCTTGTTGAAGGGTGATAATGGGACGGAGGCCAAACTTCTCAATGACCTCAAGGGCCTCCCCAAAGTACTTGTGGTTGCGTTCCATGTGACCAATGCTTATAGCATGTTGGGGAACCACATTTTCCTTGGGCTTCCTCATCAAGATCTCCTTGAATATCTGTCCTTGGAAGGCGGTGTGGAACCGCGGATCCTTCCCCCGGAATTGGGGCATTTGGCGGTCACGGGCAATGACATAGGGATTTTCCCTTCTTTCCTTGATAAATGTCCCATCGGACATCTTGGATGCGGTTGGTGCGGTGTTCTTCCTTGGCAAGGTCTTCTCGGGAGCCGGAAATCTCTTGCGCTTGCCTTGAGTACGGTCAAGTTCCTCTTGAATCTCATCCACGGGAGGTGGGTTGCGGCGGCCCGTGGACTTGTACCTTACTCCTTTCCCTTTGGAGCCGGAAGCATCTATCATAAAAATCGAGAAGAGCAAGAAAAACAAGTAAAGCTCGAGTCAAATAAGGCACGCACAAACCAAAGAACCAAGATATTCATGGTGTTAGGGTTGAATAATCTAGGGTTAGGGCAACTTCCCATGGAACCGCAACGATTCAAGCCTAACATGGATTATCTAGGTTGCTAGGGTGAGTACTTGAGAAAATCCACTCCTAAAACTCCAAAACCACAAATCTAGAATGCTAGAACATGAACTCCTATGCATCTCATCCATCAACTAGATGAGAGAGAGAGAGAGCACATACCGGCTTCATCCATGGTGGAGAAAGGAGGAGGGAAGGTTCCCGGGGCGTCCCTAGGCGAGGAGGAGGTCTCCCCGCGGTGGAGCACCCGAATCCGGCGGCGGTGAGCTTGGGGGCGGCGGCGGTTGAGAGGAAGAAGATGGGGGCGTGGGGGAAAATGAGATTGGATCTCACTTACCCCCGTGCCCCCCAATCTTTAACCGCAGTGATTTTTCCGCCGGCGGAACCTCCGGTGGTTTCACCGGAGCCTCCGCTCCCGCCAGCGGAGCCTCCGGTGGAATCACCGGAGCCTCCGCTCCTGTCCCAAAACTTTAAGTTTTGGCCCGCTGAGCCACAGGGACCCAGCGGGGCCTCCGGTGAGGTACCGGTGGACAGCCCCGGCGGAGCCTCCGGTGGATTCACCGGAGGTTCCGCCCAAATGAATTTCAGCGCGCCGAGATTGGAAAAACTCGAGCAATACAATAAGAGCAATGGTTTGGGCAAGTTGGGCTTGGGTTGGAAAAACTTTTTACTGTCATACGAGAGACATTGCTCGACGGGGTTCGCAAGAGCCATAAAACACGTGAAAAACCGAACCCGTACGAGTTGTCAAGATGAGGATATAAAGTGAGAAAATGATCAAAAACACCTCAAGGGTTGGTGGCCGAGACCACCATGTTTGAGTGTGTAACTTGGCACCGCGAAGATATATCTTGGGTCCAAAATTACTACTCACAATTAAGCACAATGAGTCACAACTTGACTAGATATGCAATGATTGATTGATTTTCGCATAATAAAAGGAGTGCATACTCATGAGTTGAGTAGCGCTCCCCCTATATCCATGCCTACACCTAGACGAGATAGCAAGTATAATGAGGGTAGATATGCAAGGTTTCAAGTGAAGTTGGAGGAATCTATGACATTCAGTTCATTCCTCAAAGCTCGAAATCTTGGTTCATCAAGGGCCTTCGTGAAAATATCGGCAAGTTGATCCGTGGTGGAGACATAAGAGAGATCAATATCACCTTTCTCAACATGATCCCGAATAAAGTGATGACGAATCTCAATATGCTTCGTCTTGGAGTGAAGAACCGGGTTGTAGGCGATCTTGATAGCACTCTCATTGTCACAAAGAAGAGGCACCTTGTCAAAATGAATACCATAATCCTTCAAGGTTTGCCTCATCCATAGCAATTGGGCACAACAACTTGCCGCGGAGATATACTCGGCCTCGGTGGTGGAGAGAGCAATACAATTTTGCTTCTTGGAAGACCAACAAACCAAGGAGCGGCCAAGAAATTGGCAACCCCCGGATGTGGACTTCCTATCCGTCTTCTCTCCCGCATAATCCGCATCCGAGTAACCAATGAGCTGAAAGCTTGAACCCTTGGGGTACCAAAGACCGAAGTTTGGGGTATGAACTAGATATCGAAAGATTCGTTTCACGGCTTCCAAATGACTTTGCCTCGGAGAGGCTTGAAACCTTGCACATTTACCTACGCTATACATGATATCGGGTCTAGATGCACAAAGGTAAAGCAAAGAGCCAATCATGGAGCGGTATACCTTTTGATCTACCTCTTTCCCATTAGGGTCGGGTTTCAAGTCGGTGGTTGTGGACATAGGGGTCTTCATAGGTTTGGCATCATTCATATTAAATCTCTTGAGCATGTCTTGAGTATATTTGGCTTGTTTGATGAAGGTTCCTTCATAATATTGATTCACTTCGAAGCCAAGAAAGAATTCCAACTCTCCCATCATAGACATCTCAAACCTATCGGTCATAAGCTTGCAAAACTCCTCATTGAACAAGGTGTTAGTAGACCCAAAAATGATGTCATCCACATAGAGTTGGCATATGAACAAGTCACCTCCAACCGTCTTGGTAAAGAGGGTGGGATCGATTAAACCAACATTAAACCCGCGATCTACTAGAAACTCTTTAAGGTGCTCATACCACGCACGTGGAGCTTGTTTAAGCCCATAGAGCGCCTTATCAAGTTTATAGACATGATCGGGGTGGTTGGGATCCTCGAAACCCGGAGGTTGCTTGACATATACTAACTCATTAATGGGACCATTAAGAAAAGCACTTTTGACATCCATTTGTTGTAATTTGAAGTTATGATGAGATGCATAGGCAAGTAAGATACGAATGGATTCAAGGCGAGCTACAGGGGCAAAAGTTTCACCGAAATCGATACCTTCGACTTGAGAAAAACCTTGGGCCACCAATCTTGCCTTGTTGCGAATGACAATACCATCTTTGTCTTGCTTGTTCTTGAACACCCATTTGGTACCAATAACATTTTTGCAATCCTTGGGTCTTGGCACTAATTTCCACACCTTGTTGCGCTCGAAGTTATTGAGTTCATCATGCATGGCTTCAAGCCAATCTTGATCTTCGAGAGCTTCATATACCTTCTTGGGTTCAATGAAGGAGACAAATGCATGAGCCTTGCTAAAATCCGCCAATTGCCTTCTAGTGACCACTCTTCCACGAACTTGACCAAGAATCATGTCCTCCGTATGACCCGCTCGTTCAAGATTCTCTTGCCTTCTCTTTGCTCTTCGAGCCAATATCTCCTCCAAAGATTCCTTGGATATGGATTGAGAATCACCTTCTTCATCGGAGACATGTCCATCTTCATTTTGCCCTTGATCAATAATGGGTGATGAATCACCACTAGGTTGAGCATTCTCAACAATAATAGAATCTTGATCATGATTTAGGTGTGTTGCTTGGCCTTGGTCATTAGCTTGGCCTTGATCGTTAGCTTGAGGGCTTGGTGCATCTTGTTGGATAGCTTGATCATCAATGGGTGTAGTCAATGGCTCCACTTGAGTGGGGCATAGTCCTTCTCCCTCCGTCATCCGGTAACCCTCAATGGGAATTATTTCACCAATCCCCATTCTTCTTATGACGATGGGAGGAATTGCATCTCCTACAACACCATGATCTATACGCCCCCCTTGGGAGCCATTATCCTCATCAAACACCACATCTATAGCTTCTTCAACTTGTCCGGTGGACTTGTTGTAGACTCTATAGGCGTGAGCGTTTGTGGCATAACCAACAAAAATGCCCTCATAAGATCTAGTCTCAAATTTTGACAACCGTTTACCTTTCTTGCGAATGAAGCACTTGCAACCGAAGACCTTGAAGTAAGATACATCCGGTTTCTTACCCGTGAGAATCTCATAAGGGGTCTTGTTCAAGATCTTGCGAAGATATAACCGGTTGGTGGCGTGACATGCGGTGGAGACGGCTTCGGCCCAAAAGTTATAGGGAGAAGAGAACTCCGCAATCATAGTTCTAGCCGCATCCATCAAAGTCCGGTTCTTTCTCTCCGCAACACCATTTTGTTGAGGGGTATAAGGAGTGGAGTATTGATGAGCAATGCCCTCTTCACTAAGAAAACCCTCAACGGTGTAGTTCTTGAACTCCGAGCCATTGTCACTCCGGATAGCCAATATGGTAGCATTGTGTTGGCGCTCGACTAGAGTGATGAACTCGATGACTCTACTTTGAGTTTCACTTTTCCTCTTGAAGAAATACACCCAACAATATCTTGAATAGTCATCCACAATTACCAAACAATACTTCTTTCCTCCGAGACTATCATAGGATAGTGGACCAAAGAGATCTAAGTGAATGAGCTCGAGAATTCTTGTAGTGGAGATAGATGTCTTGGTTGGGTGTTGTTCTCCATGTTGCTTCCCAAAGGTGCAAGAGCTACACACACGATCTTTAGCAAATTTAGCTTTGGTTAGTCCTAGAACGTGATTGCCACTTTGGAGATCATGCAACATTCTCATATTGGTGTGGGCTAGTCGGCGATGCCAAAGCCATCCCACATCAACTTTAGCCATTAGGCATGTCGCGGCACACGTGTCTTCTTTAGAGAAGTCCACTACATACATGCCGTTCTCGACAAACCCAACAAAGGCTACTTTAAGAGATGTCTCCCAAGTGACAATCACACTCTCTTTATTAAAGAACGAGGTGAAACCACAATTTGCAAGTTGAAGAACGGACATCAAATTATAGCCAAGGGACTCAACAAGGAGAACATTCTCAATTGATAAATCATTCGAGATTGCTACCTTGCCTCGTCCCAATACCTTAAGCTCGGACTTATCACCAATAGTGACGCAATTGAGATGAGGTAGAGGAGGTTCAAGATTGCTTATTGCGTCAAGGCTTCCGGTCATATGTTGGGATGCACCACTATCCACTGTCCATTTGTTAGACCCGGAAGCATTTCCCTACAAGAGATCAATTTCTTGATTTAGGTACCCATCCTTCAATGGGTCCTCTTTTGTTAGTAACAAGGGTCTTAGGAACCCAAATAGTCCAATGATAATCATCACCATAAGAAGTACCAACGTATTTAGCATAAACATGTCCATCCCTAGATTTCATAAGAACATAAGATGGATTATATTTTCCGGCGAAATCATTATGAGTGATGCTCCCCCTAGAGGTATCACCACCCATAATGGCGTTGGTCTCCTTTTCTTTGGTCACCTCACCCTCTTTCACAAAGACAACATTTTGAGGGGGAGAGGTGACATTCTTGGATGTCTTCTTTGACTTGGAAATGAACCCAAGTCCCTCTTTACCTTTCTTGGCACCTTGAGAGCTTATTGCATCGTTGAGAATTCTTTCCTTCCCTACATTGTTAGTCGTAGAGGAAGAGGTAGGTGCAATAACAACACTATTTGATGAAGATGCAACATGCTTATTTGATTGTTGAGCTAGAAGCTTAATTCGAGACTTGGCAAGTTTGTCATGAATTTCCTTAAGAGATTTAAACTCTTCTTTTAGTTTGTCATGTTCCTTGTCAAGTTTTTCATGAGCTATTCCTAGCTTCAACTCTTCCTCTTCAAATTCTTTAAGCAAAACAAGAGATTTAGCATGTTCTTTCTTAAGTTTGGCAAGAGATTTTTCATTGTCTTTCCTAAGCTTAGAGACACTAATAGCATAAGAGTCTTGTAAGCTAGATAGTCTTTCTTCAAGAGAGGCTCTCATGGATCTCTCCTTTTCGAGAGCCTTAATTAGTTCACCATCATGATTCTCATTGGTACCACCATGATTCTCCAAGGTCATGATGATTTCCTCTTTCTCATCAATGAGAGAGTTGGCATCATCAAGTTGCCTTAGGAGAGTTTTTACTTTTTCTTTAGTTTCACCTTCAAGACTATTCAACCAAGACCCTAGGTTCTTGGCCTCCTCATCTTCACCAATGTTTTCAACACAATCCAATAACGAGGGAGAGGTAGTGTTAATAGACTTGGAGGTGGAAGTTATTACCGCGGTGGCTTTTGCCATGAGACATGTAGGTCGGATCGATGTCTTCTCATTGGGAGATTCAAATAGAGAGACCGATGAAGAGGAAGTGGTAGCTATGGCGACGTGGGCAACACCTACGACTTCATCTTCTCCTTCATCTCCGGAGTAGTATGTCTCCAATGTGGGGCCTTCTTGAACATATAGCGCCCTTGGAACCCTTCTAGCGAGGTTCTTGTGTTGTGGAGCTTTGTTCTTGTCCTTGCGAACAAGCTTCCCTTCATTCTCTTCTCTTGGCTCGAAGGGACACTCCTTGACAAAGTGGTTTGCACTTCCACAATTATAACATGTCCTTGGCCGTTCCCCTTTCTTCCTAAAGATCTTGTTCCTTGAAGGTCTTGGGGCACCGGCTTTGTGAGCCTCCCATCTCTTCCAATACCCTTGCATGGCAAGAGCAATACATTTATGGGCACCCTTGTATGTATCCTCATAGTCCTCATCATCATCATCATCATCATCATCAACTTCTTCAATCTTGGCCATTGCTCTAGACTTCAAGGCAAGGTTGGGAGAATTTCCATGTCCTCTAGAGCGAGCAAGAGCATCATCCGCACTTTTGTGAGATAGGGATATGGCAATGAACTCACTTAGCACTCCAATGGAGTTAAGGGAGTTGTAGTCGGATCTTGTTCGAATGCTAGTGGAGAGGTTCTTCTCAAATGGAGTTATGGCCTTGACGAACTTCCTCTTGATCCATTCATCGGAGATTTCCTCTTTCCCAAAATCTCTTAGTTGATTGCCAAGAGTGACAACTCTTCTATATAGCTCCTCGGGACTCTCGTCTTCAAGCATGACGAAGTTTTCGGACTTGTCGAGAGCCACATCATATTTTGATGATTGAATGCTAGCATTTCCTTGGAACAAGGAGTCAAGTTTATCCCATGCTTCCTTGGCGGTCTTCAAGCCGCGAATGTGCTCAAGATGTTCTCTTGGGAGGGCCTTTTGGATAGTCACAATAGCGGTCTTGTTGAGTTGGAATTCCACGTCTTCTCTTGGGGTCAAGTTGTTTGGATCATGAGGGTGGAATCCATGAACAACGCTTCTCCATAAAGCGGTGCAACAACCTGAAATATGAGACTCCATATCGAACTTCCATGATGAGAATTCGTTAGTGTTAAGCATGGGAGGATTTCCAACATTAACCATGTGTGGTATTGTAGCAATAGGGTGGATAGAATCATAATTGGGAGGTGGTGGAACTTTAGAGTTAGACCCCGAACCGTTAGCCGATTGAGACTTGGAGCCCTCGGAGTTCCCACTACTCTTAGCCTTTTTATCGGCTTTTGCTTTGGCTTTCGCCTTAGCTAAAACGATGTTAGCTTCCATTTCATCAATGTCCGGAATGGATTCTTCATCCGAGCTAACATCGTTGGTAGTGAGAGGTGCTTCCTCGGACTCCTTGGTTCTCCCCATCAATACCTCCATCATTTTCTTGATGCTAGAAACCTCCGTACTGACAGTAGAGCTAACCTTAGACATTTCGGCTTGGAGGATTCCAACCGAGTCTTGTAGGTTAGATATACTGTCGGACATCTTGGAGATTTCCGCACTAGAACTACCGGGGGTATTTTCATCGACCATTGTACTCTTAGGCGGTTAAGCCCTTAGTAAGAGCCGAGGCTCTGATACCAATTGAAAGTGCACTATGGTCAACTAGAGGGGGGGGGGGGTGAATAGGTTGACTACCAATTTTTCTTTTCTTTTCCTTTTAAGGGGCTTAGTAAGATAAGATACGATTCTCTAGATGTGCAACTAAGTGAACAACCTATGTGAAGGGAGTAGTATGCGCAACGGAAGTAAAGCGTAAGGTAGTAAAGCAAACAACAAGTGTAAACAAGGAGACAAGGATATGTTTCACCGTAGTTCCTTCTCAAAGAGAAGTACGTCTACGTTGGAGAGGTGGGGAGCCACCTAGGCGCTCCTCAATAGCACGGTTGTGCACACCTTGTTCTCCTTGAGCTTCTCCGGTGAGGGAGATGCTCGTTTCCACTATGAGGTCGACTTGAAGGCGTTGACCAAACCTTTACAAGGGCTTGAGGTCACTCCACAAGGATGGAGGCTCTCAAGCAATCCGTAGCTTCTTGCAACAAGGTGGAAACTACAAGCACGAGATCTACTAAGGTTTCTAGGCCTCAAGTAGGATTCTAGATCTACTAGGTTGTGGTGGATGGATTTGAAATTCCTTTGGTGGAAGTGTGGATCTAGGTCTCCTCTAGCTCTCCACCAAGTTTGGGAGTGATTGGGTGGACGGAGAGGGAGATCTAAGAGGTTGAAGCTTTCATTAATGGCTAGGAGAGAGAGTGGGAAAAGCTTGGCATTTATGAGGTAGGTGAAGGGGTATTTATACTCTTGGCCACGAAGTAGCCGTTTGCAGTCCAGTGCACCGGAGGCTCCGGTGGTTTCACCGGAGGCTCCGGTGGGTCTTCTTTGCACTGCGCAGTTGCGCAGTGCCTTATCCTTTTTGGCGCTTGCTGAGGAGGCCCGGAGGCTCCGGTGGATCGAGCGGAGGTTCCGCCCAACGGACCCGCACACGGAGGCTCCGGTGGAAACCTCCGCCACTTTCCAACAGAAGTGGTGCCGAGCGGAGCTAGCACCGGACCCTTCACCGGAGGCCATTGCCCTAGCGCCAGGGGGCCACCGGATGTCCACCGGAGGCTCCGGTGAACCTCCGCCACTTTCCAACAGAAGGGTGTTTGAGCGGAGGGACCACCGGATGCCCACCGGATCCTTTTTGCACACAGGCTGAGTGGCAGCAGCGGGCTGAGCCTCCGGAGGATTCACCGGAGCCTCCGGTGGATTTACCGGAGCCTCCGGTGGAATCACCGGAGCTTCCGCCCCTGATATTTTGGCTTCCTGGGATCCTTTCTCTTAGCACTTTTCGAATATATTAAGCATTAGCCCCATAGATATAGTGAACCTAATAACCTGGGCATTTTCATCATTTGAACAAACATTAGATCCAACAATTATGTTGTCATATAATTACCAAAACGGACGATGATCTTTCAGTGTGCTCCAGTACCCGTACACACTCAAGCCACCAACTAAAACCCAGGTTGGCTTGACACGACCCAAACCGTCTCTACAACCCATCCTAGGAGCCACGGAGCTATAAGGTCCCAGCCACGCAGCCGAATACTCAGCGCAGGTGTGCAAAACTCCCGCAGGACACAACACCCCGGCACTACAGGCCTCGCCCTATATGCATCATCATCATCATCATCAGTAACCATGGGTGATCAACCCATTATGCAAGGAGCAAATGGAACACCCGAACTAAGTGTGGCTCTTCGGACAAGTTGCAGATCAGGTCTAAGTCGAGGGGGGTCCCATACTACCACCCGGATGCGGTGAGCACGCTCATCATGGATCAGTAGACAAGACTCTTTTCCTAGTTAAGTTCGACACTAGCAGGCTTCAAAACCCTAACCCGGGCCTCCTGCCGGTGCCTTATCATCAAATTATTATTGTTACCCCAAACATTAACATGTTGATTGAATTGAAACCCAACTATCAACTAAACAGGTGATAGAACAAAGGACAACAAGACTCGAGCGCAAACAACACTAAGCATGCAACTACGACACGAGGGCCAACAGGGTAAACAAGCAACAGTTAATAGGAAGTGGAAGGAAGGCTATATCAGGGCTGCAAGTAAACATATAATAGGATCGAGACACAAGCATCGAATCAACAGGCTAGAATAAGAACAACGGAAAGAATCGGTAACAAGTGATGAAAGGTAGCCATATGGCAGCAAGTGAGTATACTTGCCTGGAATCCAGCAAGTAGAGGTACATCCACAGAACTTGTCGTTGCTCACATCATCTCAACGTCCTATCCGCGAAGAAGCATCGAACCTCGAACAAACACCGGATGCAACAATTACTACTACGGCAAAAGATCCAGCATGATCCTATTTTATATGCATGGCATGGCAAGATGCAACATGGGAAACAACTTAAGCAATTTAATCGGAACCGGAGTCCCAACAATTAATTTATAATGTTCAAGTTATTTATCTAACCATCAATTTAAATGTTGTTTAGCATGGAAAACAGTAAATAGGTGAGTTAGCAATATTAAATGGAATAGGGCAACAATTGAATTAAATACCCCAACACATTCCATATTTATTTATTAGGTGAACATACATAACACTACTACAAATGCAACATGCAAGGTGCAAACATGAACATGGATGGCATGAACAGATTAAGTGCATTTTTCTGGTATGAAAACATATTTTATTTGTTGGATTTGGAATTAAAATAAGCAAGTTATCAAATTAACAATTTTAAATGCATTAATTAAGAAATAGTTGTTTTCAGCAATTTAATTTATTCAAAACAGAAAACAAAGTTGATATTTGCAAAGTTTAGAGAATTTTGATTGGAAAACATATTTTACTTTTCAAATTTGGAGTTAAAATGAATTAGTTATGATTTATGCAATTAAATCAATTTAAATTGAGCCGGAAGCCCAACATTTAATTTAGGAGGTTCGAGTTATTTATCTACCCACAAAAAATGCAATGCAGCACATGAATGAGATGACATTTTAATTATAGTTGATATGTTATAGAAAATAGGGCATAGGTAAAGGGGTTTGGGTTTGGGGTGCACACGTGTGGAGAGGATCGCCGGGGTCAACGCCGGAAACTTCGGGACGTGGAGGAAGTAGTCGACGTCGAGGAAGTAGTCGTTCCAGGGTCATCGTCATGGAGGTAGTCGTAGTAGTCGTGGGCGATCCGCAACATCGTTGTCTTCGAGGTTGGTGGCGGGCATGTCGGTCCCAATCTTCACGACACGCACGAAGGCGGCCAACGCAAGCGAACACGACGAAGGCGATGTAGTCGTTCACGGTTCGTCGAGGAAGTAGTCGTGGTCGTGGTTTGGTCCGAGGTCCTCGGTGTGGCGGTACTTGTCGGCGATGATCTTGTGGATGTGGTACCGTTCGGTGTACATCTCCGCGGCGTCAAGGTCATGAAGACACGAGCACGATGGCCTCGGCCATGAGGAATAACACACGGGCATGAAAGGGTCCCTGCGAGGCAAAGTGATTCTTGTGGACATTCCAACAAGCACCTGGCGGGCATCAACGGAGAGGGCGAACCGCACCGCTGCAGGACACGGGCATGAGCTGTGAGTAGCGAGGGGCGACGACGACGAGCTCGGAGGTGGGGAGGATGCCGGCAACGGGGCACGGCTTCGGCCATGGAGAGGAGGCCGCAGAAGGGGTAGCTGCTACGAGAGGGAGGTCGGCTCCCGTCCCGTGCCGGAGTCGCTGCGGGTGGAGGCGGAGCTCGGCGTCGGCCGGAGGTCAAGGGGGAGCAGCAGCGGCGCCGGAGGTGAGGGAGGGCGGCGCCCTGCTTGAGGGTCAGCGGCGGCCGGCCGGAGAAGAGGGCGGCCGCGGCCTTCTCCTTGGCGGCGGCGCGAGCAGCAAGAGGGAGGGGGCGGCGAAGCTTGAGGGAAGGGAGGCGACGGCCGGCGGAGGGAGAGGCGGTGAGGAAGATGGGCGATGGGAGGCGGCGTCGCTCGGGAGGAAAAGGAGACGAGGGTCGAGCGAGAGGAGCGACGGGAGGACATCGATGGTGTTGGGGTTCGATCCCCTTCCCTGGCCTCGCGTGCGTGGTGTGTTGCGTTTCTGTGTGTGCGTGAGTGCGATTGGGCCTGGGGTCGTGTGCGTGCGTGAGTTGTGTGTTGTGTGCGTGCGTGTGTTGGCCTGGGTGTGGTGTGGGCTTAGGGTTAGGACTTGGGGCTGGCTGGGCCGGTGGTGGCCTGGCCTGCCACCCGAAAATAGTTTTTTTATATAAAATTGCAGAAAAAAGAAGGTTTCATTATTAAAGAAAAAAAAATAGTTTTGGGGTAGCAAAATAACACCAGATATTTTAGAAGAAGATTTTATGCAATTAAAACATTTTTTCCCCCAGTTTTCCATGAATGATGATGCATGATGGCATGCCGATGCGAAAGAAAAGAAAAAGAACAGGCAACCTACTTGGGGAAAAACCCCGGTCATTACATTCCACCACATTTGAAGCAAGTTATATGATATGGGGTGGCCCGATCTTCTCGTTGAGCTTCTCTCTCTTTTTGTGGTTTTCTGGATTTTGTGATAACTAGTGCTACACTGAGACCTCTCACTTGGATGACCCCTGTTGCCAGATGCAACAACAACCAATCCCTTTGGATATTCTCAACTACACACTCTTGCACACGTAATCAAAGATCACGAGTGGTCCTGTATCCCCCTATTCCCAGATGGAATAACAAGATATCACGCAACTTTGCAATGGTAACACCACCCTATCGATATGAACATGGTGGTTGATAACTTTCAGATGAACATGGTTCAATCTAGAAATTCTAGGGTTTATCTTAAACTTGGTCTAATCTATTCCACACGCAGGTGGTAGCTATATATGAGGGAGGGGATGTTCCCCACGAAATTGGACCTATTCCTACACGTTTGGAGTCCTCCAACTCGGATACAAACTGCCCCAACATGGGTGCAGCCAATTGGACTCTATTTGGAAACTGGCAGAAAACTAATCATGGATTGTTTCGATCACCACGGCTTGCACGAGTCGAATTTATTGATGGGGACGGGTCCATTGGAAAGCTCTTCAAATTTCCTAATCGTATTGTGCTCGTTTGCTGTATTTGGAGCCCGTATGAAGAATCCATGACTATTTCAAATTCGGGACTCCTGCTAGTCCGAACTAAAACATTATTTCCTTGTTATTGTTTTCCATGCCTCCTTCCTTTGCTCCTTGCTTCCTCTTCTCCATCCATGTTTGTGTTATTAATAAACCTAATCATACATAAATTCATAGGCTTAGGTAGTATAACATTCTCATAAACACAAACATTATTTATTACTAGGAAAGAATTCATCTTATAATAAACATCAGTGAGGCTCAATATTTCCTTCCAACTCAAGTATGAATAAACCTCATGGACCTCTATTATATCCCTATAATCCTCCCTTTCTTCAAAACAACACGTCCTCGGCTTGTTGTATGCTGAAAGTGGAATAAACAAAAAGAACAACGTGTATGCACAATACATATATCTATAATGAGGTGCATTAGTTGTTATCATATCATAAAAATGTACACATGACAAGTGACCACGAATTTTGCATGAAAACATCACATAATTGTCATAGCACTCCATAAAATAGCAAGCACAATTGCAAATATAAGTGAAGCTCATTAAATCATGATCAAAAGGAGAATCATATGTGTATATATTTTTATTGTTTAGTATCAATTCAAGTGTTCTCACAGAAGATCTATGATCAAATTTATGTTTATTAGTACACTCAAAGGTGGGAACATGCTTATTATTTTCATCATGAAAATTGCAACTTAATTTTCAAATATAAGTGAAGAACAATTTATTAGTACATGTATGTGACAAGTATTGTGGCAAACCAAACATATGTGTAAAATCATGCTCATATGTAGGAAATTGTAACTTATTTACCCAAGGAAAAACAATGTTTATTTCAGCCACTTTATCACAAGTTATGCATATATGATCCACCATAAATTTTTTAATCATGTTATAGTCACCAATCAAGTTAAAAGTGAAAAAATAAACATAATTGGTAGAATTGACATATGAAATTCCAGCAACCTTGTTCACAACACTTTGCACATTAATTGATTCATTTAACATGATGTAATCCACAATATCATTAGGTGGTATTTTAGCAAGTACTTCTGTATGTGAAATCAACACCACATGATTAAATTGCGAAATTATCACATTATCACATGTAGGTGGACTATCTATGCTCGTTAACTCACAAGAATCAACTAGCAATTTAGTGGGTTCACATAATTCAATACTTGAGAGGGGTAACACGAAATCAGCACCTTTATCAATAGCATCCTCCTCAGAATTATTAGGTACCAATTCAACTATCTCCAGTGGTGATGCAGGTTCTACTTGTTGTGACCCTTTCTTCAAAAGTAACCTGCATATCACAAGAAATAACACTAGGAACAATTTCATGTTCCTCCAATGGTGGTGGTGGTGATGTAACTATGGGCCCCCTTTCTTCAAAAGTCTGCACATGAGAAGAAACAACACTAGGAATAGACATGATTACATTAGTAGAAATAACCTCACATGTCTCCTTAACTTCAACTCCCATGTTTTCTACAACAACCACACTCTCATCCGTAGGTGCACATAAGTTTTGCTTCATAACTCTTCGCAATGTTTTATGTGATGCATGTATTATCCAATTTTTCTTATTGTTCCAAAAGAATTGTATATCAGGATAATGGCTAGCAAAATTAACCTTATATCTATGGCACCATTTTTGTCCTAACAAAAGATGACAACAAGTAAATGCTCTAGGAAGCACATAACATAAAATTCGTTCCTTATGGCCATGAATGGTTAAGGGAACAAAAACCATGTGAGTAATAATAAGTTTATCATCATTAGTAGGTAAGGTAAATGGATGATTTGCCGTTGGAACCAACTGCAATTGTTCAACAACCTCAGAACTAATAAAATCATACCGTGTACCCTTATCAAGGGTAATAGCAACATTGCTACCTGTGATGTCTGCGGTGAAGTGGAACAAATCTGACGCAGGGATCCCACTAGCATCCTCCTCCCAAAATGAATCACTGCAAACAGAACCCACACAATATGGTTTTACTGTAGTTCCCTTGTTAACCCGCACATGCTCAACAACACTAGAAACACCCATTATGTTAGTGAAAACAAAAATCAATTGGATGTGGTGTTCTCTCACAACTCACTCAAAACCAAGCAAAGATGGCTTCACTTATTGTTCCAAAGTGAAAAGAATCAACTTACCACAAGTTCCAATGAAAAGTGTACCAAGTGTGAGAAGAGAATATCCAGGATATGATAGTATCAATAAGACAAACAGGGTATATGGTGGAGATCGGCTTGGGATTCCTAACAACACCAAAGACAAATCCTATTTGCTGCTTGTGATGATAAAATAACACCTAGGGAAACACACACCAAGTATGGAGACAAATGTGGCAATGCAAATATATGTAGGAAATTTTGCAATGCATTGGAAAGACACTAGCCAAGCTCAAATAATATTCAGGCACAAGATTGCTCAATGGTGTGTCAATATAGCAATGATGAAAACAGCTCCACAAATATATCAATGTATCTCAAGGCCTTTTTGCTTTTCTCAATTCTATTTTTCTCTTTTTTCTCTTTTCTGTTTTTCTCTTTTTTTTTCTCTCTTTTCTGGCCAAATAACAACACAAGGAGCAATACTATCAAGTGATAACAATGCTATGAACAATGTGGCACAATTATATGATAAAGAGAAGCCTGAAAACAAGCAAAAGATAGCTATTCTTGATGGGTATGGTACCTACTTATTGCTGTAGAAAGGCTTTGGCTAAGGCTCACAAAGTTCAGACTTGAAATCCTAAGAAGAAAACAGGAAGAAAAACAAAAGAACAGTAAAAAAACAGAGAGAAAACGAGAAGAAAATAGCTCACAAGTGCGTATCCTGCAACACGGAACAAGTCCACGGGAAAATAGCACGCGTGCGCAGGTGTTTTCTGTTGAGATTCGGCAGCCACTTTTGGCGCTTTATCGCCTGATGATGTCCCTCGGACTCCGACCAGGACATCGCTGATCAGCGCGCGCGAGGCGCGTGGACTGACGCGGTTAGGTGCGAATGGATAAGGTGTGAGCGGCTCAGGTGGAATTTGGCGCGTGGACTGACGCGGTTAGGTGCGAGCGTCTGGATTTGTTTGGTGCGTATCGGCCTCGTACTCGACGAGATGCGCGGGCGTCGTGGCTTCAAGCGGAACGCGCGGATAGGACGAGGCCTGTCACGCGGTTTCGGGAACCACAGCGCGCGCGACGGCGGTTACGATGGCACCGAATCGCGCGGCCGGCGCTGTTCTTTTGGCCGGTAGCGCGCGTGAGCGTGACGCGCACCAGGCGTTTGTCGGCTATACGCGGAAGGACGCAATTAGCGAATCGAAACCGGGACGGTGGGTTGCACGCCTCAGATTTCGACAGGAGCTATGCGCAACTGCGACCACGGAACGGAAAACGACAAAAGAGGCGTTCGGTGGGATTAACGCGTGGCCGGCAGCGGAATTTGTCGATTGCGGATTTTTTTCGGCCTGGCAGCTCCAAACAGGCTAGGAACTCGAGTGCGGGTAGGAGTTTTGCCCGAGAAACAAAATCAACTTGCAAGCAAATTGTAGGTCTTGGTGTCCCGAGAGAAGAAAAAGAGGTAAAGCACACGGATCCAACTATTTTTTATGAGATTTTCGGTAGAGATCTAAACAAAAGATGAACACTAAGAACCCTAACCCGATCTTCTCAGTGAACTCTCTTGATAACTTGATAAATAATGTGATACCTCGCTCTCTCCTTTGGTTAAACCCTGTCACCAATTGCAACAACACTTAACCCCTTCGGATATTCGATACTCCACACTCTTGCACAAGTAGCCACCGACTATAAGTGGTCATGTTTCTCCTTATTCCCAGTGGAATAGCAGAATACACTCAGATTTGCAAAGGTATGCTGATTCAAGATGAATGCTTCAAGCAATACAATCTAGAAGTCTAGGGTTTTTGTTTTAACGCAGTCTAACCTATCTAATTCGCCCCAAGGGGTATAAGAGAGGGAGGGGTGCGGCCACAAGGTCCCCTTGCGCAAGCAAACCTGCCCCTCTCTTGACTAGGACTCCTAATTGGACTCACACATGGATACAAACCGACCCACTTTAGGGGATTCGGCCCAATATGGCATACAAGCCATGCCTAATAAAATTAGGACTTGATCATGGCACATTTAACCCTATGGAGGCACTATCCCCTTGTTTTTAACCTTGCAACAATTGTTTTCACCATTTGCAAGATTGTTTTCATCACTTGTACTTCTGTTTTCACCATGGCTTGATTGTTTTCAACACTTGTAAGCTTGTTTTCCATCAGCCACACATTGTTTTCCAGCTCCTCTTGAGGTCATCCTCCATCCATGTTTGTGTTAACAATAACCCTGCTAATATATAATAACATAGCTTAGGTAGTATAACATTCTTATAATCACAAACAATATTTAATAATAGGAAAGAATTCACCTTAAAATAATCATCAGTGAGACTTAATATTTCTTTCCAACTTAAGCATAAATAATCCTCATGGACCTCTATTATGTCCCTATCAAACAGGAACGCAAATCAACAAGAAACAGCAACTAGTAGATACAAATTGGTGTTGATCTAGGCTCTGGCACAAACTAAACCTAATATTTTTGTATGGCTTTTTCTGGATAGGAAATAAAAACAACTAGACTAGGGATAAATTTGCTCACCGAGTAAACCTGAGAATCTGATACCAAGATGATATGGGGTGGCCCGATCTTCTCGTTGAGCTTCTCTCTCTTTTTGTGGTTTTCTGGATTTTGTGATAACTAGTGCTACACTGAGACCTCTCACTTGGATGACCCCTGTTGCCAGATGCAACAACAACCAATCCCTTTGGATATTCTCAACTACACACTCCTGCACACGTAATCAAAGATCACGAGTGGTCCTGTATCCCCCTATTCCCAGATGGAATAACAAGATATCACGCAACTTTACAATGGTAACACCACCCTATCGATACGAACATGGTGGTTGATAACTTTCAGATGAACATGGTTCAATCTAGAAAATCTAGGGTTTATCTTAAACTTGGTCTAATCTATTCCACACGCAGGTGGTAGCTATATATGAGGGAGGGGATGTTCCCCACGAAATTGGACCTATTCCTACTCGTTTGGACTTCTCCAACATGGATACAAACTGGCCCAACATGGGTGCAGCCAATTGGACTCTATTTGGAAACTGGCAGAAAACTAATCGTGGATTGTTTCACTCACCACGGCTTGCACGAGTCGAATTTATTGATGGGGCCGCATCCATTATAAAGCTCTTCAAATTTTCTAATTGGATTGTGCTCGTTTGCTGTATTTGGAGCCCGTATGAAGAATCCATGACTATTTCAAATTCGGGACTCCTGCTAGTCCGAACTGAAACATTATTTCCTTGTTGTTGTTTTCCATGCCTCCTTCCTTTGCTCCTTGCTTCCTCTTCTCCATCCATGTTTGTGTTATTAATAAACCTAATCATACATAAATTCATAGGCTTAGGTAGTATAACATTCTCATAAACACAAACATTATTTATTACTAGGAAAGAATTCACCTTATAATAAACATCAGTGAGGCTCAATATTTCCTTCCAACTCAAGCATGAATAAACCTCATGGACCTCTATTATGTCCCTATCATTATAGTGCTTTACTTGACTTGAGGAGCACTCGAAGAGGTGGTGGGAGGCACTTGTTTCTTGAACGGTTGTGGAGACTTGTTGGGAGCACTAGAAGCTCTAGAAGTGGTCTTGTTGTTGGTTGGTGTAGTCACTTGTGTCATTGGAGACGAAGTAGAAGAAGGTCTTGAGGCAAAGAAAGCCTTTTGCTTGTTGTACTTGAGATCTTCCGCAATTTGATGTTCGGCCTTGAGAGCTTGATGGACAAGGGCTACAATGTTGTCATACGGTTGATACTCGACGATCTTTCTTATAGGATAGTGGAGTCCATTGAGGAAACGAGCCATTGTTTGCTCCTGAGATTCCATCACATGAGCTCGTATCAAAGATGTCTCCATTTCCTTGTAGTACTCATCAACGAACTTCAAACCTTGACGAAGTTCTTGAAGCTTCTTGAAGAGGTCACGCTTGTAGTGTGGAGGAACAAACCTAGCATGCATGAATTGCTTCATCTCATTCCATGTGGCAATAGGAGCAATGCGGTTGCGGACTCTTTCGGCTTGGAGACGGTCCCACCATAAGAGTGCATAGCCTTCGAATTCCAAAGATGCCAAGGCAACCATTTTCTTATCGGTGAAGTTGTGAATGCCGAGATCTTGTCCACCTTGAGAGCCCAAGCAAGATATTCTTCGGGGTCATTCTCACCATTGAACTTTGGGATATTGAAACGAAGGGCACTCATGTTGTTATCTTCTTGTTGGCGACGGGGTCTCTCATGAGGATCTTCATCATAGACGAGCGGTGAATCATCATATGGTTCATTTGGAGGTGGTTGTTGGCGGTGACGGATTCTTGCTTCATAGCGTGCACTATCATCATTGTTATTGTGTTGGTGTCGAGGACGTTCTTGTTCTTATTGAGGGCGTTGCAGAAGCACTTGTTCATATCGAGGGTGTTGAGGACGATCATGTTCTTGGCGGTCATTGTTGTTGGGACGCGCATTGCGCCTTGGTGGCCTTCGATGTTGACGAGCATGTTCCACGAAATCATTGTGTCCATAGTCTTGAGCGTGGCCTTGTGGAGGTGGATGATGATGTTGTCGAAGGTCCGGGCGTTGCGGTTGTTGAAGAGGGTCACCACGGCCTTGGCGATGTCGCGGAGGTGGTGATGGCGAGCTATCTTCATACCAATGTCGTCGCGGGGGTTGTTGTGGTTGTTGAGGAGGTGGTTGTGGTTGTTGAGGGTGTCCACCATCCTCCATGTTGTTGTTGCGATCATGGCGATCATGGTGGTCACGGCAACGAGCTTGGTGAAGATCTTGGTTGTGGTGGCTTGAGCGATGGGACCTTGAGGATGATGATGAATGACGGCGGTTGGCAAGATTTGCCAAGTTGATGTTGATGCGCGTCATTTGATCATTCAATCTAGCCTCTTGCTCTTGGAGTCGACGCTCATAGCGTTGCAACCCGTCCTTGACGAGTTCACGAAGTTGGAAGTGGTCATTGTGGGTGACGAAGTTGGCATAATCATTGTTGTTGAAGAAAGGGTTTCCTTCATCTTCCGAGCTCGGACTTGTGAATACTCCTTCCCTAGCCATCTCAATAACACACAAGGGTGATATTGAAGGAATGGATGTCTCACTTACCCAACGTTACCTTTTTTGGTCGTATTGAGGCTAGTGGACGAGCCTAGGTGTAGGACGGTATGTCAAGAGCGAATCCAAAAAGATCGAAAGAAACCGCAAACGACAACACACACACTTTATGTGGAAGGAAAATGGGTTAGGAAAGTGGCGAGTAAAAACGACAAAATCCAAAGAAAAGTTTGTTGTCAAACGTGGAGAAAAACTAAAGAAAAGTTAGTACAAAAACCAAACCTAGTGGATGGAAATATGGTGGAACACACACACGAGGGATAAATGGGGTTAGTGCGGCCAATGGACGAGCGGAGACGAAATTAATCTATCGAAGACTAAGCTCAATGCCACACCAACACAAGAAGGACGCTAGCTCGAACCGCAAACTGTAAAAGGCAACAAGATTCGCACCGTGCCAGCCGGTCACTCTTTTCTCTTTTGCGACGCAAAGCTACACTTTCCTACAAATGATAACAATTGGCATCGATCCTTTGCTTCTTTTTCTATCTTTTTTTTATGGATTCCAAAATGCCAATGCCTACTCGTAGCTAGTCTCTCACAAGCACCAAACTTGCACTCTCGGTGCCACTAATGCGATGCCAAGCGGTGTAAAAGAACTAGTCCGAATAGGTAAGATACACAATGGATGGGTTGGGTCAAGCGGAAGCAAATTATACCTCTATTATTGATGATCACGGACTTGCGGCCGGTGGATGTCGATGTCGTGACGATCCGTTGATGTGGAAGCGTAGATGGTGTCGTGGGCGTCACATGACAACTTGTTTCACTCAATTCGGATCAACGACGATAAAGAAAAATAAGTTACCAAATCTGTCCAAGAATTGACGAGCAGGATTTTTCTAAGATTTTTGGTCAATTTCGAAATTCCTCCCAAATCAAGAATTTTTTAGGACAAATTGGGGAAAAGTGGCTGAATAGAAAGGTGGGGAATGGTGTTTGGCAACAAATCCATGGATAAAATCCACGAAAAACTCAACAAATCAACAGATCGGTCGAAATCCCTTTTGGCTATTTTTGGTCAAATTTTCGAATTTATGGTGGATAGAAGAAAAATTTGTGGAAAAGGTGGGGAGTGGGTGTCGGATTCATGTCAATCTAGCTCTGGATACCAGATGATGCGGAGGGTTACTCCTAGATTGGCCCGATCTTCACGAATCGACGAAGAACGACAAGAACACACGAAGAACACGAGATGGGGAAACGAGGGGGAATCGTGGGCAAACGTGGGAAAACACAAAGGGGGATAAATAGCAAGAACCTAAAGATCCCAAACCTCCCATCAAATAAACCCCGAGGACTGCCTACCGATTGATCCAACTGAACTCACCTTGATACAAACCGTTTCACACCCGTAGCAGGTCGACTACACCAATCGAACCTCAAGGATTTATGAGAGGAAGATTGGACAACTCTTTACTGAACCCCAAGGGGAGAGGACAAGTTGTTGGGTGAATCTTGATACGGTCCTAGACGAAGTCGTAGGAGTAGCCTTGATACGTTCCTAGGTACACACCATAGGAGTAGCCTCAAAGAGGGATACAAAGGAGCAAAGCTCAATGTTCTAATTTCAACTCTCACCCTAGATCTGAGATTGGGGAGTCTATTTATAGTCTAGTGCCAAGGGGGTAGGTGGAGGAGTAGATACAAGGGTCAAGGCCCAAAAGTTGGCACGCAGGCCGCGCAGGAGCGGAGGGTCCAGTGCTTTCACCAGAGGTTCCGGTGGGGTTCTGGTGGGGGCTCTGCTCTTGTCGCACCGAACGGGTTTTCGGCGGAGGTAGCACCGGAGGCTCCGCCTCCAGGGTCGGACCACCGGAGGCTCCGGTGTTGGCTCCGGTGGAAGCTCCGCTCTTATCGAATAGAAGGGGGTTTGGGCGGAGGTGGCACCGGAGGCTCCGCGCCTGGAGCCGGGCGTAGGCTCCGGTGGGTTCACCGGAGGTTCCGCCACCTAGGGCTTCTCGCCTTCGTCTTCTTGCGCTGGTCCTTCTCGGGCACCTTCGGCATCTTCTTGGGCAACTCTTTGAGCATGATTTTGTGAGTCCATGGTGGGGTCACACCTGAGCACACAAAGGGCATTTCCATGAGGTAGCGCACCATTCGCCAAGTCACCGAAAGCATGTAGCGGGAGGAGTGAATTCACCTTGTCATGTATGGCCTTTACTCGTGATCTTGTCATTGGTGCACTTGGCGGAATTGGGTGGGCTGCATCACTTAGTAGAAAATTTGAGCTATTTTTGTAGTACATAGAAACCTATTAGAAGTAACCTAGCGAGAGTAATTTGAACAAGAATTCTACTAGGAATGACCTTAGAATAAAATTTGAGCAAGGAATTTACTAATAAAAACCAAGTTCAAATTATTTGAACAAGAATTCTACTATGAAGAGACTTAGTAGAAAATTTTGAGCTATTTTTGTAGTATGTAGAAACCTATTACAAGTAACCTAGCGAGAGTAATT
Source organism: Alopecurus myosuroides (assembly GCA_028641055.1). Classification (NCBI taxonomy): domain Eukaryota; kingdom Viridiplantae; phylum Streptophyta; class Magnoliopsida; order Poales; family Poaceae; genus Alopecurus; species Alopecurus myosuroides. Next base: position 335,192,842 of record CM054058.1, read on the forward strand.
TGAACAAGAATTTTGCTAGGAATGAAGTTAGAACAAAATTTTGAGCAAGAATTGTACTAGGAAGAGACTTAGTAGAAAATTATGAGCTATCTTTGTAGTACGTAGAAACCTATTACAAATAACCTAGCGAGAGTTATTTGAACAAGAACTCTGCTACGAATGAACTTAGAATAAAATTTTGAGCAAAAAAATTACTATTAGAAAACCTAGTACAGGTTATTTGAACAAGAATTCTACTAGGAATGAACTTAGAATAAAGTTTTGAGCTATCTTTGTAGTACGTAGAAACCTATTACAAGTAACCCAGCGAGAGTAATTTGAACAAGAATTCTACTAGGAATGAACTTAGAATAAAATTTTGAGCAAGAAATTTACTAATAAAAAACCTAGTTCAAGTTATTTGAACAAGAATTCTACTGGGAACAGACTTAGAAGACAATTTTGAGCTATCTTTGTAGTACGTTCAAAGCTATTACAAGTAACCTAGCGAGAGTAATTTGAACAAAAATTCTGCTAGGAATGAACTTAGAAAAAAAATTGAGCAAGAAATTTACTAATGAAAAACCTAGTTAAAGTTATTAGAACAAGAATTTTGCTTGGAATGAACTTAGAATGAAATTTTGAGCAAGAAATTTACTAATAAAAAACCTAGTTCAAGTTATTTGAACAAGAATTCTACTAGGAATGAACTTAGAATTAAATTTTGAGCAAGAAATTTACTAAACCTAGTTCAAGTTATTTGAAAAAGAATTATACTAGGAAGAGGCTTAGTAGAAAATTTTGAGCTATTTTCGTAGTACGTAGAAACCTATTAAAAGTAACCTGGCGAGAGTAATTTGAAGAAGAATTCTGCTAGGAGTGAACTTAGAACAAAATTTTGAGCAAGAAATTTACTAATAAAAAACCTAGTTCAAGTTATTTGAACAAGAATTATACTAGGAACAAACTTAGAAGAAAATTTTGAGCTATTTTTGTAGTACGTAGAAACCTATTAGAAGTATCCGAGCAAGAGTAATTTGAACAATAATTCTGATAGGAATGAACTTAGAACAAAAATTTGAGCAAGGAATTTATTAATAAAAAACCTAGTTCAATTATTTGAACAAGAATTCTACTAGGAACAAACTTAGAAGAAATTTTTGAGCTATCTTTGTAGTACGTAGAAACCTATTAGAACTAACCTAGCGAGAGTAATTTGAACAAGAATTCTGCTAGGAATGAAACTTGAACTAGGTTTTTTATTAGTAAATTTCTTGCTCAAAATTTTATTCTAAGTTCATTCCGAGTAGAATTCTTGTTCAAATAACTTGAACTAGGTTTTTTACTAGTAAATTTCTTGCTCAAAATTTTGTTCTAAGTTCATTCCTAGCAGAATTCTTGTTCAAATTACTCTCGCTAGGTTACTTGTAATAGGTTTCCACGTACTACAAAAATAGCTTAAAATTTTCTTCTAAGTCTGTTCCTAGTAGAATTCTTGTTTAAATTACTCTCGCTAGGTTTTTTATTAGTAAATTTCTTGCTCAAAATTTTATTCTAAGTTCATTCCTAGTAGAATTCTTGTTCAAATAACTTGAACTAGGTTTTTCATTAGTACATTTCTTGCTCAAAATTTTTGAACAAAAATTCACTCCTAGAAAATTACTTGTACTAATAAAATTTTGAGCAGGTTTATTCTAAGTCTCTTCCTAGCACAAAAATAGGTTTGTTCTAAGTCTTTTCCCAATAAAATTCTTGTTCAAAGTACTAGTAAATATCTAATTGTTTCTACCAGGTTTCTACTAAGTCTCATTCCTAGCAGAATTCTGGTTCAAATTACCCTCGCTAGGTTACTTCTAATAGTATTTTACGTAGTACAATGATAGCTCAAAATTTTCTACTAAGTCCCTTTCTAGTAGGATTCTTGTTCAAATAACTTGAACTAGGTTTTTTATTAGTAAATTTCTTGCTCAAAATTGTGTTCTAAGTTCATTCCTAGCAGTATTCCTGTTCAAATTACCTTCGGTAGGTTACTTCTAGTAGGTTTCTAGGTACTACAAAAATATCTCAAAATTTTGTTCTAAGTTCATTCCTAGTAGAATTCTTGTTCAAATAACTTGAACTAGGTTTTTTATTAGTAAATTTCTTGCTCAAAAGTTTATTCTAAGTTCATTCCTAGTAGAATTCTTGTTCAAATAACTTGAACTAGGTTTTTTATTAGTAAATTTCTTCCTCAAAACTTTATTCTAAGTTTTTTACCAGTAGAATTCCTGTTAAAATAACTTGAACTATGTTTTTTATTAGTAAATTTCTTGCTCAAAATTTTGTCCTAAGTTCATTCCTAGCAGAATTCTTGTTCAAATTACTCTCGCTAGGTTACTTGTCATAGTTTTCTACGTACTACAAAGATAGCTAAATATTTTCTACTAAGTCTCTTCCTAGTAGAATTCTTGTTAAAATAACTTGAACTAGGTTTTTTTATTAGTAAATGTCTTGCTTAAATTTGTGTTCTAAGTTCATTCCTAGCAGAATTCTTGTTCAAATGACTTGAAATAGGTTTTTTATTAGAAAATTTTTGCTCAAAAATTTGTTCTAAGTTGATTCCTAGCAGAATTCTTGTTCAAATTACTCACGCTAACTTACTTGTAATATGTTTCTACGTACTACAAAGATAGCTCAAAATTTTCTACTAAGTCTCTTCCTAGTAGAATTCTTGTTTAAATAACTTGAACTAGGTTTTTTATTAGTAAATTTCTTGCTCAAAATTTTATTCTAAGTTCATTCCTAGTAGAATTCTTGTTCAAATAACTTGAACTAGGTCCTTTATTTGTAAATTTCTTGCTCAAAATTTTGTTCTAAGTTCATTCCTAGCAGAATTCTTGTTCAAATTACTCTCGCTAGGTTAATTGTAACAGGTTTCTACGTACTACAAAGATAGCTCAAAATTTCTACTAAGTCTCTTCCTAGTAGAATTCTTGTTCAAATATCTTGAACTAGGTTTTTCATTAGTAAATTTCTTGCTCAAAATTTTGTTCTAAGTTCACTCCTAGCAGAATTCTTGTTGAAATTACTCTCGCTAGGTTAGTTGTAATAGGTTTCTACGTACTACAAGAAAATATCAAAATGTTCTACTAAGTCCCTTCCTAAAAGTATTCTTGTTCAAGTAACTTCAACTTGGTTTTTTATTAGTAAATTTTTGGCTCAAAATTTTGTTCTAAGTTCAATACTAGCAGAATTCTTGTTCAAATTACTCTCTCTAAGTTAATTGTAATATTTTTCTACGTACTACAAAGATATCTCAAAATTTTCTACTAAGTCTCTTCCTAGTAGAATTCTTGTTCAAATAACTTGAACTAGGTTTTTTATTAGTAAATTTCTTGCTCAAATTTTGTTCTAAGTTCATTTCTAGCAGAATTCTTGTTCAAATGACTTGAAATAGGTTTTTTATTAGTAAATTTCTTGCTCAATTTTTTTTCTAAGTTGATTCCTAGCAGAATTCTTGTTCAAATTACTCTCGCTAGGTTACTTGTCATAGTTTTCTACGTACTACAAAGATAGCAAATTTTTTCTACTAAGTCTCTTCCTAGTAGAATTCTTGTTAAAATAACTTGAACTAGGTTTTTTTATTAGTAAATGTCTTGCTTAAATTTGTGTTCTAAGTTTATTCCTAGCAGAATTCTTGTTCAAATGACTTGAAATAGGTTTTTTATTAGAAAATTTTTGCTCAAAAATTTGTTCTAAGTTGATTCCTAGCAGAATTCTTGTTCAAATTACTCACGCTAACTTACTTGTAATATGTTTCTACGTACTACAAAGATAGCTCAAAATTTTCTACTAAGTCTCTTCCTAGTAGAATTCTTGTTTAAATAACTTGAACTAGGTTTTTTATTAGTAAATTTCTTGCGCAAAATTTTATTCTAAGTTCATTCCTAGTAGAATTCTTGTTCAAATAACTTGAACTAGGTCCTTTATTTGTAAATTTCTTGCTCAAAATTTTGTTCTAAGTTCATGCCTAGCAGAATTCTTGTTCAAATTACTCTCGCTAGGTTAATTGTAATAGGTTTCTACGTACTACAAAGATAGCTCAAAATTTTCTACTAAGTCTCTTCCTAGTAGAATTCTTGTTCAAATATCTTGAACTAGGTTTTTCATTAGTAAATTTGTTGCTCAAAATTTTGTTCTAAGTTCACTCCTAGCAGAATTCTTGTTTAAATTACTCTCGCTAGGTTAGTTGTAATAGGTTTCTACGTACTACAAGAAAATATCAAAATTTTCTACTAAGTCCCTTCCTAAAAGTATTCTTGTTCAAGTAACTTCAACTTGGTTTTTTATTAGTAAATTTCTGGGTCAAAATTTTGTTCTAAGTTCATTACTAGCAGAATTCTTGTTCAAATTACTCTCGCTAAGTTAATTGTAATATGTTTCTACGTACTACAAAGATAGCTCAAAATTTTCTACTAAGTCTCTTCCTAGTAGAATTCTTGTTCAAATAACTTGAACTAGGTTTTTTATTAGTAAATTTCTTGCTCAAATTTTGTTCTAAGTTCATTCCTAGCAGAATTCTTGTTCAAATGACTTGAAATAGGTTTTTTATTAGTAAATTTCTTGCTCAATTTTTTTTATAAGTTGATTCCTATCTGAATTCTTGTTCAAATTACTCTCGCTAGGTTACTTGTAATAGTATTCTACGTACTACAAAAATAGCTCAAAATTTTCTTCTAAGTCTGTTCCTCGTAGAATTCTTGTTTAAATAACTTGAACTAGGTTTTTTATTAGTAAATTTCTTGCTCAAAATTTTATTCTAAGTTCATTCCTAGTAGAATTCTTGTTCAAATAACTTGAACTAGGTCCTTTATTAGTAATTTTTTTTTTCAAAATTTTGTTCTAAGTTCATTCCTAGCAGAATTCTTGTTCAAGTTACTCTCGCTAGGTTAATTGTAATAGGTTTCTACGTACTATAAAGATAGCTCAAAATTTTCTACTAAGTCTCTTCCTAGTAGAATTCTTGTTCAAATATCTTCAACTAGGTTTTTCATTAGTAAATTTTTTGCTCAAAAATTTGTTCTAAGTTCACTGCTAGCAGAATTCTTGTTCAAATTACTCTCGCTAGGTTACTTGTAATAGGTTTCTACGTACTACAAAAAAAGCTCAAAATTTCCTACTAAGTCGCTTCCTAATAGTATTCTTGTTCAAGTAACTTGAACTTGGTTTTTTATTAGTAAATTTCTTGCTCAAAATTTTGTTCTAAGTTCATTCCTAGCAGAATTCTTGTTCAAATTACTCTCTCAAGGTTACTTGTAATAGGTTTCTACGTACTACAAAAATAGCTCAAAATTTTCTTATAACTCTGTTCCTAGTAGAATTCTTGTTCAAATATCTTTAACTAGGTTTTTTATTAGTAAATTTCTTGCTCAAAAGTTTATTCTAAGTTCATTCTGAGTAGGATTCTTGTTCAAATAACTTGAACTAGGTTTTTTACCAGTAAATTTCTTGCTCAAAATTTTGTTCTAAGTTCATTCCTAGCAGAATTCTTGTTCAAATTACTCTCGCTAGGTTACTTGTAATAGGTTTCCACGTACTACAAAAATAGCTCAAAATTTTCTTCTAAGTCTGTTCCTAGTAGAATTCTTGTTTAAATTACTCTCGCTAGGTTTTTTATTAGTAAATTTCTTGCTCAAAATTTTATTCTAAGTTCATTCCTAGTAGAATTCTTATTCAAATAATTTGAACTAGGTTTTTCATTAGTAAATTTCTTGCTCAAAATTTTTGAACAAAAATTCACTAATAGAAAATTACTTGTACTAATAAAATTTTGAGCAGGTTTATTCTAAGTCTCTTCCTAGCACAAAAATAGGTTTGTTCTAAGTCTTTTCCCAATAAAATTCTTGTTCAAAGTACTAGTAAATATCTAATTGTTTCTAACAGGTTTCTGCTAAGTCCCATTCCTAGCAGAATTCTGGTTCAAATTACCCTCGCTAGGTTACTTCTAATAGTATTTTATGTAGTACAATGATAGCTCAAAATTTTCTACTAAGTCCCTTTCTAGCAGGATTCTTGTTCAAATAACTCGAACTAGGTTTTTTATTAGTAAATTTCTTGCTCAAAATTGTGTTCTAAGTTCATTCCTAGCAGTATTCCTGTTCAAATTACCTTCGCTAGGTTACTTCTAATAGGTTTCTAGGTACTACAAAAATATCTCAAAATTTTGTTCTAAGTTCATTCCTAGTAGAATTCTTGTTCAAATAACTTGAACTAGGTTTTTTATTAGTAAATTTCTTGCTCAAAAGTTTATTCTAAGTTCATTCCTAGTAGAATTCTTGTTCAAATAACTTGAACTAGGTTTTTTATTAGTAAATTTCTTGCTCAAAACTTTATTCTAAGTTTTTTACCAGTAGAATTCTTGTTAAAATAACTTGAACTATGTTTTTTATTAGTAAATTTCTTGCTCAAAATTTTGTCCTAAGTTCATTCCTAGCAGAATTATTGTTCAAATTACTCTCGCTAGATTACTTGTAATAGGTTTCTACGTACTACAAAGATAGCTAAAAAGTTTCTACTAAGTCTCTTCCTAGTAGAATTCTTGTTAAAATAACTTGAACTAGGTTTTTTATTAGTAAATGTCTTGCTTAAATTTTTGTTCTAAGTTCATTCCTAGCAGAATTCTTGTTCAAATGACTTGAAATAGGTTTTTTATTAGAAATTTTTTGCTCAAAAATTTGTTCTAAGTTGATTCCTAGAAGAATTCTTGTTCAAATTACTCACGCTAAGTTACTTGTAATATGTTTCTACGTACTACAAAGATAGCTCAAAATTTTCTACTAAGTCTCTTCCTAGTAGAATTCTTGTTTAAATAACTTGAAGTAGGTTTTTTATTAGTAAATTTCTTGCTCAAAATTTTATTCTAAGTTCATTCCTAGTAGAATTCTTGTTCAAATAACTTGAACTAGGTCCTTTATTTGTAAATTTCTTGCTCAAAATTTTGTTCTAAGTTAATTCCTAGCAGAATTCTTGTTCAAATTACTCTCGCTAGGTTAATTGTAACAGGTTTCTACGTACTACAAAGATAGCTCAAAAATTTCTACTAAGTCTCTTCCTAGTAGAATTCTTGTTCAAATATCTTGAACTAGGTTTTTCATTAGTAAATTTCTTGCTCAAAATTTTGTTCTAAGTTCACTCCTAGCAGAATTCTTGTTTAAACTACTCTCGCTAACTTAGTGGTAATAGGTCTCTACGTACTACAAGAAAATATCAAAATTTTCTACTAAGTCCCTTCCTAAAAGTATTCTTGTTCAAGTAACTTCAACTTGGTTTTTTATTAGTAAATTTCTGGGTCAAAATTTTGTTCTAAGTTCATTACTAGCAGAATTCTTGTTCAAATTACTCTCGCTAAGTTAATTGTAATATGTTTCTACGTACTACAAAGATAGCTCAAAATTTTCTACTAAGTCTCTTCCTAGTAGAATTCTTGTTCAAATAACTTGAACTAGGTTTTTTATTAGTAAATTTCTTGCTCAAATTTTGTTCTAAGTTCATTCCTAGCAGAATTCTTGTTCAAATGACTTGAAATAGGTTTTTTATTAGTAAATTTCTTGCTCAATTTTTTTTATAAGTTGATTCCTATCTGAATTCTTGTTCAAATTACTCTCGCTAGGTTACTTGTAATAGTATTCTACGTACTACAAAAATAGCTCAAAATTTTCTTCTAAGTCTGTTCCTCGTAGAATTCTTGTTTAAATAACTTGAACTAGGTTTTTTATTAGTAAATTTCTTGCTCAAAATTTTATTCTAAGTTCATTCCTAGTAGAATTCTTGTTCAAATAACTTGAACTAGGTCCTTTATTAGTAATTTTTTTTTTCAAAATTTTGTTCTAAGTTCATTCCTAGCAGAATTCTTGTTCAAGTTACTCTCGCTAGGTTAATTGTAATAGGTTTCTACGTACTATAAAGATAGCTCAAAATTTTCTACTAAGTCTCTTCCTAGTAGAATTCTTGTTCAAATATCTTCAACTAGGTTTTTCATTAGTAAATTTTTTGCTCAAAAATTTGTTCTAAGTTCACTGCTAGCAGAATTCTTGTTCAAATTACTCTCGCTAGGTTACTTGTAATAGGTTTCTACGTACTACAAAAAAAGCTCAAAATTTCCTACTAAGTCGCTTCCTAATAGTATTCTTGTTCAAGTAACTTGAACTTGGTTTTTTATTAGTAAATTTCTTGCTCAAAATTTTGTTCTAAGTTCATTCCTAGCAGAATTCTTGTTCAAATTACTCTCTCAAGGTTACTTGTAATAGGTTTCTACGTACTACAAAAATAGCTCAAAATTTTCTTATAACTCTGTTCCTAGTAGAATTCTTGTTCAAATATCTTTAACTAGGTTTTTTATTAGTAAATTTCTTGCTCAAAAGTTTATTCTAAGTTCATTCTGAGTAGGATTCTTGTTCAAATAACTTGAACTAGGTTTTTTACCAGTAAATTTCTTGCTCAAAATTTTGTTCTAAGTTCATTCCTAGCAGAATTCTTGTTCAAATTACTCTCGCTAGGTTACTTGTAATAGGTTTCCACGTACTACAAAAATAGCTCAAAATTTTCTTCTAAGTCTGTTCCTAGTAGAATTCTTGTTTAAATTACTCTCGCTAGGTTTTTTATTAGTAAATTTCTTGCTCAAAATTTTATTCTAAGTTCATTCCTAGTAGAATTCTTATTCAAATAATTTGAACTAGGTTTTTCATTAGTAAATTTCTTGCTCAAAATTTTTGAACAAAAATTCACTAATAGAAAATTACTTGTACTAATAAAATTTTGAGCAGGTTTATTCTAAGTCTCTTCCTAGCACAAAAATAGGTTTGTTCTAAGTCTTTTCCCAATAAAATTCTTGTTCAAAGTACTAGTAAATATCTAATTGTTTCTAACAGGTTTCTGCTAAGTCCCATTCCTAGCAGAATTCTGGTTCAAATTACCCTCGCTAGGTTACTTCTAATAGTATTTTATGTAGTACAATGATAGCTCAAAATTTTCTACTAAGTCCCTTTCTAGCAGGATTCTTGTTCAAATAACTCGAACTAGGTTTTTTATTAGTAAATTTCTTGCTCAAAATTGTGTTCTAAGTTCATTCCTAGCAGTATTCCTGTTCAAATTACCTTCGCTAGGTTACTTCTAATAGGTTTCTAGGTACTACAAAAATATCTCAAAATTTTGTTCTAAGTTCATTCCTAGTAGAATTCTTGTTCAAATAACTTGAACTAGGTTTTTTATTAGTAAATTTCTTGCTCAAAAGTTTATTCTAAGTTCATTCCTAGTAGAATTCTTGTTCAAATAACTTGAACTAGGTTTTTTATTAGTAAATTTCTTGCTCAAAACTTTATTCTAAGTTTTTTACCAGTAGAATTCTTGTTAAAATAACTTGAACTATGTTTTTTATTAGTAAATTTCTTGCTCAAAATTTTGTCCTAAGTTCATTCCTAGCAGAATTATTGTTCAAATTACTCTCGCTAGATTACTTGTAATAGGTTTCTACGTACTACAAAGATAGCTAAAAAGTTTCTACTAAGTCTCTTCCTAGTAGAATTCTTGTTAAAATAACTTGAACTAGGTTTTTTATTAGTAAATGTCTTGCTTAAATTTTTGTTCTAAGTTCATTCCTAGCAGAATTCTTGTTCAAATGACTTGAAATAGGTTTTTTATTAGAAATTTTTTGCTCAAAAATTTGTTCTAAGTTGATTCCTAGAAGAATTCTTGTTCAAATTACTCACGCTAAGTTACTTGTAATATGTTTCTACGTACTACAAAGATAGCTCAAAATTTTCTACTAAGTCTCTTCCTAGTAGAATTCTTGTTTAAATAACTTGAAGTAGGTTTTTTATTAGTAAATTTCTTGCTCAAAATTTTATTCTAAGTTCATTCCTAGTAGAATTCTTGTTCAAATAACTTGAACTAGGTCCTTTATTTGTAAATTTCTTGCTCAAAATTTTGTTCTAAGTTAATTCCTAGCAGAATTCTTGTTCAAATTACTCTCGCTAGGTTAATTGTAACAGGTTTCTACGTACTACAAAGATAGCTCAAAAATTTCTACTAAGTCTCTTCCTAGTAGAATTCTTGTTCAAATATCTTGAACTAGGTTTTTCATTAGTAAATTTCTTGCTCAAAATTTTGTTCTAAGTTCACTCCTAGCAGAATTCTTGTTTAAACTACTCTCGCTAACTTAGTGGTAATAGGTCTCTACGTACTACAAGAAAATATCAAAATTTTCTACTAAGTCCCTTCCTAAAAGTATTCTTGTTCAAGTAACTTCAACTTGGTTTTTTATTAGTAAATTTCTGGGTCAAAATTTTGTTCTAAGTTCATTACTAGCAGAATTCTTGTTCAAATTACTCTCGCTAAGTTAATTGTAATATGTTTCTACGTACTACAAAGATAGCTCAAAATTTTCTACTAAGTCTCTTCCTAGTAGAATTCTTGTTCAAATAACTTGAACTAGGTTTTTTATTAGTAAATTTCTTGCTCAAATTTTGTTCTAAGTTCATTCCTAGCAGAATTCTTGTTCAAATGACTTGAAATAGGTTTTTTATTAGTAAATTTCTTGCTCAATTTTTTTTATAAGTTGATTCCTATCTGAATTCTTGTTCAAATTACTCTCGCTAGGTTACTTGTAATAGTATTCTACGTACTACAAAAATAGCTCAAAATTTTCTTCTAAGTCTGTTCCTCGTAGAATTCTTGTTTAAATAACTTGAACTAGGTTTTTTATTAGTAAATTTCTTGCTCAAAATTTTATTCTAAGTTCATTCCTAGTAGAATTCTTGTTCAAATAACTTGAACTAGGTCCTTTATTAGTAATTTTTTTTTTCAAAATTTTGTTCTAAGTTCATTCCTAGCAGAATTCTTGTTCAAGTTACTCTCGCTAGGTTAATTGTAATAGGTTTCTACGTACTATAAAGATAGCTCAAAATTTTCTACTAAGTCTCTTCCTAGTAGAATTCTTGTTCAAATATCTTCAACTAGGTTTTTCATTAGTAAATTTTTTGCTCAAAAATTTGTTCTAAGTTCACTGCTAGCAGAATTCTTGTTCAAATTACTCTCGCTAGGTTACTTGTAATAGGTTTCTACGTACTACAAAAAAATCTCAAAATTTCCTACTAAGTCTCTTCCTAATAGTATTCTTGTTCAAGTAACTTGAACTTGGTTTTTTATTAGTAAATTTCTTGCTCAAAATTTTGTTCTAAGTTCATTCCTAGCAGAATTCTTGTTCAAATTACTCTCTCAAGGTTACTTGTAATAGGTTTCTACGTACTACAAAAATAGCTCAAAATTTTCTTATAAGTCTGTTCCTAGTAGAATTCTTGTTCAAATATCTTTAACTAGGTTTTTTATTAGTGAATTTCTTGCTCAAAAGTTTATTCTAAGTTCATTCCGAGTAGAATTCTTGTTCAAATAACTTGAACTAGGTTGTTTACCAGTAAATTTCTTGCTCAAAATTTTGTTCTAAGTTCATTCCTAGCAGAATTCTTGTTCAAATTACTCTCGCTAGGTTACTTGTAATAGGTTTCCACGTACTACAAAAATAGCTCAAAATTTTCTTCTAAGTCTTTTCCTAGTAGAATTCTTGTTTAAATTACTCTCGCTAGGTTTTTTATTAGTAAATTTCTTGCTCAAAATTTTATTCTAAGTTCATTCCTAGTAGAATTCTTGTTCAAATAACTTGAACTAGGTTTTTCATTAGTAAATTTCTTGCTCAAAATTTTTGAACAAAAATTCACTCCTAGAAAATTACTTGTACTAATAAAATTTTGAGCAGGTTTATTCTAAGTCTCTTCCTAGCACAAAAATAGGTTTGTTCTAAGTCTTTTCCCAATAAAATTCTTGTTCAAAGTAGTAGTAAATATCTAATTGTTTCTAACAGGTTTCTACTAAGTCTCATTTCTAGCAGAATTCTGGTTCAAATTACCCTCGCTAGGTTACTTCTAATAGTATTTTACGTAGTACAATGATAGCTCAAAATTTTCTACTAAGTCCCTTTCTAGTAGGATTCTTGTTCAAATAACTTGAACTAGGTTTTTTATTAGTAAATTTCTTGCTCAAAATTGTGTTCTAAGTTCATTCCTAGCAGTATTCCTGTTCAAATTACCTTCGGTAGGTTACTTCTATTAGGTTTCTAGGTACTACAAAAATAGCTCAAAATTTTGTTCTAAGTTCATTCCTAGTAAAATTCTTGTTCAAATAACTTGAACTAGGTTTTTTATTAGTAAATTTCTTGCTCAAAAGTTTATTATAAGTTCATTCCTAGTAGAATTCTTGTTCAAATAACTTGAACTAGGTTTTTTATTAGTAAATTTCTTGCTCAAAACTTTATTCTAAGTTTTTTACCAGTAGAATTCCTGTTAAAATAACTTAAACTATGTTTTTTATTAGTAAATTTCTTGCTCAAAATTTTGTCCTAAGTTCATTCCTAGCAGAATTCTTGTTCAAATTACTCTCGCTAGGTTACTTGTAATAGGTTTCTACGTACTACAAAGATAGCTAAAATTTTTCTACTAAGTTTCTTCCTAGTAGAATTCTTGTTAAAATAACTTGAACTAGGTTTTTTATTAGTAAATGTCTTGCTTAAATTTGTGTTCTAAGTTCATTCCTCGCAGAATTCTTGTTCAAATGACTTGAAATAGGTTTTTTATTAGTAAATTTTTGCTCAAAAATTTGTTCTAAGTTGATTCCTAGCAGAATTCTTGTTCAAATTACTCACGCTAACTTACTTGTAATATGTTTCTACGTACTACAAAGATAGCTCAAAATTTTCTACTAAGTCTCTTCCTAGTAGAATTCTTGTTTAAATAACTTGAACTAGGTTTTTATTAGTAAATTTCTTGCTCAAAATTTTATTCTAAGTTCATTCCTAGTAGAATTCTTGTTCAAATAACTTGAACTAGGTCCTTTATTTGTAAATTTCTTGCTCAAAATTTTGTTCTAAGTTCATTCCTAGCAGAATTCTTGTTCAAATTACTCTCGCTAGGTTAATTGTAATAGGTTTCTACGTACTACAAAGATAGCTCAAAATTTTCTACTAAGTCTCTTCCTAGTAGAATTCTTGTTCAAATATCTTGAACTAGGTTTTTCATTAGTAAATTTCTTGCTCAAAATTTTGTTCTAAGTTCACTCCTAGCAGAATTCTTGTTTAAATTACTCTCACTAGGTTAGTTGTAATAGGTTTCTACGTACTACAAGAAAATATCAAAATGTTCTACTAAGTCCCTTCCTAAAAGTATTCTTGTTCAAGTAACTTCAACTTGGTTTTTTATTAGTAAATTTTTGGCTCAAAATTTTGTTATAAGTTCAATACTAGCAGAATTCTTGTTCAAATTACTCTCTCTAAGTTAATTGTAATATTTTTCTACGTACTACAAAGATAGCTCAAAATTTTCTACTAAGTCTCTTCCTAGTAGAATTCTTGTTCAACTAACTTGAACTAGGTTTTTTAATAGTAAATTTCTTGCTCAAATTTTGTTCTAAGTTCATTTCTAGCAGAATTCTTGTTCAAATGACTTGAAATAGGTTTTTTATTAGTAAATTTCTTGCTCAATTTTTTTCTCTAAGTTGATTCCTAGCTGAATTCTTGTTCAAATTACTCACGCTAGGTTACTTGTAATAGGTTTCTACGTACTACAAAAATAGCTCAAAATTTTCTTCTAAGTCTGTTCCTCGTAGAATTCTTGTTTAAATAACTTGAACTAGGTTTTTTATTAGTAAATTTCTTGCTCAAAATTTTATTCTAAGTTCATTCCTAGTAGAATTCTTGTTCAAATAACTTGAACTAGGTCCTTTATTAGTAATTTTTTTTTCAAAATTTTGTTCTAAGTTCATTCCTAGCAGAATTCTTGTTCAAGTTACTCTCCCTAGGTTAATTGTAATAGGTTTCTACGTACTACAAAGATAGCTCAAAATTTTCTACTAAGTCTCTTCCTAGTAGAATTCTTGTTCAAATATCTTCAACTAGGTTTTTAATTAGTAAATTTTTTGCTCAAAAATTTGTTCTAAGTTCACTGCTAGCAGAAATCTTGTTCAAATTACTCTCGCTAGGTTACTTGTAATAGGTTTCTACGTACTACAAAAAAAGCTCAAAATTTCCTACTAAGTCTCTTCCTAATAGTATTCTTGTTCAAGTAACTTGAACTTGGTTTTTTATTAGTAAATTTCTTGCTCAAAATTTTGTTCTAAGTTCATTCCTAGCAGAATTCTTGTTCAAATTACTCTCTCAAGGTTACTTGTAATAGGTTTCTACGTACTACAAAAATAGCTCAAAATTTTCTTATAAGTATGTTCCTAGTAGAATTCTTGTTCAAATATCTTTAACTAGGTTTTTTATTAGTAAATTTCTTGCTCAAAAGTTTATTCTAAGTTCATTCCGAGTAGAATTCTTGTTCAAATAACTTGAACTAGGTTTTTTACCAGTAAATTTCTTGCTCAAAATTTTGTTCTAAGTTCATTCCTAGCAGAATTCTTGTTCAAATTACTCTCGCTAGGTTACTTGTAATAGGTTTCCACGTACTACAAAAATAGCTCAAAATTTTCTTCTAAGTCTGTTCCTAGTAGAATTCTTGTTTAAATAACTCTCGCTAGGTTTTTTATTAGTAAATTTCTTGCTCAAAATTTTATTCTAAGTTCATTCCTAGTAGAATTCTTATTCAAATAATTTGAACTAGGTTTTTCATTAGTAAATTTCTTGCTCAAAATTTTTGAACAAAAATTCACTCCTAGAAAATTACTTGTACTAATAAAATTTTGAGCAGGTTTATTCTAAGTCTCTTCCTAGCACAAAAATAGGTTTGTTCTAAGTCTTTTCCCAATAAAATTCTTGTTCAAAGTACTAGTAAATATCTAATTGTTTCTAACAGGTTTCTACTAAGTCTCATTCCTAGCAGAATTCTGGTTCAAATTACCCTCGCTAGGTTACTTCTAATAGTATTGTACGTAGTACAATGATAGCTCAAAATTTTCTACTAAGTCCCTTTCTAGTAGGATTCTTGTTCAAATAACTTGAACTAGGTTTTTTATTAGTAAATTTCTTGCTCAAAATTGTGTTCTAAGTTCATTCCTAGCAGTATTCCTGTTCAAATTACCTTCGCTAGGTTACTTCTAATAGGTTTCTAGGTACTACAAAAATATCTCAAAATTTTGTTCTAAGTTCATTCCTAGTAGAATTCTTGTTCAAATAACTTGAACTAGGTTTTTTATTAGTAAATTTCTTGCTCAAAAGTTTATTCTAAGTTCATTCCTAGTAGAATTCTTGTTCAAATAACTTGAACTAGGTTTTTTATTAGTAAATTTCTTGCTCAAAACTTTATTCTAAGTTTTTTACCAGTAGAATTCTTGTTAAAATAACTTGAACTATGTTTTTTATTAGGAAATTTCTTGCTCAAAATTTTGTCCTAAGTTCATTCCTAGCAGAATTCTTGTTCAAATTACTCTCGCTAGATTACTTGTAATAGGTTTCTACGTACTACAAAGATAGCTAAAATTTTTCTACTAAGTCTCTTCCTAGTAGAATTCTTGTTAAAATAACTTGAACTAGGTTTTTTATTAGTAAATGTCTTGCTTAAATTTTTGTTCTAAGTTCATTCCTAGCAGAATTCTTGTTCAAATGACTTGAAATAGGTTTTTTATTAGAAAATTTTTGCTCAAAAATTTGTTCCAAGTTGATTCCTAGCTGAATTCTTGTTCAAATTACTCACGTAAGTTACTTGTAATATGTTTCTACGTACTACAAAGATAGCTCAAAATTTTCTACTCAGTCTCTTCCTAGTAGAATTCTTGTTTAAATAACTTGAACTAGGTTTTTTATTAGTAAATTTCTTGCTCAAAATTTTATTCTAAGTTCATTCCTAGTAGAATTCTTGTTCAAATAACTTGAACTAGGTCCTTTATTTGTAAATTTCTTGCTCAAAATTTTGTTCTAAGTTCATTCCTAGCAGAATTCTTGTTCAAATTACTCTCGCTAGGTTAATTGTAACAGGTTTCTACGTACTACAAAGATAGCTCAAAAATTTCTAATAAGTCTCTTCCTAGTAGAATTCTTGTTCAAATATCTTGAACTAGGTTTTTCATTAGTAAATTTCTTGCTCAAAATTTTGTTCTAAGTTCACTCCTAGCAGAATTCTTGTTTAAATTACTCTCGCTAACTTAGTTGTAATAGGTTTCTACGTACTACAAGAAAATATCAAAATTTTCTACTAAGTCCCTTCCTAAAAGTATTCTTGTTCAAGTAACTTCAACTTGGTTTTTTATTAGTAAATTTCTGGCTCAAAATTTTGTTCTAAGTTCATTACTAGCAGAATTCTTGTTCAAATTACTCTCGCTAAGTTAATTGTAATATGTTTCGATGTACTACAAAGATAGCTCAAAATTTTCTATTAAGTCTCTTCCTAGTAGAATTCTTGTTCAAATAACTTGAACTAGGTTTTTTATTAGTAAATTTCTTGCTCAAATTTTGTTCTAGTTCATTCCTAGCAGAATTCTTGTTCAAATGACTTGAAATAGGTTTTTTATTAGTAAATTTCTTGCTCAATTTTTTTTTCTAAGTTGATTCCTATCTGAATTCTTGTTCAAATTACTCTCGCTAGGTTACTTGTAATAGGTTTCTACGTACTACAAAAATAGCTCAAAATTTTCTTCTAAGTCTATTCCTCGTAGAATTCTTGTTTAAATAACTTGAACTAGGTTTTTTATTAGTAAATTTCTTGCTCAAAATTCTATTCTAAGTTCATTCCTAGTAGAATTCTTGTTCAAATAACTTGAACTAGGTCCTTTATTAGTAAATTGTTTTTTCAAAATTTTGTTCTAACTTCATTCCTAGCAGAATTCTTGTTCAAGTTACTCTCGCTAGGTTAATTGTAATAGGTTTCTACGTACTACAAAGATAGCTCAAAATTTTCTACTAAGTCTCTTCCTAGTAGAATTCTTGTTCAAATATCTTCAACTAGGTTTTTCATTAGTAAATTTTTTGCTCAAAAATTTGTTCTAAGTTCACTGCTAGCAGAATTCTTGTTCAAATTACTCTCGCTAGGTTACTTGTAATAGGTTTCTACGTACTACAAAAAAAGCTCAAAATTTCCTACTAAGTCTCTTCCTAATAGTATTCTTGTTCAAGTAACTTGAACTTGGTTTTTTATTAGTAAATTGCTTGCTCAAAATTTTGTTCTAAGTTCATTCCTAGCAGAATTCTTGTTCAAATTACTCTCTCTAAGTTAATTGTAATATGTTTCTACATACTACAAAGATAGCTCTAAATTTTCTACTAAGTCTCTTCCTAGTAGAATTCTTGTTCAAATAACTTGAACTAGGTTTTTTATTAGTAAATTTCTTGCTAAAATTTTGTTCTAAGTTCATTTCTAGCAGAATTCTTGTTCAAATGACTTGAAATAGGTTTTTTATTAGTAAATTTCTTGCTCAATTTTTTTTCTAAGTTGATTCCTAGCTGAATTCTTGTTCAAATTACTCTCGCTAGGTTACTTGTAGTAGGTTTCTACGTACTACAAAAATAGCTCAAAATTTTCTTCTAAGTCTGTTCCTCCTAGAATTCATGTTTAAATAACTTGAACTAGGTTTTTATTAGTAAATTTCTTGCTCAAAATTTTATTCTAAGTTCATTCCTAGTAGAATTCTTGTTCAAATGACTTGAAATAGGTTTTTTATTAGAAAATTTTTGCTCAAAAATTTGTTCTAAGTTGATTCCTAGCAAAATTCTTGTTCAAATTACTCACGCTAAGTTACTTGTAATATGTTTCTACGTACTACAAAGATAGCTCAAAAGTTTCTACTAAGTCTCTTCCTAGTAGAATTCTTGTTTAAATAACTTGAACTAGGTTTTTTATTAGTAAATTTCTTGCTCAAAATTTTATTCTAAGTTCATTCCTAGTAGAATTCTTGTTCAAATAACTTGAACTATGTCCTTTATTTGTAAATTTTTGCTCAAAATTTTGTTCTAAGTTCATTCCTAGCATAATTCTTGTTCAAATTACTCTCGCTAGGTTAATTGTAACAGGTTTCTACGTACTACAAAGATAGCTCAAAAATTTCTACTAAGTCTCTTCCTAGTAGAATTCTTGTTCTAATATCTTGAACTAGGTTTTTCATTAGTAAATTTCTTGCTCAAAATTTTGTTCTAAGTTCACTCCTAGCAGAATTCTTGTTTAAATTACTCTCGCTAACTTAGTTGTAATAGGTTTCTACGTACTACAAGAAAATATCAAAATTTTCTACTAAGTCCCTTCCTAAAAGTATTCTTGTTCAAGTAACTTCAACTTGTTTTTTTATTAGTAAATTTCTGGCTCAAAATTTTGTTCTAAGTTCATTACTAGCAGAATTCTTGTTCAAATTACTCTCGCTAAGTTAATTGTAATATGTTTCTACGTACTACAAAGATAGCTCAAAATTTTCTACTAAGTCTCTTCCTAGTAGAATTCTTGTTCAAATAACTTGAACTAGGTTTTTTATTAGTAAATTTCTTGCTCAAATTTTGTTCTAAGTTCATTCCTAGCAGAATTCTTGTTCAAATGACTTGAAATAGGTTTTTTATTAGTAAATTTCTTGCTCAATTTTTTTTTCAAAGTTGATTCCTATCTGAATTCTTGTTCAAATTACTCTCGCTAGGTTACTTGTAATAGGTTTCTACGTACTACAAAAATAGCTCAAAATTTTCTTCTAAGTCTGTTCCTCGTAGAATTCTTGTTTAAATAACTTGAACTAGGTTTTTTATTAGTAAATTTCTTGCTCAAAATTTTATTCTAAGTTCATTCCTAGTAGAATTCTTGTTCAAATAACTTGAACTAGGTCCTTTATTAGTAATTTTTTTTTTCAAAATTTTGTTCTAAGTTCATTCCTAGCAGAATTCTTGTTCAAGTTAATCTCGCTAGGTTAATTGTAATAGGTTTCTACGTACTACAAAGATAGCTCAAAATTTTCTACTAAGTCTCTTCCTAGTAGAATTCTTGTTCAAATATCTTCAACTAGGTTTTTCATTAGTACATTTTTTGCTCAAAAATTTGTTCTAAGTTCACTGCTAGCAGAATTCTTGTTCAAATTACTCTCGCTAGGTTACTTGTAATAGGTTTCTACGTACTACAAAAAAATCTCAAAATTTCCTACTAAGTCTCTTCCTAATAGTATTCTTGTTCAAGTAACTTGAACTTGGTTTTTTATTAGTAAATTTCTTGCTCAAAATTTTGTTCTAAGTTCATTCCTAGCAGAATTCTTGTTCAAATTACTCTCTCTAAGTTAATTGTAATATGTTTCTACATACTACAAAGATAGCTCAAAATTTTCTACTAAGTCTCTTCCTAGTAGAATTCTTGTTCAAATAACTTGAACTAGGTTTTTTATTAGTAAATTTCTTGCTCAAATTTTGTTCTAAGTTCATTTCTAGCATAATTCTTGTTCAAATGACTTGAAATAGGTTTTTTATTAGTAAATTTCTTGCTCAATTTTTTTTCTAAGTTGATTCCTAGCTGAATTCTTGTTCAAATTACTCTCGCTAGGTTACTTGTAGTAGGTTTATACGTACTACAAAAATAGCTCAAAATTTTCTTCTAAGTCTGTTCCTCGTAGAATTCTTGTTTAAATAACTTGAACTAGGTTTTTTATTGGTAAATTTGTTGCTCAAAATTTTATTCTAAGTTCATTCCTAGTAGAATTCTTGTTCAAATAACTTGAACTAGGTCCTTTATTAGTATTTTTTTTTTCAAAATTTTGTTCTAAGTTCATTCCTAGCAGAATTCTTGTTCAAGTTACTCTCCCTAGGTTAATTGTAATAGGTTTCTACGTACTACAAAGATAGCTCAAAATTTTCTACTAAGTCTCTTCCTAGTAGAATTCTTGTTCAAATATCTTCAACTAGGTTTTTCATTAGTAAATTTTTTGCTCAAAAATTTGTTCTAAGTTCACTGCTAGCAGAAATCTTGTTCAAATTACTCTCGCTAGGTTACTTGTAATAGGTTTCTACGTACTACAAAAAAAGCTCAAAATTTCCTACTAAGTCTCTTCCTAATAGTATTCTTGTTCAAGTAACTTGAACTTGGGTTTTTATTAGTAAATTTTTTTGCTCAAAATTTTGTTCTAAGTTCATTCCTAGCAGAATTCTTGTTCAAATTACTCTCTCAAGGTTACTTGTAATAGGTTTCTACGTACTACAAAAATAGCTCAAAATTTTCTTATAAGTCTGTTCCTAGTAGAATTCTTGTTCAAATATCTTTAACTAGGTTTTTTATTAGTAAATTTCTTGCTCAAAAGTTTATTCTAAGTTCATTCCGAGTAGAATTCTTGTTCAAATAACTTGAACTAGGTTTTTTACCAGTAAATTTCTTGCTCAAAATTTTGTTCTAAGTTACTCTCGCTAGGTTACTTGTAATAGGTTTCCACGTACTACAAAAATAGCTCAAAATTTTCTTCTAAGTCTGTTCCTAGTAGAATTCTTGTTTAAATTACTCTCGCTAGGTTTTTTATTAGTAAATTTCTTGCTCAAAATTTTATTCTAAGTTCATTCCTAGTAGAATTCTTATTCAAATAATTTGAACTAGGTTTTTCATTAGTAAATTTCTTGCTCAAATTTTTTGAACAAAAATTCACTCCTAGAAAATTACTTGTACTAATAAAATTTTGAGCAGGTTTATTCTAAGTCTCTTCCTAGCACAAAAATAGGTTTGTTCTAAGTCTTTTCCCAATAAAATTCTTGTTCAAAGTACTAGTAAATATCTAATTGTTTCTAACAGGTTTCTACTAAGTCTCATTCCTAGCAGAATTCTGGTTCAAATTACCCTCACTAGGTTACTTCTAATAGTATTTTACGTAGTACAATGATAGCTCAAAATTTTCTACTAAGTCCCTTTCTAGTAGGATTCTTGTTCAAATAACTTGAACTAGGTTTTTTATTAGTAAATTTCTTGCTCAAAATTGTGTTCTAAGTTCAATCCTAGCAGTATTCCTGTTCAAATTACCTTCGCTAGGTTACTTCTAATAGGTTTCTAGGTACTACAAAAATATCTCAAAATTTTGTTCTAAGTTCATTCCTAGTAGAATTCTTGTTCAAATAACTTGAACTAGGTATTTTATTAGTAAATTTCTTGCTCAAAAGTTTATTCTAAGTTCATTCCTAGTAGAATTCTTGTTCAAATAACTTGAACTAGGTTTTTTATTAGTAAATTTCTTGCTCAAAACTTTATTCTAAGTTTTTTACCAGTAGAATTCTTGTTAAAATAACTTGAACTATGTTTTTTATTAGTAAATTTCTTGCTCAAAATTTTGTCCTAAGTTCATTCCTAGCAGAATTCTTGTTCAAATTACTCTTGCTAGATTACTTGTAATAGGTTTCTACGTACTACAAAGATAGCTAAAAATTTTCTACTAAGTCTCTTCCTAGTAGAATTCTTGTTAAAATAACTTGAACTAGGTTTTTTATTAGTAAATGTCTTGCTTAAATTTTTGTTCTAAGTTCATTCCTAGCAGAATTGTTGTTCAAATGACTTGAAATAGGTTTTTTATTAGAAAATTTTTGCTCAAAAATTTGTTCTAAGTTGATTCCTAGCAGAATTCTTGTTCAAATTACTCACGCTAAGTTACTTGTAATATGTTTCTACGTACTACAAAGATAGCTCAAAATTTTCTACTAAGTCTCTTCCTAGTAGAATTCTTGTTTAAATAACTTGAACTAGGTTTTTTATTAGTAAATTTCTTGCTCAAAATTTTATTCTAAAATCATTCCTAGTAGAATTCTTGTTCAAATAACTTGAACTAGGTCCTTTATTTGTAAATTTCTTGCTCAAAATTTTGTTCTAAGTTCATTCCTAGCAGAATTCTTGTTCAAATTACTCTCCCTAGGTTAATTGTAACAGGTTTCTACGTACTACAAAGATAGCTCAAAAATTTCTACTAAGTCTCTTCCTAGTAGAATTCTTGTTCAAATATCTTGAACTAGGTTTTTCATTAGTAAATTTCTTGCTCAAAATTTTGTTCTAAGTTCACTCCTAGCAGAATTCTTGTTTAAATTACTCTCGCTAACTTAGTTGTAATAGGTTTCTACGTACTACAAGAAAATATCAAAATTTTCTACTAAGTCCCTTCCTAAAAGTATTCTTGTTCAAGTAACTTCAACTTGGTTTTTTATTAGTAAATTTCTGGCTCAAAATTTTGTTCTAAGTTCATTACTAGCAGAATTCTTGTTCAAATTACTCTCGCTAAGTTAATTGTAATATGTTTCTACGTACTACAAAGATAGCTCAAAATTTTCTACTAAGTCTCTTCCTAGTAGAATTCTTGTTCAAATAACTTGAACTAGGTTTTTTATTAGTAAATTTCTTGCTCAAATTTTGTTCTAAGTTCATTCCTAGCAGAATTCTTGTTCAAATGACTTGAAATAGGTTTTTTATTAGTAAATTTCTTGCTCAATTTTTTTTTCTAAGTTGATTCCTATCTGAATTCTTGTTCAAATTACTCTCGCTAGGTTACTTGTAATAGGTTTCTACGTACTACAAAAATAGCTCAAAATTTTCTTCTAAGTCTGTTCCTCGTAGAATTCTTGTTTAAATAACTTGAACTAGGTTTTTTATTAGTAAATTTCTTGCTCTAAATTTTATTCTAAGTTCATTCCTAGTAGAATTCTTGTTCAAATAACTTGAACTAGGTCCTTTATTAGTAAATTTGTTTTTCAAAATTTTGTTCTAAGTTCATTCCTAGCAGAATTCTTGTTCAAGTTAATCTCGCTAGGTTAATTGTAATAGGTTTCTACGTACTACAAAGATAGCTCAAAATTTTCTACTAAGTCTCTTCCTAGTAGAATTCTTGTTCAAATATCTTCAACTAGGTTTTTCATTAGTAAATTTTTTGCTCAAAAATTTGTTCTAAGTTCACTGCTAGCAGAATTCTTGTTGAAATTACTCTCGCTAACTTAGTTGTAATAGGTTTCTACGTACTACAAGAAAATATCAAAATTTTCTACTAAGTCCCTTCCTAAAAGTATTCTTGTTCAAGTAACTTCAACTTGGTATTTTATTAGTAAATTTCTTGCTCAAAATTTTGTTCTAAGTTCATTCCTAGCAGAATTCTTGTTCAAATTACTCTCGCTAAGTTAATTGTAATATGTTTCTACGTACTACAAAGATAGCTCAAAATTTTCTACTAAGTCTCTTCTAGTAGAATTCTTGTTCAAATAACTTGAACTAGGTTTTTTATTAGTAAATTTCTTGCTCAAATTTTGTTCTAAGTTCATTCCTAGCAGAATTCTTGTTCAAATGACTTGAAATAGGTTTTTTATTAGTAAATTTCTTGCTCAATTTTTTTCTAAGTTGATTCCTAGCTGAATTCTTGTTCAAATTACTCTCGCTAGGTTACTTGTAGTAGGTTTCTACGTACTACAAAAATAGCTCAAAATTTTCTTCTAAGTCTGTTCCTCGTAGAATTCTTGTTTAAATAACTTGAACTAGGTTTTTTATTAGTAAATTTCTTGCTCAAAATTTTATTCTAAGTTCATTCCTAGTAGAATTCTTGTTCAAATAACTTGAACTAGGTCCTTTATTAGTAATTGTTTTTTTCAAAATTTTGTTCTAAGTTCATTCCTAGCAGAATTCTTGTTCAAGTTACTCTCCCTAGGTTAATTGTAATAGGTTTCGACGTACTACAAAGATAGCTCAAAATTTTCTACTAAGTCTCTTCCTAGTAGAATTCTTGTTCAAATATCTTCAACTAGGTTTTTCATTAGTAATTTTTTTGCTCAAAAATTTGTTCTAAGTTCAATGCTACCAGAAATCTTGTTCAAATTACTCTCGCTAGGTTACTTGTAATAGGTTTCTACGTACTACAAAAAAGCTCAAAATTTCCTACTAAGTCTCTTCCTAATAGTATTCTTGTTCAAGTAACTTGAACTTGGTTTTTTATTAGTAAATTTCTTGCTCAAAATTTTGTTCTAAGTTCATTCCTAGCAGAATTCTTGTTCAAATTACTCTCTCTAAGTTAATTGTAATATGTTTCTACATACTACAAAGATAGCTCAAAATTTTCTACTAAGTCTCTTCCTAGTAGAATTCTTGTTCAAATAACTTGAACTAGGTTTTTTATTAGTAAATTTCTTGCTCAAATTTTGTTCTAAGTTCATTTCTAGCAGAATTCTTGTTCAAATGACTTGAAATAGGTTTTTTATTAGTAAATTTCTTGCTCAATTTTTTTCTAAGTTGATTCCTAGCTGAATTCTTGTTCAAATTACTCTCGCTAGGTTACTTGTAGTAGGTTTCTACGTACTACAAAAATAGCTCAAAATTTTCTTCTAAGTCTGTTCCTCGTAGAATTCTTGTTTAAATAACTTGAACTAGGTTTTTTATTAGTAAATTTGTTGCTCAAAATTTTATTCTAAGTTCATTCCTAGTAGAATTCTTGTTCAAATAACTTGAACTAGGTCCTTTATTAGTATTTTGTTTTTCAAAATTTTGTTCTAAGTTCATTCCTAGCAGAATTCTTGTTCAAGTTACTCTCCCTAGGTTAATTGTAATAGGTTTCTACGTACTACAAAGATAGCTCAAAATTTTCTACTAAGTCTCTTCCTAGTAGAATTTTTGTTCAAATATCTTCAACTAGGTTTTTCATTAGTAAATTTTTTGCTCAATAATTTGTTCTAAGTTCACTGCTAGCAGAAATCTTGTTCAAATTACTCTCGCTAGGTTACTTGTAATAGGTTTCTACGTACTACAAAAAAAGCTCAAAATTTCCTACTAAGTCTCTTCCTAATAGTATTCTTGTTCAAGTAACTTGAACTTGGGTTTTTATTAGTAAATTTCTTGCTCAAAATTTTGTTCTAAGTTCATTCCTAGCAGAATTCTTGTTCAAATTACTCTCTCAAGGTTACTTGTAATAGGTTTCTACGTACTACAAAAATAGCTCAAAATTTTCTTATAAGTCTGTTCCTAGTAGAATTCTTGTTCAAATATCTTTAACTAGGTTTTTTATTAGTAAATTTCTTGCTCAAAAGTTTATTCTAAGTTCATTCCGAGTAGAATTCTTGTTCAAATAACTTGAACTAGGTTTTTTACCAGTAAATTTCTTGCTCAAAATTTTGTTCTAAGTTCATTGCTAGCAGAATTCTTGTTCAAATTACTCTCGCTAGGTTACTTGTAATAGGTTTCCACGTACTACAAAAATAGCTCAAAATTTTCTTCTAAGTCTGTTCCTAGTAGAATTCTTGTTTAAATTACTCTCGCTAGGTTTTTTATTAGTAAATTTCTTGCTCAAAATTTTATTCTAAGTTCATTCCTAGTAGAATTCTTATTCAAATAATTTGAACTAGGTTTTTCATTAGTAAATTTCTTGCTCAAAATTTTTGAACAAAAATTCACTCCTAGAAAATTACTTGTACTAATAAAATTTTGAGCAGGTTTATTCTAAGTCTCTTCCTAGCACAAAAATAGGTTTGTTCTAAGTCTTTTCCCAATAAAATTCTTGTTCAAAGTACTAGTAAATATCTAATTGTTTCTAACAGGTTTCTACTAAGTCTCATTCCTAGCAGAATTCTGGTTCAAATTACCCTCGCTAGGTTACTTCTAATAGTATTTTACGTAGTACAATGATAGCTCAAAATTTTCTACTAAGTCCCTTTCTAGTAGGATTCTTGTTCAAATAACTTGAACTAGGTTTTTTATTAGTAAATTTCTTGCTCAAAATTGTGTTCTAAGTTCATTCCTAGCAGTATTCCTGTTCAAATTACCTTCGCTAGGTTACTTCTAATAGGTTTCTAGGTACTACAAAAATATCTCAAAATTTTGTTCTAAGTTCATTCCTAGTAGAATTCTTGTTCAAATAACTTGAACTAGGTTTTTTATTAGTAAATTTCTTGCTCAAAAGTTTATTCTAAGTTCATTCCTAGTAGAATTCTTGTTCAAATAACTTGAACTAGGTTTTTTATTAGTAAATTTCTTGCTCAAAACTTTATTCTAAGTTTTTTACCAGTAGAATTCTTGTTAAAATAACTTGAACTATGTTTTTTATTAGTAAATTTCTTGCTCAAAATTTTGTCCTAAGTTCATTCCTAGCAGAATTCTTGTTCAAATTACTCTCGCTAGATTACTTGTAATAGGTTTCTACGTACTACAAAGATAGCTAAAAATTTTCTACTAAGTCTCTTCCTAGTAGAATTCTTGTTAAAATAACTTGAACTAGGTTTTTTATTAGTAAATGTCTTGCTTAAATTTTTGTTCTAAGTTCATTCCTAGCAGAATTCTTGTTCAAATGACTTGAAATAGGTTTTTTATTAGAAAAGTTTTGCTCAAAAATTTGTTCTAAGTTGATTCCTAGCAGAATTCTTGTTCAAATTACTCACGCTAAGTTACTTGTAATATGTTTCTACGTACTACAAAGATAGCTCAAAATTTTCTACTAAGTCTCTTCCTAGTAGAATTCTTGTTTAAATAACTTGAACTAGGTTTTTTATTAGTAAATTTCTTGCTCAAAATTTTATTCTAAGTTCATTCCTAGTAGAATTCTTGTTCAAATAACTTGAACTAGGTCCTTTATTTGTAAATTTCTTGCTCAAAATTTTGTTCTAAGTTCATTTCTAGCAGAATTCTTGTTCAAATTACTCTCGCTAGGTTAATTGTAACAGGTTTCTACGTACTACAAAGATAGCTCAAAAATTTCTACTAAGTCTGTTCCTAGTAGAATTCTTGTTCAAATATCTTGAACTAGGTTTTTCATTAGTAAATTTCTTGCTCAAAATTTTGTTCTAAGTTCACTCCTAGCAGAATTCTTGTTTAAATTACTCTCGCTAACTTAGTTGTAATAGGTTTCTACGTACTACAAGAAAATATCAAAATTTTCTACTAAGTCCCTTCCTAAAAGTATTCTTGTTCAAGTAACTTCAACTTGGTTTTTTATTAGTAAATTTCTGGCTCAAAATTTTGTTCTAAGTTCACTACTAGCAGAATTCTTGTTCAAATTACTCTCGCTAAGTTAATTGTAATATGTTTCTACGTACTACAAAGATAGCTCAAAATTTTCTACTAAGTCTCTTCCTAGTAGAATTCTTGTTCAAATAACTTGAACTAGGTTTTTTATTAGTAAATTTCTTGCTCAAATTTTGTTCTAAGTTCATTCCTAGCAGAATTCTTGTTCAAATGACTTGAAATAGGTTTTTTATTAGTAAATTTCTTGCTCAATTTTTTTTTCTAAGTTGATTCCTATCTGAATTCTTGTTCAAATTACTCTCGCTAGGTTACTTGTAATAGGTTTCTACGTACTACAAAAATAGCTCAAAATTTTCTTCTAAGTCTGTTCCTCGTAGAATTCTTGTTTAAATAACTTGAACTAGGTTTTTTATTAGTAAATTTCTTGCTCAAAATTTTATTCTAAGTTCATTCCTAGTAGAATTCTTGTTCAAATAACTTGAACTAGGTCCTTTATTAGTAATTTTTTTTTTCAAAATTTTGTTCTAAGTTCATTCCTAGCTGAATTCTTGTTCAAGTTAATCTCGCTAGGTTAATTGTAATAGGTTTCTACGTACTACAAAGATAGCTCAAAATTTTCTACTAAGTCTCTTCCTAGTAGAATTCTTGTTCAAATATCTTCAACTAGGTTTTTCATTAGTAAATTTTTTGCTCAAAAATTTGTTCTAAGTTCACTGCTAGCAGAATTCTTGTTTAAATTACTCTCGCTAACTTAGTTGTAATAGGTTTCTACGTACTACAAGAAAATATCAAAATTTTCTACTAAGTCCCTTCCTAAAAGTATTCTTGTTCAAGTAACTTCAACTTGGTTTTTTATTAGTAAATTTCTTGCTCAAAATTTTGTTCTAAGTTCATTCCTAGCAGAATTCTTGTTCAAATTACTCTCGCTAAGTTAATTGTAATATGTTTCTACGTACTACAAAGATAGCTCAAAATTTTCTACTAAGTCTCTTCCTAGTAGAATTCTTGTTCAAATAACTTGAACTAGGTTTTTTATTAGTAAATTTCTTGCTCAAATTTTGTTCTAAGTTCATTCCTAGCAGAATTCTTGTTAAAATGACTTGAAATAGGTTTTTTATTAGTAAATTTCTTGCTCAATTTTTTTTCTAAGTTGATTCCTATCTGAATTCTTGTTCAAATTACTCTCGCTAGGTTACTTGTAATAGGTTTCTACGTACTACAAAAATAGCTCAAAATTTTCTTCTAAGTCTGTTCCTCGTAGAATTCTTGTTTAAATAACTTGAACTAGGTTTTTTATTAGTAAATTTCTTGCTCAAAATTTTATTCTAAGTTCATTCCTAGTAGAATTCTTGTTCAAATAACTTGAAATAGGTCCTTTATTAGTAATTTGTTTTTTCAAAATTTTGTTCTAAGTTCATTCCTAGCAGAATTCTTGTTCAAGTTACTCTCGCTAGGTTAATTGTAATAGGTTTCTACGTACTACAAAGATAGCTCAAAATTTTCTTCTAAGTCTCTTCTTAGTAGAATTCTTGTTCAAATATCTTCAACTAGGTTTTCATTAGTAAATTTTTTTCTCAAAAATTTGTTCTAAATTCACTGCTAGCAGAATTCTTGTTCAAATTACACTCGCTAGGTTACTTGTAATAGGTTTCTACGTACTACAAAAAAAGCTCAAAATTTCCTACTAAGTCTCTTCCTAATAGTATTCTTGTTCAAGTAACTTGAACTTGGTTTTTTATTAGTAAATTTCTTGCTCAAAATTTTGTTCTAAGTTCATTCCTAGCAGAATTCTTGTTCAAATTACTCTCTCAAGGTTACTTGTAATAGGTTTCTACGTACTACAAAAATAGCTCAAAATTTTCTTATAAGTCTGTTCCTAGTAGAATTCTTGTTCAAATATCTTTAACTAGGTTTTTTATTAGTAAATTTCTTGCTCAAAAGTTTATTCTAAGTTCATTCCGAGTAGAATTCTTGTTCAAATAACTTGAACTAGGTTTTTTACCAGTAAATTTCTTGCTCAAAATTTTGTTCTAAGTTCATTCCTAGCAGAATTCTTGTTCAAATTACTCTCGCTAGGTTACTTGTAATAGGTTTCCACGTACTACAAAAATAGCTCAAAATTTTCTTCTAAGTCTGTTCCTAGTAGAATTCTTGTTTAAATTACTCTCGCTAGGTTTTTTATTAGTAAATTTCTTGCTCAAAATTTTATTCTAAGTTCATTCCTAGTAGAATTCTTATTCAAATAATTTTAACTAGGTTTTTCATTAGTAAATTTCTTGCTCAAAATTTTTGAACAAAAATTCACTCCTAGAAAATTACTTGTACTAATAAAATTTTGAGCAGGTTTATTCTAAGTCTCTTCCTAGCACAAAAATAGGTTTGTTCTAAGTCTTTTCCCAATAAAATTCTTGTTCAAAGTACTAGTAAATATCTAATTGTTTCTAACAGGTTTCTACTAAGTCTCATTCCTAGCAGAATTCTGGTTCAAATTACCCTCGCTAGGTTACTTCTAATAGTATTTTACGTAGTACAATGATAGCTCAAAATTTTCTACTAAGTCCCTTTCTAGTAGGATTCTTGTTCAAATAACTTGAGCTAGGTTTTTTATTAGTAAATTTCTTTCTCAAAATTGTGTTCTAAGTTCATTCCTAGCAGTATTCCTGTTCAAATTACCTTCGCTAGGTTACTTCTAATAGGTTTCTAGGTACTACAAAAATATCTCAAAATTTTGTTATAAGTTCATTCCTAGTAGAATTCTTGTTCAAATAACTTGAACTAGGTTTTTTATTAGTAAATTTCTTGCTCAAAAGTTTATTCTAAGTTCATTCCTAGTAGAATTCTTGTTCAAATAACTTGAACTAGGTTTTTTATTAGTAAATTTCTTGCTCAAAACTTTATTCCAAGTTTTTTACCAGTAGAATTCTTGTTAAAATAACTTGAACTATGTTTTTTATTAGTAAATTTCTTGCTCAAAATTTTGTCCTAAGTTCATTCCTAGCAGAATTCTTGTTCAAATTACTCTCGCTAGGTTACTTGTAATAGGTTTCTACGTACTACAAAGATAGCTAAAATTTTTCTACTAAGTCTCTTCCTAGTAGAATTCTTGTTAAAATAACTTGAACTAGGTTTTTTATTAGTAAATGTCTTGCTTAAATTTTTGTTCTAAGTTCATTCCTAGCAGAATTCTTGTTCAAATGACTTGAAATAGGTTTTTTATTAGAAAAGTTTTGCTCAAAAATTTGTTCTAAGTTGATTCCTAGTAGAATTCTTGTTAAAATTACTCACGCTAAGTTACTTGTAATATGTTTCTACATACTACAAAGATAGCTCAAAATTTTCTACTAAGTCTCTTCCTAGTAGAATTCTTGTTTAAATAACTTGAACAAGGTTTTTTATTAGTAAATTTCTTGCTCAAAATTTTATTCTAAGTTCATTCCTAGTAGAATTCTTGTTCAAATAACTTGAACTAGGTCCTTTATTAGTAATTTTTTTTTCAAAATTTTGTTCTAAGTTCATTCCTAGCAGAATTCTTGTTCTAGTTAATCTCGCTAGGTTAATTGTAATAGGTTTCTACGTACTACGAAGATAGCTCAAAAATTTCTACTAAGTCTCTTCCTAGTAGAATTCTTGTTCAAATATCTTGAACTAGGTTTTTCATTAGTAAATTTCTTGCTCAAAATTTTGTTCTAAGTTCACTCCTAGCAGAATTCTTGTTTAAATTAGTCTCGCTAACTTAGTTGTAATAAGTTTCTACGTACTACAAGAAAATATCAAAATTTTCTTCTAAGTCCCTTCCTAAAAGTATTCTTGTTCAAGTAACTTCAACTTGGTTTTTTATTAGTAAATTTCTGGCTCAAAATTTTGTTCTAAGTTCATTACTAGCAGAATTCTTGTTCAAATTACTCTCGCTAAGTTAATTGTAATATGTTTCTACGTACTACAAAGATACCTCAAAATTTTCTACTAAGTCTCTTCCTAGTAGAATTCTTGTTCAAATAACTTGAACTAGGTTTTTTATTAGTAAATTTCTTGCTCAAATTTTGTTCTAAGTTCATTCCTAGCAGAATTCTTGTTCAAATGACTTGAAATAGGTTTTTTATTAGTAAATTTCTTACTCAATTTTTTTTCTAAGTTGATTCCTATCTGAATTCTTGTTCAAATTACTCTCGCTAGGTTACTTGTAATAGGTTTCTACGTACTACAAAAATAGCTCAAAATTTTCTTCTAAGTCTGTTCCCCGTAGAATTCTTGTTTAAATAACTTGAACTAGGTTTTTTATTAGTAAATTTCTTGCTCAAAATTTTATTCTAAGTTCATTCCTAGTAGAAGTCTTGTTCAAATAACTTGAAATAGGTCCTTTATTAGTAAATTTGTTTTTCAAAATTTTGTTCTAAGTTCATTCCTAGCAGAATTCTTGTTCAAGTTACTCTCGCTAGGTTAATTGTAATAGGTTTCTACGTACTACAAAGATAGCTCAAAATTTTCTACTAAGTCTCTTCCTAGTAGAATTCTTGTTCAAATATCTTCAACTAGGTTTTTCTTTAGTAAATTGTTTGCTCAAAAATTTGTTCTAAGTTCACTGCAAGCAGAATTCTTGTTCAAATTACTCTCTGTAGAGGCCCCAAACCGGAAGGTTCAGAACCCCTCATATGCATTCATTCACAATCCCAGAATAACCAGTTGTGAACAACATACGTAGTTGGCATACAGAATACATCATCCATTACACGAATAATAGAGTCTTACATAAATGGTCACATGACCAAGTTCTTGATAACTGTCACACAGGACAGACATTCAAAATAAACACAGCGGAAGACGATAAGCATAGCGTAGTAGAACCCGAGTCACGCCTCATCCTACAGGCTGCTGACTGGGAGACGATCCTAACTCGCAGGGCCATCAGCGTAGAACTCCTCCTCATAGAACTCCTCCTGGGGTGGCTCCTCATAGTCTGATAAGTAGATACCAGGGGCGAAACCAAATGAGTACATTTGAATGTACTCAACAAGACATCCTTTATGAGCTTACAATAATGCATACATGCTTATTTGGTGGAGTGGGTAGGCCATACATATGGTTCAGCTACCCATGACAGATAAAAGATTTATCATGGTTGATTCTTCAAGTTTAGCCCTTTATGGATAAATCAGGTAAAATAATATAGTTTTTCTCTCGTAGATATCGCATATCTTGGAGGTTTTATAAGTCTTTTAGAAAAGAAAGTTTTCTTTTCAGAAACTTGTAATAATAGTTTCCTCCTCCTCGGTATCTCGCAGATACCAAGTCATTCCTCCATAGTACCTCGCAGGTACAAAGCTGTCCTTCAAAAACCTCTTTTTGAAAAATTGACACAATACTAGCTACATGGCCATTCAACCGTCCATATCCGAGGACGCGGCTATCTCGAAATAGTTTTACTCTGCAGAGGTGTACACACTTCCACTAGATCCAGAATCCGCCATGAAACAACCATGGACTATTCCCAACCTATGGGAACATCAGATAACTGATCTTGACTATCCACTATGTACAAGCTAGAACATGACTATCTCTTCAATTGGGGTTACCCCTCCCCGGCAAGCCGTGTCACACACCGCCCAGACAGGAGACCCAACTGCTGCATCCGGAGGGAAAATTAATCCCACACTTTAGATGTCCCGTCTGCTCACTCCTAGCGACACTTTGGTTCGGAGGATCCAATCCTCTATAGCACTTTGAGATAGCTCACATACTAACCATAACAAGTTTTTAATCAAGCCCCTACCCATATTGGGGTAAAGTGGCAGTACGATAATGGTTGTCCAGCGAAGACTAGGTTATGTGTCTTTTGTAAACATTTCTCAAAAATTTCCCTTCATGGCACTCTTCCGGTAGACAGGGTCTCACCCTTCTTCCGGGGTTTTTCCTTCATAAGGCATTTGTTTACAAAAACACATTTTATTTAGTTCATTTAAGAACCCAAGTTTTAATTTGGTGGATGGTATGTATATACCATTTAGTGGCTAAGGGCTTGGCAAATGCCAAGTTGACTATTATTATGATTCCTTCTTCTAATAATATTAATAGTAGTAGTATTCACAACAAAAATAGTTTTGGGAGTATAGTTTTGTGAAAACTTCAGAAGTGAAAAGCATGCATGATAGATAATGATAAGTATTTATACAGCAAGCATTAGGATGGCTTGCCTTGGTACAAGTGATGGTCCTGGTCCTGAAAGTAACAGGAGTTGCAATACCCTTCTTCAGCAAATCCTTCCTCCTCGTTTTCTAACGTCGTAAAAAGAAATAAAGGCACACTTTCAGAGCCAACCAAGACAAACAATGCTAAAAGTGATACATACAGCAAGCAATTTAAATGTAACACTCAAGACATTCAATTATCCCTTAAGAAAATTGACAAGAAAACCACAGTGGAAAAATCTGCTTTTTTCCTAGTGTTTATGTGTGGTGAAACTCAATGATTTTAAGTCAAGAGCATCATGGACCAGTGGGGTAAATCATATGTTAATAGACAGTAGGGTGTCACATACAACACAATTTGATGTCTAAAAACTCCCCCAATACTTCCTATGGCAAACACAAAATATAAGCTAAAATATGCAAGTGGTGAAAAAGGCTTATGACAATAAGTCAAGCTCCTTTTCCACCATGAACCAAAAATATCAGTGGGTGTTCCACTAGCATAATGCTTCATAAATAGGTTAATAAGCCTCTGGTCACATTTCTAAAAATGCTCAAAACAAACAAACTAGTCTCACAAACTCCTACTCATACTAGTAGAAACTTGGAAAAAATACTAGACTAGTTTATACTTCACTTGTTAATTTTAGGCACAAGTGTGCAAACTAACAGAGGTAAAATACTCCTATAATCAGTACCAAAATGCTACTGGATCCCACAAAATAACATAAAAAGTTTAGCTATGAAACAAGGAAAAACTAGACTAAAATTGCCACACATGTGAGGGAATTAAATCTAGGCACCCAAATGATACTCAAGCAATTTCTAATACTTGAGGGAAAATTAACAGAGGTGAAAACACAAGGATAACAATGCCACAAGGACATTTCACCCTCTGTTTTCAACCACAAAGAATCATACTTTTTCATAGTGGAAAACAAAACAAAAGGCATGCATGTATAATCTAGTAGGAAATCTAGACCTTAAGCAATGCTATTTTAAATCTATTCTAAACTCAAACACCAAGTAACCAGAGGTGTTGTAACTAAAATAACAGTACCAAAATGGTACTGGTTCCATGAAAATTAATCTAGCAAATAGGCCTAATACAAATCTAAAAATCTACTCAAAAATCTAGGTAGAAAATAAGCTATGAGCAAGATCTATGCATGGAAAATAGTTCTAAAAATTCTACCACTCAAGCCATTTATTCTAACATGTTCATACAACTTGTAAACATCAATAATACACTAGATAACAACATTACAAGCAAGAACACAATAGGTGCACATCACAAAATGATCATATAAAACAAGATCTAGGAATTAAAAATTAGGCAGAAAAGTGCTAAAACTTGTTCTGTCTCCCTAATTTTTTCTATGGCTCCAAAAAATAAATCCTTCTAGGATGTGATAGTCATTAACAATACAAAGCCTCTCCAATTGGTCCCACTCAAAAATAATGTCTCAAACTCCCCCTAAAATTCTTGAAAAAGCTCACTGATGTTTTACCAAAATGGATGGCATTTCCAAATGGTAACTCTCCTGGATGCAAACTAAAATTCTAAAGGTAGGTATTGATAAGGGCTTTCCAAAACAGTTGAGTTTGCTCAAAAATGTTTTGTATTTTTGAAGTTCTATTCATTTCTATTTTAATGGTACTGTCTGGCAAAAAGGCTATAGAAAAATAAATAAAAGTCAAAACCTTATTCTGCCAAAGGGAGGTGGTTTTGATTTTGTTTGGCTACATGTACAAAAATTTGCAAGGCCAAATAAAATCGTTTGCTATTTTTCCTAGGCCAAAAGCTAACAGGTAAGAATCTGTAAAAAAAAATTTGATTTAAAATAACAGGGACAAGCCCCGATGGGCCCGATTCGCCTGCGCGTGGCCCAGCTAGCACCTAGGCCAGCCCAGGCGCGCGCGCGGGGGCGGGGGACGCGGGAAAAATCCCGTTTAAGCGCAACCGTCGATCGCCCGATCGACGGCTCGGGTGCTTTCTTCCTCCCCTCTCCTCACCCGACAGGAACGGCGTCGAACACCTCGTGGGCACGCACGGGACGGGCAGAGGGCTCACCTAGGGGTCCCGTGGAGCGACGCGTGGTGGCGGTGGGGTCGTGGGAGGCTGGTGGCGCGGTGGTGGCGGCGTTCGTTTCCCCGACTGCGAGCTCCTCTCCGCGGCGGCACGGCGGACACGGCGGCGACGGCTCGGGCTCTCCTGCAAGCGAAAGCATCGCGGAGGGTGTCAGGGGGGTGGCCACGGCTACGGAGAGCATGTTCAAGCAAGAATGCCGCGCTCTTACGCACGGGTTGGCTCGTTCTCCTCCGGTGGATCGCGCGGTGGCCGGCGGGAAGAATCAGCTCGTGCCGCTCGCACACGGCGAGGCACGGCCTGAAATTTCGGGTGTGGAGGCGTGGATGGGTGTGGTGTGCGGTGGCGAAACGGCAAGGCCGTTGGAGCTTTGTAGGCACGGGGCCGCGGGCGTGCTCTTCGGGTGGCATGTGCGTGTGCGTGTGTGGCAAGCTGAGGGATGGGGGGGGCCGTTTCTCTCGTTGCATCTCGAGCCAGGGGCGGTGCCAAACTTGCTATTCACCACAGTAGAGCTAGGGTAGAGAGGCATGAGGGTTTTTTAGGCAATGCCACTTGCACACCCCCCCTCTACTCGAGCTCTAGTTTCCCTCCTCTTTCCTTCTACTCTAAGGCACCACTCG
Source organism: Alopecurus myosuroides (assembly GCA_028641055.1). Lineage (NCBI taxonomy): Eukaryota > Viridiplantae > Streptophyta > Magnoliopsida > Poales > Poaceae > Alopecurus > Alopecurus myosuroides. The sequence goes on from CM054058.1 coordinate 335,228,621, forward strand.
GGCCAACTAGCACATGGGGTTACAGAGCATTCCAAGGCAATCAAAATAGACACCAAGTTTATTCAAATCCATGAAGAATTGGCAGAGAAACAAACCTCCAAAGTTCTGCCCAAAAACAGTTTTCAGAAAATTCAGTAAAAGACTTAGTGAAATTTTCACTAAGTGCTGGAAAAACAGAGTTTTGAAGCAAAAGTTGGCTTCTGTTTGATTGGGCAATTGAACTTGGATTTTGGAAATTCAAGTTGCCAATTGTTATATGTACTATCTAGTTTGAGAAAACAACAAGTACAACAGAAAAAGAGTTGGTTAACCCTCTGAAAACAACTGCCCAAAAAGCTATGTTTCTGTTTTCCAAATAGAAAAGGTTTTTCAATATTTTTATACTAGGAAAACAATCATGGATTTGATTGTTTTCCAAGTGCTAAATTTAAACCAGTGGCATATAGTTGTACTACATAACATGTTCAACCATAATACCACAAGAAAGCAACAAATCAACTATGTTTGATTCTTGAAAACAAGTGTGGAAAACAGCTAGTCATGTTGTTTTTCTGCTAAAAGTTAAAATAGGAAATAAATTCCCAAAGCTATTTAAATCCCAACCAAAGTGTTTTCTTGGTCAAGGCATGACTAAATAATGCTATCATGAGTGAATCAAGCATTCCCCAAGCTTTGAGAAGAAATTTCTTAGGGTTTCCAGTTGAAAAACATCAGGCAGACAATAATCAATCATCAGGATAAATCCTCAAATGAGTGAAAAGAAACACACCACTTATATTGCATAGATACACATGACTACACAAACATGTTGTCCACTTAATTGTCTTACAAAAGTCTTAAGGGGCTTGCTAATTTAATATTAAACAAGGGCTTAAAAATAGGGGTGTTACAAATCTCCCCCCCTTAAAAGAATCTCGTCCCGAGATTAGCGGGTCTAGGCTTTAAGAAAATCAGGGAACTCCTTCCTGATATCATCCTCACGCTCCCAGGTAGCTTCTTCCTCAGAATGATTCGTCCACTGAATCTTAAGGAATTTTATAGCCCGCCTCCTGGTAGCGCGCACAATCTCCTCGAGAACCCGCAGGGGTCTATCACGATAAGTCAAGTCATCATTGATATCAATGGTCCTGAAATCTATGTCTTGATACGAGAGATCCTTCTCCGGTACTTGCAGACATTTCCGGAGCAATGACACATGGAACACATTGTGAAACGCCGATAGCTCCTCAGGTAATTCTAACTGATAAGAAACTTCGCCACGACGTGCCAAGATCTTAAAAGGGCCAATATACCTGGGTGCCAGCTTTCCCTTGACATGGAAACGCTGCATCCCTTTGAGTGGCGTAACACGAAGGTACACGAAATCTCCAATGCTGAAAGAGACATCACGACGCTTCGTATCAGCATAACTCTTCTGACGAGATTGAGCTGTCTTTAAACGTTCCCGAATAAGCTGAACCTGCTCTTCTGCAGCTTTCAAAGTGTCCACACCAAAAACCTGACTGTCTCCAGTCTCAGTCCAATTCAGAGGTGTGCGGCATTTACGTCCATACAGTGCTTCAAAAGGGGCCATTTGCAAACTAGACTGATAACTGTTGTTGTAAGAAAACTCTGCGAAAGGCAGACAGTCTTCCCATTTAACTCCATAGGACAACACACAAGCACGGAGCATGTCTTCCAGAATTTGGTTCACACGCTCTGTCTGTCCATCAGTCTGTGGGTGATAGGCTGTGCTAAAAGCTAATTTGGTTCCCAAACTCTCGTGCAACTTCTTCCAAAATCTGGATGTGAACTGTGTACCTCGATCAGACACAATCCTGCTCGGGACTCCGTGCAGGCTGACAATCCGAGAAATGTAAAGATCAGCTAGCTGATCTCCACGATAGGTGGTCCGGACAGGAATGAAGTGAGCAACTTTCGTGAGCCTGTCCACGACAACCCATATAGAATCATTTCCTCGGCTGGACGTAGGAAGTCCTGTGATGAAGTCCATCCCTACTTCATCCCATTTCCAAACAGGTACTTGCAACGGCTGGAGCAAGCCAGCGGGACGCTGGTGCCCAGCTTTTACTTGCTGGCAGACATGGCACTTGGCTACAAATGAAGCAATTTCTCGCTTCATTCCATGCCACCAGAATCTCTCCTTCAGGTCTTGATACATCTTGGTTCCTCCAGGATGGATAGAATACATGGTCTCATGAGCTTCGACCATGATGGTCTGCTTGAGATCAGACTCAGAGGGAACACAAATACGGCCTTCATACCATAATCCCCCATCAGCATCGATAGTAAACCCAGCAACCTTCTCCTTCTCCATGCGGGCCTTAATACCATCAATACTTTTCTGGCCTTTCTGCGCCTCTTTGATTTGGTCAACCAGAGTTGGTTTAAGTTCTATGGCGTCCAACATACCATAGCTGACCACTTCAATGCCAAGTTGGTCAAGCTCTTTCCACAACTCGGGCTGCCTTACAAAAATCATAGCATTTAGAGAGGCCGGCTCTCGACTAAGAGCATCTGCAACCACATTTGCCTTCCCAGGGTGATAATGAATACTCAGATCATAATCTTTAATGAGCTCAATCCAGCGGCGCTGCCTCATGTTGAGCTCACGTTGAGTAAAGATATACTTTAAACTCTTATGATCCGTGTAAATTTCCACTCTTCTTCCCATAAGAAAGTGTCGCCATGTTTTGAGGGCATGCACGACAGCAGCAAGCTCTAAGTCATGAGTGGGGTAATTCAACTCGTGGGGTCTCAACTGGCGGGATATGAAAGATATCACTTTCCCTTCTTGCATAAGTACGCTTCCAAGACCAAGCTTAGAAGCGTCACAATATACGTCGAAATTCTTGGTGATATCCGGCATAATAAGGATTGGAGCGGTCACAAGTCGATGTTTCAACTCATTGAAACTCCCTTCACACTTGTCCGTCCATAGGAACTTGCTATCCTTCTTGAGCAACTGGGTGAGGGGTCTGGCTATACTCGAGAATCCCTGAACAAACTTGCGGTAATATCCTGCCAAACCCAGAAAGGATCTGACTTCAGTCTGGTTGGTCGGAGCAGCACGCTTCTCCACAGACTGAACTAGAGTGGGGTCAACAGATATTCCTCCCGCAGATACTACATGTCCAAGAAACCCGACTTCCGTCAACCAGAATTGACATTTACTAAACTTAGCATACAATTGATGCTCACGAAGTGTTCCGAGCACAATTCTCAGATGTTCTTCGTGTTCTTCCTCACTCCGAGAATATATGAGAATGTCGTCAATAAACACCACGACAAACTTGTCTAGAAAATCCATGAATACCTTATTCATGAGATTCATGAAATAGGCAGGGGCATTGGTTAGACCAAAGGACATCACGGTGTATTCATACAGCCCGTAACGAGTGGTGAAAGCAGTCTTGGGAATATCAGTATCACGGACTTTCAATTGGTGATAACCAGTCCGAAGGTCGATCTTCGAGAAGATTACGGCCCCATTCAGCTGGTCAAACAGGTCTTCAATTTTGGGCAACGGGTATTTGTTCTTGATGGTAACATCATTCAACTTGCGGTAGTCCACACATAAACGAGTGGTACCGTCCCGTTTTTCCACAAAAATGATCGGAGACCCCCATGGCGATGCACTAGGGCGAATCAAACCTTTTCTCAACATATCATCCAGCTGGGTCTTCAACTCATCTAATTCCTTTGGGTTCATCCGATAAGGCTTCTGTGCTATGGGTCCAGTTCCGGGCACTAACTCGATCACAAACTCGATATCCCGATCAGGGGGCATACCGGGTAACTCTTCAGGAAAAACATCCGGGTATTCGCAAACGACCGGGACTTCCTCAAGGTCAGGGTGGGCTATACCAGTGTGGCAGTGAATTTGTGACGAGGGTTTAGTTGCAGTGTACGCAACCTTTTCCCCATCCTCAGAGATCATATCAATAGATTTCTTAGTGCAGTCAATAACCCCCTTATACTTGGCCATCCAGTTCATACCAAGTACCACTTCTATCCCCTTGGATCCCAGCACTATAAGATCAGCATGAAAAGTTTTCCCTTGTATTTCTACTGGTACTTCATTGCAAATTAAGTTGGCTTTAGTACTATCCCCAGGTATTTGTACTAACATAGGGTTGTGCATACGGGAATGCTTCATACCACTTTTCTCAGCAAACGGTTTTGTGACAAAAGAATGTGATGCACCAGAATCAAACAGTACTGCGGCTGGCACCGAGTTGACAGGAAACGTACCCATCACCATGTCTGGTGCCTCCTGAGCTTCTGCAGCAGTGACGTGGTTCAGGTGTCCCTTCATCCTATTCTGCCGTCCAGTGGAAGGACCATGGTTCATCTTGGTTGCAGTTGGCTGGGCTGTGGCAGTAGCTTTGGTAGGGCACTCACGAGCAAAGTGACCTTCCTTTCCGCAGGCAAAACAACCTCCAGAAGGCCTTGGGCTTGGGTTAGGTTTGGGAGCATTGTTGGAGTTGTTCCCATTTCCACTGTTGTTGCCTCCATAGCGGTTTCCATGATTATTCCCAGAATGATTACCATGGTTACCACCATAGCTATTTCCTCCGTACTTTGGTGCATAGTTGGGGTTGTAGTTGTTGGGCCTTGGTGCATAGTTGTGGTTGGGGCGGGGTGCATAAGCAGGCGCCTTGTGGGATGGTGGCCTCGCATACGGAGTGTTGCGAGTCCTTTGAGCACTAGGTCCTCCATGCACGGTCATCTTCCTCTTGCGGTTATCATCAGCAGATTTCCGCTTGTGCTCCAGTACCATAGCGGCATTTGCAAGGGTCTCCAAGTCCTGGAATGGAACCACCACTAGAGCGCACTGGAGCTCATCATCCAGCCCATTTAAGAACCTCTCCCTCTTCTTAGCATCAGTATTGATATCATCCTGTGCATACCTGGACAGAGTAGTGAAATTCTCCCAGTATTCAGACACAGGCATACTTCCCTGCCTCAGCTTCAGAAATTTCTCACGCATAAGTGTCATCATTCCTTGGGGAATGTGATACTTGCGGAATCTTGCAGAGAAATCCTCCCAGTTGAACACGTGACCAGAAGCAACAGTCTCACGTGTAGTCTCCCACCAAGTCCTGGCAGGACCAGCAAGAAAATGGGAGGCAAACAGGACCTTATCATTTTCTTCAACTGATGCAACCTCCAGTTTGTTTGCAATGGTGCGGAGCCAGTCGTCAGCATCGAGAGGCTCCACAATCCTAGTGAAGACTGGGGGGTTGGTGTGTTGAAAGTCTCTCAGTCTCGAGCGAGCACCATTGCCATTGCCATTGCCATTGCCATTATTGTTGGCAGCAGCAGCTAGTTGTTGCAGAGCGGTAATGGTAGCTGCACTCTCATCTCGGCTGGCCTGGCGATCTTCCATCAGCAGGGCCAACAGCGCCTCCACTGTGGGTGGTGGTGGCGGTGGGGGTTCGCGACGAGGTGCCATTCTGAAGTGAAAACATGTGTAAGTTTTAGAAGTATATTCTTGTTTTTGAAAACCCAGTACCTTTAACATAAGAAAAAGGAATACGAGTGATATGTTTCAAAAACAAGAGCGGGGCAGTCGCAAACATGGATGAAAAGAACGTGAAATAGTGACAATCATCAAGGAAACAAGCAGAACATTCCATTCATCACACAACTTAAACAGAGTCTTTGACATTACACACACACATTACAAGCCATATCTTACAAGGAAGGCTTCATCGAGCTACAAGGGGTGCGATTGGTGGGGTCATCGCAAGGCTACTACTAGCAAAACGATCTAGCATACTTATCTAGCATCTAGACCAGCATCAAGTGCTAAGGGTGAGGAGGCTGTGACTACACAGAGTCGTCACTGTCCCCAACCTCGAAGATACGCTCCTCAGGGTCCTCCTCCTCCTCCTCGCCAAGCAGGTCATCGTCATCCTGCTCGCTAGCCTCACTCATATCCATCCCCTCCAAGTCAGACGGAACATCCTCTACTGGCAGGAGCTCCTCAATCTCCCTGCTGAGCTCTGCGCCCTCCTCCTCAAGCTCCTCTATGGCAGAGACTCTCGCGGCTATGTCGTCACGAGCTATGTGAAGCCTAGTGTGCAGAACTGAGTTAGCCCCCTCCAGAGCCGTCACCCTGCTGGTGAGACGAGCACGGCTCAGTCGGGTGGCCCGCAGCTGTCTCTCCAAGGCACGGCTCCTCGCGGTGGCGGCCTCCAACTCCTCCCTCAACTGAGACAACTGCTGTGCTAGTGCTCCACTCTCCTCCTGGCTGTCCTGAAGCTCAGCCCTCAGCTCGTCAGTCTCGGCTATCAGTGTGTGGTGCACCAATGTGCCAAGGTGGTGAGCGAGTCGCTGATCGTCCAACCTGTGCTGAGTGCGGTACAACAGAATCTCCATCTCGTCCAAGTGAGGACCAATAGTGGTAGTGTCTGGCTCGACAGGAAGTGGTATGCCCTCCTCATCGCGCCTCCCAATCAACTCGAACCGGGAACCGATGAACATGTACTCCCCAATATGCGCCAGTCGTGCCACTGACTCCTGAATCACCCGCACGGCTGCCTCGGTCCAAGAACGATCAACAGCACGAAAGACGTAGGCCTCTACTGTCGGGCTAGCCAGAGGTGCACGGATAGTGACCTCCGCGTACCAGTCTCCCTCCAGAGGTGCACCGTCAACTAGACCTCCTCGCAGCTCCGGAAGTGGGCGTCCCAACACAGTAGCCATAGCTACTAGCCTCTCCTCGAAAAGGAAAGTCTCGCCACGTGGAAGTCCCAACTGGAAAGCCTCGGTGATGACCACGTCCATCTACACAAAATTTTAAGTATAGTTTAAGTGAGACCACAGTGTGCAAAGTTTTAAGTTTATGCAAAGAACAATCTTAATGCAAGTAGAGTTTGACACAGAGAGGTGGTGGGATATAGGGAATATTTTTATACATAGTCATATATCCAATCTTTTTGTATTTATAACTTATATTTTTGGAGTATACACTAACGTCCATGCTAACTAAGGTCTCCTAGAGTCAGGATGGCTCTGATACCAACTTTGTAGAGGCCCCAAACCGGAAGGTTCAGAACCCCTCATATGCATTCATTCACAATCCCAGAATAACCAGTTGTGAACAACATACGTAGTTGGCATACAGAATACATCATCCATTACACGAATAATAGAGTCTTACATAAATGGTCACATGACCAAGTTCTTGATAACTGTCACACAGGACAGACATTCAAAATAAACACAGCGGAAGACGATAAGCATAGCGTAGTAGAACCCGAGTCACGCCTCATCCTACAGGCTGCTGACTAGGAGACGATCCTAACTCGCAGGGCCATCAGCGTAGAACTCCTCCTCATAGAACTCCTCCTGGGGTGGCTCCTCATAGTCTGATAAGTAGATACCAGGGGCGAAACCAAATGAGTACATTTGAATGTACTCAACAAGACATCCTTTATGAGCTTACAATAATGCATACATGCTTATTTGGTGGAGTGGGTAGGCCATACATATGGTTCAGCTACCCATGACAGATAAAAGATTTATCATGGTTGATTCTTCAAGTTTAGCCCTTTATGGATAAATCAGGTAAAACAATATAGTTTTTCTCTCGTAGATATCGCATATCTTGGAGGTTTTATAAGTCTTTTAGAAAAGAAAGTTTTCTTTTCAGAAACTTGTAATAATAGTTTCCTCCTCCTCGGTATCTCGCAGATACCAAGTCATTCCTCCATAGTACCTCGCAGGTACAAAGCTGTCCTTCAAAAACCTCTTTTTGAAAAATTGACACAATACTAGCTACATGGCCATTCAACCGTCCATATCCGAGGACGCGGCTATCTCGAAATAGTTTTACTCTGCAGAGGTGTACACACTTCCACTAGATCCAGAATCCGCCATGAAACAACCATGGACTATTCCCAACCTATGGGAACATCAGATAACTGATCTTGACTATCCACTATGTACAAGCTAGAACATGACTATCTCTTCAATTGGGGTTACCCCTCCCCGGCAAGCCGTGTCACACACCGCCCAGACAGGAGACCCAACTGCTGCATCCGGAGGGAAAATTAATCCCACACTTTAGATGTCCCGTCTGCTCACTCCTAGCGACACTTTGGTTCGGAGGATCCAATCCTCTATAGCAATTTGAGATAGCTCACATACTAACCATAACAAGTTTTTAATCAAGCCCCTACCCATATTGGGGTAAAGTGGCAGTACGATAATGGTTGTCCAGCGAAGACTAGGTTATGTGTCTTTTGTAAACATTTCTCAAAAATTTCCCTTCATGGCACTCTTCCGGTAGACAGGGTCTCACCCTTCTTCCGGGGTTTTTCCTTCATAAGGCATTTGTTTACAAAAACACATTTTATTTAGTTCATTTAAGAACCCAAGTTTTAATTTGGTGGATGGTATGTATATACCATTTAGTGGCTAAGGGCTTGGCAAATGCCAAGTTGACTATTATTATGATTCCTTCTTCTAATAATATTAATAGTAGTAGTATTCACAACAAAAATAGTTTTGGGAGTATAGTTTTGTGAAAACTTCAGAAGTGAAAAGCATGCATGATAGATAATGATAAGTATTTATACAGCAAGCATTAGGATGGCTTGCCTTGGTACAAGTGATGGTCCTGGTCCTGAAAGTAACAGGAGTTGCAATACCCTTCTTCAGCAAATCCTTCCTCCTCGTTTTCTAACGTCGTAAAAAGAAATAAAGGCACACTTTCAGAGCCAACCAAGACAAACAATGCTACAAGTGATACATACAGCAAGAAATTTAAATGTAACACTCAAGACATTCAATTATCCCTTAAGAAAATTGACAAGAAAACCACAGTGGAAAAATCTGCTTTTTTCCTAGTGTTTATGTGTGGTGAAACTCAATGATTTTAAGTCAAGAGCATCATGGACCAGTGGGGTAAATCATATGTTAATAGACAGTAGGGTGTCACATACAACACAATTTGATGTCTAAAAACTCCCCCAATACTTCCTATGGCAAACACAAAATATAAGCTAAAATATGCAAGTGGTGAAAAAGGCTTATGACAATAAGTCAAGCTCCTTTTCCACCATGAACCAAAAATATCAGTGGGTGTTCCACTAGCATAATGCTTCATAAAGAGGTTAATAAGCCTCTGGTCACATTTCTAAAAATGCTCAAAACAAACAAACTAGTCTCACAAACTCCTACTCATACTAGTAGAAACTTGGAAAAAATACTAGACTAGTTTATACTTCACTTGTTAATTTTAGGCACAAGTGTGCAAACTAACAGAGGTAAAATACTCCTATAATCAGTACCAAAATGCTACTGGATCCCACAAAATAACATAAAAAGTTTAGCTATGAAACAAGGAAAAACTAGACTAAAATTGCCACACATGTGAGGGAATTAAATCTAGGCACCCAAATGATACTCAAGCAATTTCTAATACTTGAGGGAAAATTAACAGAGGTGAAAACACAAGGATAACAATGCCACAAGGACATTTCACCCTCTGTTTTCAACCACAAAGAATCATACTTTTTCATAGTGGAAAACAAAACAAAAGGCATGCATGTATAATCTAGTAGGAAATCTAGACCTTAAGCAATGCTATTTTAAATCTATTCTAAACTCAAACACCAAGTAACCAGAGGTGTTGTAACTAAAATAACAGTACCAAAATGGTACTGGTTCCATGAAAATTAATCTAGCAAATAGGCCTAATACAAATCTAAAAATCTACTCAAAAATCTAGGTAGAAAATAAGCTATGAGCAAGATCTATGCATGGAAAATAGTTCTAAAAATTCTACCACTCAAGCCATTTATTCTAACATGTTCATACAACTTGTAAACATCAATAATACACTAGATAACAACATTACAAGCAAGAACACAATAGGTGCACATCACAAAATGATCATATAAAACAAGATCTAGGAATTAAAAATTAGGCAGAAAAGTGCTAAAACTTGTTCTGTCTCCCTAATTTTTTCTATGGCTCCAAAAATTAAATCCTTCTAGGATGTGATAGTCATTAACAATACAAAAAGCCTCTCCAATTGGTCCCACACAAAAATAATGTCTCAAACTCCCCCTAAAATTCTTGGAAAAGCTCACTGATGTTTTACCAAAATGGATGGCATTTCCAAATGGTAACTCTCCTGGATGCAAACTAAAATTCTAAAGGTAGGTATTGATAAGGGCTTTCCAAAACAGTTGAGTTTGCTCAAAAATGTTTTGTATTTTTGAAGTTCTATTCATTTCCATTTTAATGGTACTGTCTGGCAAAAAGGCTATAGAAAAATAAATAAAAGTCAAAACCTTATTCTGCCAAAGGGAGGTGGTTGTGATTTTGTTTGGCTACATGTACAAAAATTTGCAAGGCCAAATAAAATAGTTTGCTATTTTTCCTAGGCCAAAAGCTAACAGGTAAGAATCTGTAAAAAAAATTTGATTTAAAATAACAGGGACAAGCCCCGATGGGCCCGATTCGCCTGCGCGTGGCCCAGCTAGCACCTAGGCCAGCCCAGGCGCGCGCGCGGGGGCGGGGGACGCGGGAAAAATCCCGTTTAAGCGCAACCGTCGATCGCCCGATCGACGGCTCGGGTGCTTTCTTCCTCCCCTCTCCTCACCCGACAGGAACGGCGTCGAACACCTCGTGGGCACGCACGGGACGGGCAGAGGGCTCACCTAGGGGTCCCGTGGAGCGACGCGTGGTGGCGGTGGGGTCGTGGGAGGCTGGTGGCGCGGTGGTGGCGGCGTTCGTTTCCCCGACTGCGAGCTCCTCTCCGCGGCGGCACGGCGGACACGGCGGCGACGGCTCGGGCTCTCCTGCAAGCGAAAGCATCGCGGAGGGTGCCAGGGGGGTGGCCACGGCTACGGAGAGCATGTTCAAGCAAGAATGCCGTGCTCTTACGCACGGGTTGGCTCGTTCTCCTCCGGTGGATCGCGCGGTGGCCGGCGGGAAGAATCAGCTCGTGCCGCTCGCACACGGCGAGGCACGGCCTGAAATTTCGGGTGTGGAGGCGTGGATGGGTGTGGTGTGCGGTGGCGAAACGGCAAGGCCGTTGGAGCTTTGTAGGCACGGGGCCGCGGGCGTGCTCTTCGGGTGGCATGTGCGTGTGCGTGTGTGGCAAGCTGAGGGATGGGGGGGCCGTTTCTCTCGTTGCATCTCGAGCCAGGGGCGGTGCCAAACTTGCTATTCACCACAGTAGAGCTAGGGTAGAGAGGCATGAGGGTTTTTTAGGCAATGCCACTTGCACACCCCCCTCTACTCGAGCTCTAGTTTCCCTCCTCTTTCCTTCTACTCTAAGGCACCACTCGGGCCAACTAGCACATGGGGTTACAGAGCATTCCAAGGCAATCAAAATAGACACCAAGTTTATTCAAATCCATGAAGAATTGGCAGAGAAACAAACCTCCAAAGTTCTGCCCAAAAACAGTTTTCAGAAAATTCAGTAAAAGACTTAGTGAAATTTTCACTAAGTGCTGGAAAAACAGAGTTTTGAAGCAAAAGTTGGCTTCTGTTTGATTGGGCAATTGAACTTGGATTTTGGAAATTCAAGTTGCCAATTGTTATATGTACTATCTAGTTTGAGAAAACAACAAGTACACCAGAAAAAGAGTTGGTTAACCCTCTGAAAACAACTGCCCAAAAAGCTATGTTTCTGTTTTCCAAATAGAAAAGGTTTTTCAATATTTTTATACTAGGAAAACAATCATGGATTTGATTGTTTTCCAAGTGCTAAATTTAAACCAGTGGCATATAGTTGTACTACATAACATGTTCAACCATAATACCACAAGAAAACAACAAATCAACTATGTTTGATTCTTGAAAACAAGTGTGGAAAACAGCTAGTCATGTTGTTTTTCTGCTAAAAGTTAAAATAGGAAATAAATTCCCAAAGCTATTTAAATCCCAACCAAAGTGTTTTCTTGGTCAAGGCATGACTAAATAATGCTATCATGAGTGAATCAAGCATTCCCCAAGCTTTGAGAAGAAATTTCTTAGGGTTTCCAGTTGAAAAACATCAGGCAGACAATAATCAATCATCAGGAAAAATCCTCAAATGAGTGAAAAGAAACACACCACTTATATTGCATAGATACACATGACTACACAAACATGTTGTCCACTTAATTGTCTTACAAAAGTCTTAAGGGGCTTGCTAATTTAATATTAAACAAGGGCTTAAAAATAGGGGTGTTACAGTCTCGCTAGGTTACTTGTAATAGGTTTCTACGTACTACAAAAAAGCTCAAAATTTCCTACTAAGTCTCTTCCTAATAGTATTCTTGTTCAAGTAACTTGAACTTGGTTTTTTATTAGTAAATTTCTTGCTCAAAATTTTGTTCTAAGTTCATTCCTAGCAGAATTCTTGTTCAAATTACTCTCTCAAGGTTACTTGTAATAGGTTTCTACGTACTACAAAAATAGCTCAAAATTTTCTTCTAAGTCTGTTCCTCGTAGAATTCTTGTTTAAATAACTTGAACTAGGTTTTTTATTAGTAAATTTCTTGCTCAAAATTTGATTCTAAGTTCATTCCTAGTAGAATTCTTGTTCAAATAACTTGAAATAGGTCCTTTATTAGTAAATTTGTTTTTCAAAATTTTGTTCTAAGTTCATTCCTAGCAGAATTCTTGTTCAAGTTACTCTCGCTAGGTTAATTGTAATAGGTTTCTACGTACTACAAAGATAGCTCAAAATTTTCTTCTAAGTCTCTTCTTAGTAGAATTCTTGTTCAAATATCTTCAACTAGGTTTTCATTAGTAAATTTTTTTCTCAAAAATTTGTTCTAAATTCACTGCTAGCAGAATTCTTGTTCAAATCACACTCACTAGGTTACTTGTAATAGGTTTCTACGTACTACAAAAAAAGCTCAAAATTTACTACTAAGTATCTTCCTAATAGTATTCTTGTTCAAGTAACTTGAACTTGGTTTTTTATTAGTAAATTTCTTGCTCAAAATTTTGTTCTAAGTTCATTCCTAGCAGAATTCTTGTTCAAATTACTCTCTCAAGGTTACTTGTAATAGGTTTCTACGTACTACAAAAATAGCTCAAAATTTTCTTATAAGTCTGTTCCTAGTAGAATTCTTGTTCAAATATCTTTAACTAGGTTTTTTATTAGTAAATTTCTTGCTCAAAAGTTTATTCTAAGTTCATTCCGAGTAGAATTCTTGTTCAAATAACTTGAACTAGGTTTTTTACCAGTAAATTTCTTGCTCAAAATTTTGTTCTAAGTTCATTCGTAGCAGAATTCTTGTTCAAATTACTCTCGCTAGGTTACTTGTAATAGGTTTCCACGTACTACAAAAATAGCTCAAAATTTTCTTCTAAGTCTGTTCCTAGTAGAATTCTTGTTTAAATTACTCTCGCTAGGTTTTTTATTAGTAAATTTCTTGCTCAAAATTTTATTCTAAGTTCATTCCTAGTAGAATTCTTATTCAAATAATTTTAACTAGGTTTTTCATTAGTAAATTTCTTGCTCAAAATTTTTGAACAAAAATTCACTCCTAGAAAATTACTTGTACTAATAAAATTTTGAGCAGGTTTATTCTAAGTCTCTTCCTAGCACAAAAATAGGTTTGTTCTAAGTCTTTTCCCAATAAAATTCTTGTTCAAAGTACTAGTAAATATCTAATTGTTTCTAACTGGTTTCTACTAAGTCTCATTCCTAGCAGAATTCTGGTTCAAATTACCCTCGCTAGGTTACTTCTAATAGTATTTTACGTAGTACAATGATAGCTCAAAATTTTCTACTAAGTCCCTTTCTAGTAGGATTCTTGTTCAAATAACTTGAGCTAGGTTTTTTATTAGTAAATTTCTTTCTCAAAATTGTGTTCTAAGTTCATTCCTAGCAGTATTCCTGTTCAAATTACCTTCGCTAGGTTACTTCTAATAGGTTTCTAGGTACTACAAAAATATCTCAAAATTTTGTTATAAGTTCATTCCTAGTAGAATTCTTGTTCAAATAACTTGAACTAGGTTTTTATTAGTAAATTTCTTGCTCAAAAGTTTATTCTAAGTTCATTCCTAGTAGAATTCTTGTTCAAATAACTTGAACTAGGTTTTTTATTACTAAATTTCTTGCTCAAAACTTTATTCCAAGTTTTTTACCAGTAGAATTCTTGTTAAAATAACTTGAACTATGTTTTTTATTAGTAAATTTCTTGCTCAAAATTTTGTCCTAAGTTCATTCCTAGCAGAATTCTTGTTCAAATTACTCTCGCTAGGTTACTTGTAATAGGTTTCTACGTACTACAAAGATAGCTAAAAATTTTCTACTAAGTCTCTTCCTAGTAGAATTCTTGTTAAAATAACTTGAACTAGGTTTTTTATTAGTAAATGTCTTGCTTAAATTTTTGTTCTAAGTTCATTCCTAGCAGAATTCTTGTTCAAATGACTTGAAATAGGTTTTTTATTAGAAAAGTTTTGCTCAAAAATTTGTTCTAAGTTGATTCCTAGTAGAATTCTTGTTAAAATTACTCACGCTAAGTTACTTGTAATATGTTTCTACATACTACAAAGATAGCTCAAAATTTTCTACTAAGTCTCTTCCTAGTAGAATTCTTGTTTAAATAACTTGAACAAGGTTTTTTATTAGTAAATTTCTTGCTCAAAATTTTATTCTAAGTTCATTCCTAGTAGAATTCTTGTTCAAATAACTTGAACTAGGTCCTTTATTAGTAATTTTTTTTTCAAAATTTTGTTCTAAGTTCATTCCTAGCAGAATTCTTGTTCTAGTTAATCTCGCTAGGTTAATTGTAATAGGTTTCTACGTACTACAAAGATAGCTCAAAAATTTCTACTAAGTCTCTTCCTAGTAGAATTCTTGTTCAAATATCTTGAACTAGGTTTTTCATTAGTAAATTTCTTGCTCAAAATTTTGTTCTAAGTTCACTCCTAGCAGAATTCTTGTTTAAATTAGTCTCGCTAACTTAGTTGTAATAAGTTTCTACGTACTACAAGAAAATATCAAAATTTTCTTCTAAGTCCCTTCCTAAAAGTATTCTTGTTCAAGTAACTTCAACTTGGTTTTTTATTAGTAAATTTCTGGCTCAAAATTTTGTTCTAAGTTCATTACTAGCAGAATTCTTGTTCAAATTACTCTCGCTAAGTTAATTGTAATATGTTTCTACGTACTACAAAGATAGCTCAAAATTTTCTACTAAGTCTCTTCCTAGTAGAATTCTTGTTCAAATAACTTGAACTAGGTTTTTTATTAGTAAATTTCTTGCTCAAATTTTGTTCTAAGTTCATTCCTAGCAGAATTCTTGTTCAAATGACTTGAAATAGGTTTTTTATTAGTAAATTTCTTACTCAATTTTTTTTTCTAAGTTGATTCCTATCTGAATTCTTGTTCAAATTACTCTCGCTAGGTTACTTGTAATAGGTTTCTACGTACTACAAAAATAGCTCAAAATTTTCTTCTAAGTCTGTTCCTCGTAGAATTCTTGTTTAAATAACTTGAACTAGGTTTTTTATTAGTAAATTTCTTGCTCAAAATTTTATTCTAAGTTCATTCCTAGTAGAAGTCTTGTTCAAATAACTTGAAATAGGTCCTTTATTAGTAAATTTGTTTTTCAAAATTTTGTTCTAAGTTCATTCCTAGCAGAATTCTTGTTCAAGTTACTCTCGCTAGGTTAATTGTAATAGGTTTCTACGTACTACAAAGATAGCTCAAAATTTTCTACTAAGTCTCTTCCTAGTAGAATTCTTGTTCAAATATCTTCAACTAGGTTTTTCTTTAGTAAATTGTTTGCTCAAAAATTTGTTCTAAGTTCACTGCAAGCAGAATTCTTGTTCAAATTACTCTCGCTAGGTTACTTGTAATAGGTTTCTACGTACTACAAAAAAGCTCAAAATTTCCTACTAAGTCTCTTCCTAATAGTATTCTTGTTCAAGTAACTTGAACTTGGTTTTTTATTAGTAAATTTCTTGCTCAAAATTTTGTTCTAAGTTCATTCCTAGCAGAATTCTTGTTCAAATTACTCTCTCAAGGTTACTTGTAATAGGTTTCTACGTACTACAAAAATAGCTCAAAATTTTCTTCTAAGTCTGTTCCTCGTAGAATTCTTGTTTAAATAACTTGAACTAGGTTTTTTATTAGTAAATTTCTTGCTCAAAATTTTATTCTAAGTTCATTCCTAGTAGAATTCTTGTTCAAATAACTTGAAATAGGTCCTTTATTAGTAAATTTGTTTTTCAAAATTTTGTTCTAAGTTCATTCCTAGCAGAATTCTTGTTCAAGTTACTCTCGCTAGGTTAATTGTAATAGGTTTCTACGTACTACAAAGATAGCTCAAAATTTTCTTCTAAGTCTCTTCTTAGTAGAATTCTTGTTCAAATATCTTCAACTAGGTTTTCATTAGTAAATTTTTTTCTCAAAAATTTGTTCTAAATTCACTGCTAGCAGAATTCTTGTTGAAATTACACTCACTAGGTTACTTGTAATAGGTTTCTACGTACTACAAAAAAAGCTCAAAATTTCCTACTAAGTCTCTTCCTAATAGTATTCTTGTTCAAGTAACTTGAACTTGGTTTTTTATTAGTAAATTTCTTGCTCAAAATTTTTTTCTAAGTTCATTCCTAGCAGAATTCTTGTTCAAATTACTCTCTCAAGGTTACTTGTAATAGGTTTCTACGTACTACAAAAATAGCTCAAAATTTTCTTATAAGTCTGTTCCTAGTAGAATTCTTGTTCAAATATCTTTAACTAGGTTTTTTATTAGTAAATTTCTTGCTCAAAAGTTTATTCTAAGTTCATTCCGAGTAGAATTCTTGTTCAAATAACTTGAACTAGGTTTTTTACCAGTAAATTTCTTGCTCAAAATTTTGTTCTAAGTTCATTCTTAGCAGAATTCTTGTTCAAATTACTCTCGCTAGGTTACTTGTAATAGGTTTCCACGTACTACAAAAATAGCTCAAAATTTTCTTCTAAGTCTGTTCCTAGTAGAATTCTTGTTTAAATTACTCTCGCTAGGTTTTTTATTAGTAAATTTCTTGCTCAAAATTTTATTCTAAGTTCATTCCTAGTAGAATTCTTATTCAAATAATTTTAACTAGGTTTTTCATTAGTAAATTTATTGCTCAAAATTTTTGAACAAAAATTCACTCCTAGAAAATTACTTGTACTAATAAAATTTTGAGCAGGTTTATTCTAAGTCTCTTCCTAGCACAAAAATAGGTTTGTTCTAAGTCTTTTCCCAATAAAATTCTTGTTCAAAGTACTAGTAAATATCTAATTGTTTCTAACAGGTTTCTACTAAGTCTCATTCCTAGCAGAATTCTGGTTCAAATTACCCTCGCTAGGTTACTTCTAATAGTATTTTACGTAGTACAATGATTGCTCAAAATTTTCTACTAAGTCCCTTTCTAGTAGGATTCTTGTTCAAATAACTTGAGCTAGGTTTTTTATTAGTAAATTTCTTTCTCAAAATTGCGTTCTAAGTTCATTCCTAGCAGTATTCCTGTTCAAATTACCTTCGCTAGGTTACTTCTAATAGGTTTCTAGGTACTACAAAAATATCTCAAAATTTTGTTATAAGTTCATTCCTAGTAGAATTCTTGTTCAAATAACTTGAACTAGGTTTTTTATTAGTAAATTTCTTGCTCAAAAGTTTATTCTAAGTTCATTCCTAGTAGAATTCTTGTTCAAATAACTTGAACTAGGTTTTTTATTAGTAAATTTCTTGCTCAAAACTTTATTCTTTACCAGTAGAATTCTTGTTAAAATAACTTGAACTATGTTTTTTATTAGTAAATTTCTTGCTCAAAATTTTGTCCTAAGTTCATTCCTAGCAGAATTCTTGTTCAAATTACTCTCGCTAGGTTACTTGTAATAGGTTTCTACGTACTACAAAGATAGCTAAAAATTTTCTACTAAGTCTCTTCCTAGTAGAATTCTTGTTAAAATAACTTGAACTAGGTTTTTTATTAGTAAATGTCTTGCTTAAATTTTTTTTCTAAGTTCATTCCTAGCAGAATTCTTGTTCAAATGACTTGAAATAGGTTTTTTATTAGAAAAGTTTTGCTCAAAAATTTGTTCTAAGTTTATTCCTAGCAGAATTCTTGTTAAAATTACTCACGCTAAGTTACTTGTAATATGTTTCTACGTACTACAAAGATAGCTCAAAATTTTCTACTAAGTCTCTTCCTAGTAGAATTCTTGTTTAAATAACTTGAACAAGGTTTTTTATTAGTAAATTTCTTGCTCAAAATTTTATTCTAAGTTCATTCCTAGTAGAATTTTTGTTCAAATAACTTGAACTAGGTCCTTTATTAGTAATTTTTTTTTCAAAATTTTGTTCTAAGTTCATTCCTAGCAGAATTCTTGTTCTAGTTAATCTCGCTAGGTTAATTGTAATAGGTTTCTACGTACTACAAAGATAGCTCAAAAATTTCTACTAAGTCTCTTCCTAGTAGAATTCTTGTTCAAATATCTTGAACTAGGTTTTTCATTAGTAAATTTCTTGCTCAAAATTTTGTTCTAAGTTCACTCCTAGCAGAATTCTTGTTTAAATTAGTCTCGCTAACTTAGTTGTAATAAGTTTCTACGTACTACAAGAAAATATCAAAATTTTCTTCTAAGTCCCTTCCTAAAAGTATTCTTGTTCAAGTAACTTCAACTTGGTTTTTTATTAGTAAATTTCTGGCTCAAAATTTTGTTCTAAGTTCATTACTAGCAGAATTCTTGTTCAAATTACTCTCGCTAAGTTAATTGTAATATGTTTCTACGTACTACAAAGATAGCTCAAAATTTTCTACTAAGTCTCTTCCTAGTAGAATTCTTGTTCAAATAACTTGAACTAGGTTTTTTATTAGTAAATTTCTTGCTCAAATTTTGTTCTAAGTTCATTCCTAGCAGAATTCTTGTTCAAATGACTTGAAATAGGTTTTTTATTAGTAAATTTCTTGCTCAATTTTTTTTTCTAAGTTGATTCCTATCTGAATTCTTGTTCAAATTACTCTCGCTAGGTTACTTGTAATAGGTTTCTACGTACTACAAAAATAGCTCAAAATTTTCTTCTAAGTCTGTTCCTCGTAGAATTCTTGTTTAAATAACTTGAACTAGGTTTTTTATTAGTAAATTTCTTGTTCAAAATTTTATTCTAAGTTCATTCCTAGTAGAAGTCTTGTTCAAATAACTTGAAATAGGTCCTTTATTAGTAAATTTGTTTTTCAAAATTTTGTTCTAAGTTCATTCCTAGCAGAATTCTTGTTCAAGTTACTCTCGCTAGGTTAATTGTAATAGGTTTCTACGTACTACAAAGATAGCTCAAAATTTTCTACTAAGTCTCTTCCTATTAGAATTCTTGTTCAAATATCTTCAACTAGGTTTTTCTTTAGTAAATTGTTTGCTCAAAAATTTGTTCTAAGTTCACTGCAAGCAGAATTCTTGTTCAAATTACTCTCGCTAGGTTACTTGTAATAGGTTTCTACGTACTACAAAAAATCTCAAAATTTCCTACTAAGTCTCTTTCTAATAGTATTCTTGTTCAAGTAACTTGAACTTGGTTTTTTATTAGTAAATTTCTTGCTCAAAATTTTGTTCTAAGTTCATGCCTAGCAGAATTCTTGTTCAAATTACTCTCTCAAGGTTACTTGTAATAGGTTTCTACGTACTACAAAAATAGCTCAAAATTTTCTTATAAGTCTGTTCCTAGTAGAATTCTTGTTCAAATATCTTTAACTAGGTTTTTTATTAGTAAATTTCTTGCTCAAAATTTTCTTATAAGTCTATTCCTAGTAGAATTCTTGTTCAAATAACTTGAACTAGGTTTTTTATTAGTAAATTTCTTGCTCAAAATTATTGAACACCAATTCACTCCTAGCAAATTACTTGTACTAATAAAATTTCTAGCATGTTTATTCTAAGTCTCTTCCTAGTACAAAAATAGGTTTCTTCTAAGTCTTTTCCCAATAAAATTGTTGTTCAAAGTACTAGTTAATTTCTAATTCTTTATAATAGGTTTCTCCTAAGTCTCATTCCTAGCAGAATTATTCTTCAAATTACTCTCGCTAGGTTACTTCTAATAGGTTTATACGTACTACAAGGATAGCTCAAAATTTTCTAATAAATCTCTTCCTAGTAGAATTCTTATTCAAATAACTTGAACTAGGTTTTTTAGTAAATTTATTGCTCAAAATTTTGTTCTAAGTTCATTCCTAGCATAATTCTTGTTCAAATTACTGTCGCTAGGTTACTTCTAATAGGTTTCTACGTACTAAAAAATAGCTCAAAATTTTGTTCCAAGTTCAATCCTAGTAGAATTCTTGTTCAAATAACTTGAACTAGGTTTTTTATTAGTAAATTTCTTGCTCAAAATTTTATTCTAAATTCATTCCCAGTGGAATTCTTATTTAAATAACTTGAACTAGTTTTTTTTATTATTAGTAAATTTCTTGCTCAAAATTTTATTCTGAGTTCATTCCTAGTAGAATTCTTGTTCAAATAACTTGAACTAGGTTTTTGATAAGTAAATTTCTTGCTCAAAATTTTACTCTAAATTTATTCCTATTAGAATTATTGTTCAAATAACTTGAACTAGGTTTTTTATTAGTAAATTTCTTACTCTATTTTTTTCTAAGTTCATTCCTAGCAGAATTCTTGTTACAATTACTCTCGCTAGGGTACTTGTAATAGGTTTCAACGTACTATAAAGATAGCTCAAAATTTTCTACTAAGTCTCTTACTGGCAGAATTCTTGTTCAAATAACTTGAACTAGATTTTTATTAGTAAATTTCTTGCTCAAAATTTTCTTCTAAGTTTGTTGCTAGTAGAATTCTTATTCAAATAACTTGAACTAGGTTTTTTGTTAGTAATTTTCTTGCTCAAAATTTTGTTCTAAGTTCATTCCTAGCAAAATTCTTGTTCAAATTACTCTCGCTAGGTTTTTTATAAGTAAATTTGTTGCTCAAAATTTTCTTCTAAGTTCATTCCCAGTAGAATTCTTGTTCAAATAACTTGAACTAGGTTTTTTATTAGTAAATTTGTTTCTCAAAATTTTATTCTAAGTTCATTCCCAGTAGAATTCTTGTTCAAATAACTTGAACTAAGTTTTCTATTAGTAAATTTCTTGCTCAAAATTTTATTCTAAATTCATTCCAGTAGAATTGTTGTTCAAATAACTTGAATTAGGTTTTTTATTCTCGCTAGGTTACTTCTAATAGGTTTCTACATACTACAAAGATAGCTCAAAATTTTCTTCTAAGTTTGTTCCTAGTAGAATTATTGTTCAAATAACTTGAACGGGGTTTTTTATTAGTAATTTTTTTGCTCAAAATTTTGTTCTAAGTTCATTCCTAGCAAAATTCTTGTTCAAGTTACTCTCGCTAGGTTACTTGTAATAGGTTTCTACGTACTACAAAAATAGCTCAAAATTTTCTTCTAAGTCTGTTCCTAGTAGAATTTTTGTTTAAATAACTTGAACTAGGTTTTTTATTAGTAAATTTCTTGCTCAAAATTTTATTCTAAGTTCATTCCTAGTAGAATTCTTGTTCAAATAACTTGAACTAGGTCCTTTATTAGTAAATGTTTTGCTCAAAATTTTGTTCTAAGTTCATTCCTAGCAGAATTCTTGTTCAAATTACTCTAGCTAGGGTAATTGTAATAGGTTTCTACGTACTACAAAGATAGCTCAAAATTTTCTACTAAGTCTCTTCCTAGTAGAATTCTTGTTCAAATATCTTGAACTAGGTTTTTCATTAGTAAATTTCTTGCTCAAAATTTTGTTCTAAGTTCATTCCTAGCAGAATTCTTGTTCAAGTTACTCACGCTAGGTTACTTGTAATAGGTTTCTACGTACTACAAAAATAGCTCAAAATTTTATTCTAGGTCTGTTCCTAGTAGAATTTTTGTTTAAATAACTTGAACTTGGTTTTTTATTAGTAAATTTCTTGCTCAAAATGTTATTCTAAGTTCATTCCTAGTAGAATTCTTGTTCAAATAACTTGAACTAGGTTACTTGTAATAGGTTTCTACGTACTACAAAAATAGCTCAAAATTTTCTTCTAAGTCTGTTCCTCGTAGAATTCTTGTTTAAATAACTTGAACTAGGTTTTTTATTAGTAAATTTCTTGTTCAAAATTTTATTCTAAGTTCATTCCTAGTAGAAGTCTTGTTCAAATAACTTGAAATAGGTCCTTTATTAGTAAATTTGTTTTTCAAAATTTTGTTCTAAGTTCATTCCTAGCAGAATTCTTGTTCAAGTTACTCTCGCTAGGTTAATTGTAATAGGTTTCTACGTACTACAAAGATAGCTCAAAATTTTCTACTAAGTCTCTTCCTATTAGAATTCTTGTTCAAATATCTTCAACTAGGTTTTTCTTTAGTAAATTGTTTGCTCAAAAATTTGTTCTAAGTTCACTGCAAGCAGAATTCTTGTTCAAATTACTCTCGCTAGGTTACTTGTAATAGGTTTCTACGTACTACAAAAAAGCTCAAAATTTCCTACTAAGTCTCTTTCTAATAGTATTCTTGTTCAAGTAACTTGAACTTGGTTTTTTATTAGTAAATTTCTTGCTCAAAATTTTGTTCTAAGTTCATTCCTAGCAGAATTCTTGTTCAAATTACTCTCTCAAGGTTACTTGTAATAGGTTTCTACGTACTACAAAAATAGCTCAAAATTTTCTTATAAGTCTGTTCCTAGTAGAATTCTTGTTCAAATATCTTTAACTAGGTTTTTTATTAGTAAATTTCTTGCTCAAAATTTTCTTATAAGTCTATTCCTAGTAGAATTCTTGTTCAAATAACTTGAACTAGGTTTTTTATTAGTAAATTTCTTGCTCAAAATTATTGAACACCAATTCACTCCTAGCAAATTACTTGTACTAATAAAATTTCTAGCATGTTTATTCTAAGTCTCTTCCTAGTACAAAAATAGGTTTCTTCTAAGTCTTTTCCCAATAAAATTGTTGTTCAAAGTACTAGTTAATTTCTAATTCTTTATAATAGGTTTCTCCTAAGTCTCATTCCTAGCAGAATTATTCTTCAAATTACTCTCGCTAGGTTACTTCTAATAGGTTTATACGTACTACAAGGATAGCTCAAAATTTTCTAATAAATCTCTTCCTAGTAGAATTCTTATTCAAATAACTTGAACTAGGTTTTTTAGTAAATTTATTGCTCAAAATTTTGTTCTAAGTTCATTCCTAGCATAATTCTTGTTCAAATTACTGTCGCTAGGTTACTTCTAATAGGTTTCTACGTACTAAAAAATAGCTCAAAATTTTGTTCCAAGTTCAATCCTAGTAGAATTCTTGTTCAAATAACTTGAACTAGGTTTTTTATTAGTAAATTTCTTGCTCAAAATTTTATTCTAAATTCATTCCCAGTGGAATTCTTATTTAAATAACTTGAACTAGTTTTTTTTATTATTAGTAAATTTCTTGCTCAAAATTTTATTCTGAGTTCATTCCTAGTAGAATTCTTGTTCAAATAACTTGAACTAGGTTTTTGATAAGTAAATTTCTTGCTCAAAATTTTACTCTAAATTTATTCCTATTAGAATTCTTGTTCAAATAACTTGAACTAGGTTTTTTATTAGTAAATTTCTTACTCTATTTTTTTCTAAGTTCATTCCTAGCAGAATTCTTGTTACAATTACTCTCGCTAGGGTACTTGTAATAGGTTTCTACGTACTATAAAGATAGCTCAAAATTTTCTACTAAGTCTCTTACTGGCAGAATTCTTGTTCAAATAACTTGAACTAGATTTTTATTAGTAAATTTCTTGCTCAAAATTTTCTTCTAAGTTTGTTGCTAGTAGAATTCTTATTCAAATAACTTGAACTAGGTTTTTTGTTAGTAATTTTCTTGCTCAAAATTTTGTTCTAAGTTCATTCCTAGCAAAATTCTTGTTCAAATTACTCTCGCTAGGTTTTTTATAAGTAAATTTGTTGCTCAAAATTTTCTTCTAAGTTCATTCCCAGTAGAATTCTTGTTCAAATAACTTGAACTAGGTTTTTTATTAGTAAATTTGTTTCTCAAAATTTTATTCTAAGTTCATTCCCAGTAGAATTCTTGTTCAAATAACTTGAACTAAGTTTTCTATTAGTAAATTTCTTGCTCAAAATTTTATTCTAAGTTCATTCCAGTAGAATTGTTGTTCAAATAACTTGAATTAGGTTTTTTATTCTCGCTAGGTTACTTCTAATAGGTTTCTACATACTACAAAGATAGCTCAAAATTTTCTTCTAAGTTTGTTCCTAGTAGAATTATTGTTCAAATAACTTGAACGGGGTTTTTTATTAGTAATTTTTTTGCTCAAAATTTTGTTCTAAGTTCATTCCTAGCAGAATTCTTGTTCAAGTTACTCTCGCTAGGTTACTTGTAATAGGTTTCTACGTACTACAAAAATAGCTCAAAAATTTCTTCTAAGTCTGTTCCTAGTAGAATTTTTGTTTAAATAACTTGAACTAGGTTTTTTATTAGTAAATTTCTTGCTCAAAATTTTATTCTAAGTTCATTCCTAGTAGAATTCTTGTTCAAATAACTTGAACTAGGTCCTTTATTAGTAAATGTTTTGCTCAAAATTTTGTTCTAAGTTCATTCCTAGCAGAATTCTTGTTCAAATTACTCTAGCTAGGGTAATTGTAATAGGTTTCTACGTACTACAAAGATAGCTCAAAATTTTCTACTAAGTCTCTTCCTAGTAGAATTCTTGTTCAAATATCTTGAACTAGGTTTTTCATTAGTAAATTTCTTGCTCAAAATTTTGTTCTAAGTTCATTCCTAGCAGAATTCTTGTTCAAGTTACTCACGCTAGGTTACTTGTAATAGGTTTCTACGTACTACAAAAATAGCTCAAAATTTTATTCTAGGTCTGTTCCTAGTAGAATTTTTGTTTAAATAACTTGAACTTGGTTTTTTATTAGTAAATTTCTTGCTCAAAATGTTATTCTAAGTTCATTCCTAGTAGAATTCTTGTTCAAATAACTTGAACTAGGTTACTTGTAATAGGTTTCTACGTACTACAAAAATAGCTCAAAATTTTCTTCTAAGTCTGTTCCTAGTAGAATTTTTGTTTAAATAACTTGAACTAGGTTTTTTATTAGTAAATTTCTTGCTCAAAATTTTGTTCTAAGTTGATTCCTAGCAAAATTCTTGTTCAAGTTACTCTCGCTAGGTTACTTGTAATAGGTTTCTACGTACTACAAAAATAGCTCAAAATTTTCTTCTAAGTCTGTTCCTAGTAGAATTTTTGTTTAAATAACTTGAACTAGGTTTTTTATTAGTAAATTTCTTGCTCAAAATTTTATTCTAAGTTCATTCCTAGTAGAATTCTTGTTCAAATAACTTGAACTAGGTCCTTTATTAGTAAATTTTTTGCTCAAAATTTTGTTCTAAGTTCACTCCTAGCAGAGTTCTTGTTCAAATTACCCTCGCTAGGTTACTTGTAATAGGTTTCTAAGTACTACAAAATAAGCTCAAAATTTTCTACTAAGTCTCTTCCTAATAGTATTCTTGTTCAAGTAACTTGAACTTGGTTTTTTATTATTAAATTTCTTGCTCAAAATTTTGTTCTAACTTCATTCCTAGCAAAGTTCATGTTGAAATTACTCTCGCTAGGTTACTTGTAATAGGTTTCTATGTACTACAAAAATAGCTCAAAATTTTCTTCTTAGTCTGTTCCGAGTAGAATTCTTGTTCAAATATCTTTAACTAGGTTTTTTATTAGTAAATTTCTTGCTCAAAATTTTCTTGTAAGTCTATTCCTAGTAGAATTCTTGTTAAATAACTTGAACTAGGTTTTTTATTAATAAATTTCTTGCTCAAAATTTTTGAACAACAATTCACTCCTAGCAAATTACTTGTACTAATAAAATTTCTAGCATGTTTATTCTAAGTCTCTTCCTTGTACAAAAATAGGTTTCTTCTCAGTCTTTTTCCAATAAAATTCTTGTTCAAAGTACTAGTTAATTTCTAATTCTGTATAGTAGGTTTCTCCTAAGTCTCATTCCTAGCAGAATTCTTCTTCAAATTACTCTCTCTTGGTTACTTCTAATAGGTTTCTACGTACTACAAATATAGCTCAAAAGTTTCTACTAAATCTCTTCCTACTAGAATTCTTCTTCAAATAACTTGAACTAGGTTTTTTTGTAGTAAATTTCTTGCTCAAAATTTTGTTCTAAGTTCATTCCTAGCATAATTCTTGTTCAAATTACTCTCGCTAGGTTACTTCTAATAGGTTTCTACGTACTAAAAAATATCTCAATTTTTTTTCTAAGTTCATTCCTTGTAGAATTATTGTTCAAATAACTTGAACTAGGTTTTTTATTAGTAAATTTCTTGCTCAAAATTTTATTCTAAGTTCATTCCCACTGGAATTCTTGTTCAAATAGCTTGAACTAGGTTTTTTATTATTAGTAAATTTCTTGCTCAAATTTTTATTCTAAGTTCATTCCTAGTAGAATTCTTGTTCAAATTACTCTCGCTAGATTACTTGTAATAGGTTTCTACGTACTATAAAGATAGCTCAAAAGTTTCTACTAAGTCTCTTACTAGCAGAATTCTTTTTCACATAACTTGAATTAGGTTTTTTATTAGTAAATTTCTTGCTCAAAATTTTCTTCTAAGTTTGTTCCTAGTAGAATTCTTATTCAAATAACTTTAACTAGGTTTTTTATTAGTAAATTTCTTGCTCAAAATTTTGTTCTAAGTTTATTCCTAGCAAAATTCTTGTTCAAATTACTCTCGCTAGGTTTTTTATTACTAAATTTGTTGCTCAAAATTTTATTCTAAGTTCATTCCCAGTAGAATTCTTGTTCAAATAACTTGAACTAGGTTTTTTATTAGTAAATTTCTTGCTCAAAATTTTATTCTAAGTTCATTTATAGAAGAATTCTTGTTCAAATAACTTGAACTAGGTTTTTTATTAGTAAATTTATTGCTGAAATTTTATTCTAAGTTCATTCCCAGTAGAATTGTTGTTCAAATAACTTGAACTAGGTTTTTTATTAGTAAATTTCTTGCTCAAAATTTAATTCTAAGTTCATTCCCAGTAGAATTGTTGTTCAAATAACTTGAATTAGGTTTTTTTATTCTCGCTAGGTTACTTCTAGTAGGTTTCTACATACTACAAAGATAGCTCAAAATTTTCTTCTAAGTTTGTTCCCAGTAGAATTCTTGTTCAAATAACTTGAAGTGGGTTTTTTATTAATAAATTTCTTGCTCAAAATTCTATTCTAAGTTCATTCCCAGTAGAATTCTTGTTCAAATAACTTGAACTAGGTTTTTTATTAGTAAATTTCTTACTCAAAATTTTGTTCTAAGTTCATTCCTAACAAAATTCTTGTTCAAATTACTCTCGCTAGGTTTCTACGTACTACAAAGATAGCTTGAAATTTTCTACTAAGTCTCTTCCTAGTAGAATTCTTGTTCAAATAACTTGAATTAGGTTTTTTATTAGTAAATTTCTTGCTCAGAATTTTATTCTAAGTTCATTCCTAGTAGAATTCTTGATAGGGCAAAGGTAGTCCGATCTTTCGATGAGATGCGATACGTCGATTATGGTGGAGTTTGACCTTGGCGATCCGACTAATACGCACACGTACTCAGCGCCAATGCAATCGCTAAACCAATCTCCATGAGTTACCGATCCTGCAGAAGCACGATCAGGCTGACCAAGCGGTCTAGTTCTACCTGCAATCGAGGAACAAGTAAGAAAAATTATTGCAATCACAATTGCGGATGAAAGATGAGCTTTATTGAATGGTGGGATTATGCAAGCGCGTAGTACAGGAGGTCCAGCCGACACTCAAGCCTATGGCGAAAAGTAGCAAAGGTGAGTTCTTTTTAACTAAACAAAATCCGCGTCTAAACGAAGCCCTAATGGCGGTATTTATGGGGGAAAAGAGAGGAAATTTGTGATCCCATGGGTGGAGCCACGAATCCTAGTCTATCTCTCTCTCCCTTATTAATACGGATTCTAAAAACTGCCCATGAAGGGGTATGATGAAAATACATGGGCCTGGCCCGAAAATAGAGGTGACGCTGCACCATATAAGTCTATCGACAAATTTCTTATTGATTTATCTTTAATATTTCATCCAAGACTTCATTCTTCATTACGGTGACTCCATGTTGCTGTCATCTCCATCCGTGGAGTCATCATCTCCATCTCGTTCACTTCTGCTGCCATCTCCATCAACGTACATGCTCCAAAGCTTATCCCTCTCATCCATGCTAGGTCCATCATTCCTAAGAGAGACAAACACATTTGATTTAGGCAATATCATATTCTCATGTATATTAGGAACAACTCGTAGAAACGAAAGTACCTGATTATTAAGTTGACTTGCACGAGATCTAGTCATAGGTCATTGCATGTGCGGTGGTGTAGTGTTTGCGGTTGCATCCCTAGTAGGGATTTCCTCATCATCCTTCCCTTATTGAATTGAAGTCGTCGTCGAAGCCATATCATCATTGTCTCCCAAGTATGACTTCAAATCTGCAATGTTAAATGGGGGACTAACCCC
Organism: Alopecurus myosuroides; assembly: GCA_028641055.1. NCBI lineage: Eukaryota > Viridiplantae > Streptophyta > Magnoliopsida > Poales > Poaceae > Alopecurus > Alopecurus myosuroides. The sequence continues at coordinate 335,257,100 of CM054058.1, forward strand.
AAAATCTGCAGGTAACTCAAGTTTATATGCATTATCATTGATCCTCTCTAACACCTTAAAAGGACCATCAACACGTGGCATTAACTTGGACTTGCGCAATTCAGGAAAACGGTCTTTGCGCAAATGTAACCAAACAAGATCTCCAGGTTCAAATATAAGCTCCTTCCTCCCCTTATCACCATACATTTTATATTTAGCATTCATGCGTTAAATATTTTGTTTAACCGTGGCATGCAACTGTAAGATCAAATCAGAATGTTGTGTAGCATCTAAAGTATTGTGCACCGAAGATGGAAGAGGTAATAAATCAATAGGTGCACGCGGAATAAAACTATACACAATCAAAAGGGCACAATTTAGTAGTAGAATGCAGCGAACGATTATAAGCAAATTATATATGAGGCAAGCATTCTTCCCACCTTTTTAAATTCTGTTTTAACACAACCCTTAGCATAGTAGATAAAGTTCGATTAACTACTTCAGTTTGTCCATCAGTTTGGGGATGACATGTAGTACTAAACAACAATTTAGTCCCCAACTTAGCCCATAAACCTCTCCAAAAGTGGCTAAGAAATTTAGTATCACGATATGAAACTATAGTATTTGGCACACCATGCAAACAAACAATTTCGCGAAAGAACAAATCAGCAACGTGTGTAGCATCATCACTCTTGTGACACGGAATAAAGTGTGCCATCTTAGAAAATCGATCCACAACAACAAAAATACTATCCCTCCCCTTCTATGTACGAGGCAGTCCCAAAACAAAGTTCATAGAAATATCCTCCCAAGGCACACTAGGAATAGGAAGAGGCATATATAAACCATGTGGATTCAAGCGAGACTTAGATTTTTGACATGTAGTGCAGCGGCCAACAAATCTCTCAACATCACGTCGCATGCGTGGCCAGAAAAAGTGTGTAGCAAGTACGTCCTCCGTCTTCTTCACTCCAAAGTGATCCACCAATCTTCCTCCATGCGCTTCCTGTAACGACAAGAGACAAACAGAGCTATCTGGGATGCATAGCTTGTTAGCACGGAACACAAATCCATCATTGAGGACGAATTTGTTCCATGTTCTACCCTATTTACAATTCAACAATACATCTCTAAATTCAGCATCATGCACATATTGTTCTTTAATGGTTTCCAATCCAAAAATCTTGAGGTCAAGTTGAGATAGCATGGTATCGTGATAATGCATCAGCAATTATATTATCTTTGCCCTTTTTGTGTTTAATGACATAAGGAAAAGACTCTATAAACTCAACCCACCTGGCATGACGACGGTTCAGTTTTACTTGACTACGAATATGCTTCAAATATTCATGATCAGAATGAATAAAAATTCTTTAGGCCATAAATAATGTTGCCAAGTTTCCAAAGTGCGAAAAAGAGCATATAATTCCTTATCATAAGTAGAATAGTTTAGAGTAGGCCCACTCATTTTTTCACTAAAAAATGCAACATGTTTACCATCTTGTAATAATACACCTCCTAATCCAATTCCACTAGCATCACATTCAAGTTCAAATGTTTTAGTAAAATCAGGAAGTTGGAGCAAAGGAGCATGTGTTGACTTATCTTTTAATATCGTGAAAGCTTCCTGTTGTGCGTCAGCCCAAACAAAGGGCACATTCTTCTTTGTAAGCTCATTTAGCGGCGCCGCAATAGTACTAAAGTCTTCTTATATATGTTTGTTTGGTCCCCGGCAATGGCGCCAGAAATAATTTGCTACGCACTCGGTTATATGATGGCGCCAGGAAATCTTTCTACTGGCAATGGAGTGTTGGGAACCCCAAGAGGAGGGTGTGATGAGTACAGCGGTAAGAATTTCCTCAGTTAAGAACCAAGGTTATCAATCCAGTAGGAGAAAGAGGATCTTCGGAAGGTTGATGCCACTAACGATGGTGATGGAGTCTCACCGGTGTCAGCAACAACGCGGAACCTGCACACAACACAACCAAAATACTTTGTCCCAACGGTATAGTGAGGTTGTCAATCTCACCGGTCTTGCTAAAAACAAAGATTAGACGTAAAGTGTGGAAAATGGTGTATGCTTGTAGTAAGTAAAGAAATCAGGGAATTGTAGTGGTTTGTTTAACAGTTTATGAAAATGGATCGGGGTTCATGGGTTCACTAGTGGTGTCTCTCCATTAAAAATAGCATGATGGGTGAACAAATTACAGCTGGGCAATTGACAAATAGAGGTTGCACCGTAGTGCACATTCATGACATGATGACTACTATGATATTTAGTGTGGGCATTACAACAATATACATAGACCGCAATCCAACTGCATCTATGACTAATAATCCACCCTCAGGTTATCATCCGAACCCCCTTAGGTATTAAGTTGCAAGCAACAGATAATCACATTAAGCAATGTGTGTAATGTAAGCAATGATTGTGCACGCGGACACTCACACCGCTGTTTTCTCCCTAGTGGCAACAACACATCCACCTTCGTCACGTTTCTATCACTCGAGCACAGGCGAAAAGGAGGCATGAACCCAACTATCGAGCATAAATACTCCCTCTTGGACTCACTAGCAACTACTTGGCCAGAGAAACCACTAGGAACAGAAATCATGCAAGATCACAAATAACATATGCAATAAATACTATAATAAACTTGGCATAAGTTCAATATTCATCAGATCCCAGCAAACACAACACATATAATTACATAAGAACAATCTCGATCATGTTAGGTAGCTCACGAGATCTAAACATTGAGGCATAGGAGGAGAAGACAACCATCTAGCTACTGCTATGGACCCGTAGTCCAAGGATGAACTAATCACGCATCACTCGGGAGGCATGCATGGTGATGAAGAGGCCTCCGGTGATGATCTCCTCTCCGACAGGGTGCCGAGAGATAGCTTCAAAACCCCCTGATCTAGGGTTGACGACGACATCGGCGGTGGAACTTTTTGTGGATTTTTGATCAGGTGCCTAGGGTTTTCCTTCGGAGGGGAATAAATAGGCAAAAGGGCGACGTCGGTGGGCCACCAGGGTGGCCTCACCACCCCCAGGCGCGACCAAGGGGGGGCCCGTGCCTGTCTATGGTGAGGGCCCCCTCATGCCCGTCTTCGACTCCTCTTCGGACTTCTGGATGCTTCCGGGGAAAATAGGAACTTCGGGATTCGTGGGGTCCAATTCCGAGAATATTTCTAGAACAACTTTTCTGAAATAAAAAACAGCAGAAAACAGAGAACTGGCACTTGGCATCTTGTTAATAGGTTAGTCCCGGAAAACTTGTAAAAATGCTATAAAGAAGAGAGAAAACATGTAGCAATTGGCATAATATCAACATTGAACATCAGAAATTATAGATACGTTGGAGACATATCAAGCATCCCCAAGCTTAGTTCCTACTCGTCCTCGAGTAGGTAAACGATAAAACAAAATAATTTCTGAGGTGACATGCTACCACACAATCTTGATCATAATATGTAAAATAGAGCATGTAAACTAGGATAAAATGAACTAAAGCTGTGATATATATTTGATATCAATAAGTAATGCATAAACAAAGAAGTAAAAATTTTAATGAATCAATACTAAAAGACTATTAACCGTGCAAAGTTTAGTAGAGATGATTTAATCTTTCAAGAACAACAATATCATGCACGTCAAACGATCTTCACAACCCCTGTTAGGATCAAGTCAAGCTTTCCACACGATGCAATGCTTGAATCTTAAACTATTTGCGCAATAAAGTGTTTGATGAGGTGTTGACCTCTAAGTTGGCCCGATCTTCACGAATCGACAAGAACGAATGAAGAACGCACGAAGAACGCGATGAACACGATGAACACGAGAGGGGGGAAATCGAGGGCAAATGCGTGGAAACACAAAAAGGGGGAAGATAACTCGTGAAGCCTACAAGGGATCGCAAACCCAAGTCAACAACACGCTAATTGAAACCGATTCCTCTCACCGGTCGGTCCACCGATCCAACAGAAGCCCAAAGGGGAAGGTTGGCAAGCACTACTAGAATCACAAGGTGAAAGAGTAGCTCCTTGGAGAGATCTTGATACGGTCCTAGATACACATCATAGGAGTAGTTCCTCAAAGAGGGATACAAGAGAGCTGAGCTCCAAATGTTCTAACTTCAACTCTAACCCTAGATCTAGAATGGGGAGGACTATATATAGTCTAGTGCCAAGGGGGTAGGTGGGAGGATAAAGTACATGGGTCAAGGCCCGAAAGTGGCTCAAAGGCCGCGCAGGAGCGGAGGCTCCGGTGGCTTCCACCGGAGGTACCGGTGGACCGAGCGGAGGCTCCGGCGGGGGTCCGGTGGTGGCTCCGCTCTCAACCACCCGAAGGGGTTTTGGGCGGAAGCTGCACCGGAGGCTCCGGTGGCGAGCGTGGAGCGGAGGCTCCGGTGGGAACACCGGAGGCTCCGCCGGGACTCCGTAGCTGGCTCCGGTGATGGCTCCGCTCGCATCCACCCGAAGGGGTTTTGGGCGGAGGCTGCACCGGAGGTTCCGGTGGCTGGCGCGGAGCGGAGGCTCCGGTGGATTCACCGGAGGTTCCGCCGCCTGGGGCTTCGTGCCTTCGCCTCCTTGCGCTGGTCCTCCTCGTTCGCCTTCCGCGTCTTCTTGGGCACCCGTGGTGGGTTCGAACCTGAGCCCACAAAGGGTTGAACCATGAGGTAGCGCACCATCCGCCAAGTCACCGAAAGTGTTGAGCGAGAGGAGCGAGTTCACCTTGTCGTGTATCGATGTTGTGCTTGGTTGAATACGGTGGGCTACATCATCTCCCCCCCTTGCAAAAGAGTCGTCCTCGACTCTCGTTCCATCCATGGGTGAGCAGGAAAAGGAATGTTGACGACGAATAGGTCGTTGAAGTTGAGCCGCTTGTCGAAGTTCATGTGACGGTAGGCTCGTAGTGGGGGCGGTCCAAAGGTGATGAAGATCATGAGATGGCCCCCCTTGGATGGGTGAGGAAGATCTTGCGCGGCAGTGTAGTCGTTGAAGTTTAGCCTCTTATCGAAGATCATGCCAAGGGATGCTCGTGGAGGGTGTGGTCCGAAGGTGATGACGATCTTGACATGATCCTCAATGGGTGGGTGAGGATGAGCTTGCGGAAGCGGTAGAGTGTAGATGAACTTGACGCATTGGTTGCACGCCGCTCCATGGGTTGCGTTGTTGTTGATGCTCGTGTCGAAGTCCATGTACCTCATGGCGGTTGATGAGTAGTCGGGGTGGTCATTGTCGTTGACGCGCTTGTCGAACTCCAAGTGCATCTTGACAATTGGTATGTAGTCGTGGGAGTCATTGTCGTTGACGCGCTTGTCGAACTCCAAGTACATCTTGACGTAGGGGATGTAGATGAAGAAGTCGTTGTCGGGGATGCTCATGTGGAACTCCAAGCACATCTTGACATGAGGGTTGTAGGCGTAGAAGTCGTTGTCGTGGATGCGCTTGTCGAACTCCATGCACATCGTGATATGTGGTATGTAGGCGTAGAAGGCATTGATGTCGAAGTGCTTGTGACGCGCCGTGTAGATCTTGACTTGAGGAGTGTGGATGGAGGATGCTTTGTCGTAGAAGCTCTTGTCAATCTCCATGTGGATCATGATGAGCGGAATGTGCTCCTTCCAACCCTTCAAGTCGGTGTCGATGTTCATGCGATGTGGAGAGCCTTGTATGTGAAGAAGTCCATGAGGTCGAGGTTGCTTGATATGGTCACCAAATCTCTGCAAAATAGACAACAAAGATGGAGAGAAATTTGGTAAGCCGTTAGTGTCGATAAGGACACATGGGGTTTTGCTCTCAACTCTGATCTCACTATTGGTGGCTATCAAGGCGAGGCCTCTAAGAACACTCATGCTTTTTCCACTCATTATGGGCTTGTGGCTCTCACTCACGTGATGGTGGATCTCTCTCTCACCACTCATCTCACTAGAAACTTGATAGGGGACACTAGAAGGCTCCGAAGTCTTGGCACAAGAGGAGTGCGTGTTTGTCGAAGTCGTTGCATTGCTTGGAGTCGGTAGTGTCATAGCATGTGGCAAGGAGGACTCGAGCATCTCATCTCTTGGATTGATCTCCAAGTGTGGAAATGGTGGCTTTCTTGGAGGAGGAGGTAGGGTCATGGCTTGTGTCGAAGGAAGCTCCATCAAATGGTAATGTAAGCCATGCCTTGTAGCATCCTCAAATGGTCGATGATGATGATGATGAAGATATCCTTGGCTAGAATGGTGGCTTGAGCGTTGCCTTGTGGAGGTTGGCATGAGATGCTTTGAAGTCAAGGGGAGTGTGTCACCCAATTCGTCGCTACCTCCATCAATGATAGATGAGCCATTGACGCCGACTCTAGAGAGGTTGCATCGTTGGTCATTATCTTGAGGATAGGCTTGAAGAACTCGTGTCAACACTCGCGATGAGTTCGCGGCCTCATTGCAATTGACGCTTTCGTCACCATTGGTTGGCATGTCCAAGGAATTGAGAGCTAGTTGGTGCAAGGCATAGTATTGGCCTTCACTCATGTAGGCATGGTCACCATTTTGGTTGGCAACCATGATCATCTCATTGATAGCATTGGGAGCTCTCTTGTCGATGGTCGGAGTTGTCACTTGTGTCATTGGAGACGAAGAAGAAGAATGCCTTAGAGATGATGGCAAGGGATGAGCCTTATTGACAATGGCACATGCATCAACGTCTTCATCATAGAGTGGTAGAGTGGTATCCTCATGCGCATGGTGATGTCGATCTTGTGTCATGGGAGGAATAGCTTCGCACTCTTGATGTTGGTGTTGCGCTTGCGGCGATGAAAGAAGCTCATGGCCTTGATCATGAAGGTCATTGTTCATCCTCATAGAATGTCGCTCATGGAAGTTGTGGATGGGTGTTGGTGATGAAGTGTCTCTTGCCTCTTGCCTTGATGAAGTAGTGGTATCATAGTGTCCATGGCGAGGATGATCTTGATCCTTGTCGAAGGCGGGGTGCAAATAGAAAGCACAATCTTGGTGAAGATGAGGTGGCGGCTCCCATTCCTCATATGGATGATGACGCTCATGGTCCTTGCACCTTGTAACATTGAGGCCAACGGCGCTCAAGTCGTTGTCTTCATGGCCTAGATGATGTGGTGCTTCATCCAATGTGGTAGGAGAAGAATCATGGATGGAATCTCCATTTGACGCACCATCTTGGTCGCCGCCTTGGCAATCCACATTATGTGACCATGGCCCTTGCAAATGGGGCATAGGAGGTCTTCATCTTGAAGGAGAGGGGAAAGTAGGCTCATAGCATCCGTGCCTAGTGGTGGTCGAAGTGGGCGCTCATAGGGGTCTTCATCAAAGATGGGAAGTGAAGTAGCATGTTGAGAAATCCCACTTGATTGTTGTCGATGGTGGCGCTCAATGTGGTCTTCCTCGAAGATGGGGAAAGACAAGCCATAGGGAGCATTCGCACTTGCTTGATGTTGAGAGGGGCTCTCATTTGGGTCTTCGTCAAAGATGGGCGGTGGAAGCTCATGTGGGTCATCCTCGTTGGTTTGGCGATGGAGATCATGATGGAGAGGATGGCGCCGGTGGTCATTGTGGTGGAGTTGAGGGAGGCGTTCACTAGAAGCCATGTCGAGGTCACCTTCTTGATAATGGTCTTGGTCTTGGTGGTCATTGTGGTGGTGACACACATTTTGCCTTGGAAGCCTTGAATGTGGGCGAGCACCATCCATGAAGCCATTTAGACCAATGTCATGAGTCGAGCTTGGAGAAGGTGGTTGATGAAGAATATCCGGTCGTAGAGGGTGATCTTGAAGAGGGTCACCACGGCCTTGTCGGTGTCGAGGTCGAGGTAGTGGTGATGGCGAGCGATGCTCAAACCAATGTCGTCGCGGAGCTTGTGGTGGAAGATGCGGTGAGGTGGGTGTACCACTCTCTTCCATATGGCGATGGTGATCATGGCGACGGTCTTGGTGATGAGCGTGGTGATGAGAGCGGGAAGCTTGTCGATGACGAAGCTTGCGGCGTTCCCGCACCTCATGTGTGGGATGACTCCGAAAGTCATTTGGATGCCTTGGCTTCTTGGCCTTCTCGCTAGATGGGGCCTCGATGATGTCCTTCTTGTGGCGCCGTCTAGATGGTGAGGATCTTGACGTGGCCAACTTGTCGGATTTCTTGTCGTTGTGCCATCTTGAGGTTGAAGGTACTTGTCTTGTGTTGGCCTTGGCATTCGCCTTGAAGCTCCAAGGTGGTGAGCATGAACCATCGGACATGTGATGTCTTGGCCACCGAAGCTTGGCGAGGAAGCGCTTGTAGGTGAGCTCGTCCATGTCGGAGTCATTGTCGGTGTAGAACTCCGCCATGGTCGAGGATGCGTTGTCAGTGTAGTAGGGCTCCATCTCGTCATCCAAGCTTGCGATGTCGTAGTTGTGGTAGTGGTTCATGTCGGTGGAGCTCGTGGAGTCGAAGTCGGCGTGGTGGTTGTGGTACTCCTCCATGTCGATGATGCTTGGGGAGGAGTAGTCGGTGTAGAGCTCGACGTCGTGGTCGTAGTAGTGGTGGTGATCCACCATGTCATGCTCGTAGTAGTGGTCATCCACGATGTCGTGCTCGGAGTAGTGGTCGTCCACCACGTCGTTCTCGTAGGAATGGAGGTCCATGTCTAGCTCGTTGTAGTCGTAGTGGTCCATCATGGACTCATCATGGTCATCATGGCCTCCATATGATCCGCTCTCGCTATACATGGTTAGTCAACAAGCACAAGTGTATATATAGAGTGTGAGGACCTAAGAGCTCAACCCTCACCTTTTAGCAAATGTTGGAAACTAGTGGACCAAGCCAAGAGAAACCGATAGCAAAAAGAATGAAATGACTTGAGCTCGAAAGATCCCAAATACACGCTCCAAAACACACACGGCTTATTGGTGGATGTTAATGGGTTAGAAATGTGGCGAGAAAACGACAAATCAAAAGAAAAGTATGTTGTAAAACGTGGAGAAGAATCAAAGAAAAGTTAGCACGAAAACCAAACCTAGTGGAGGAAAATGATATGGTGGAAACGACAAAACACACACACACAAATGATAAATGGGGTTAGTGCGGCCAATGGACGAGCGGAGACGAAATGTACCTATCGAAGACTAAGCTCAATGCCACACCAACGCAAGGAGGACGCTAGCTCGAACCGCAATTAACAAGAGGCAACAAGATTCACAATGTGGCAACCGGTCACTCTCTTATCTCTCGCAACTCGAAGCTATGCGTTCCTACAAATGATAGCAATTGGCATCGATCTTTGCTTCTTTTGGCTCTTTTTGCTTCTTGCTCTTTCTCCACTCTTTTTTTTTTTGATTTTTCGCTTTTTGATGATGATGCGGAGATGATTCCCAAATGCCAATGCCTACTCGTAGCTAGTCTCTCACAAGCGCAAAACTCGCACTCTCGGTGCCACAATGCTATGCCAAGCGGTATAAAAGAACTAGTCCAAGTAGGTAAGGTACACAAAGGATGGGGTGGTTCAAGCGGAAGCAAGTTATACCTCTCTTATTGATGATCACGGACTTGCGGCCGTGGGGGAGTCGATGTCGTGGCGATCCGTTGATGTGGAAGCGTAGGTGATGTCGTGGGCGTCGCGTAGCACTTTGTTGCACTCAATTCGGATCAAAAACGACAAAGAAAAACAAGTTACAAAATCTGTCCAAGAATCGAAGAGCAGGATTTTTCTGAAATTTTTGCTCAAATTCGAAATTTCTCCCAAATCAAGAAAAAATTTGGACAAATTCAAGAATTGTGGCTGAATAGAAAGATGGGGAATGGTTTTTGGCAACAAATCTATGAAACAAAACCACGAAAAACTCAACGAATCAAGAGATCGCTCGAAATCCCTTTCGGCTATTTTTGGTCAAATTTTCAAATTTATGGTGGATAGAAGAAAAATTGGTGGTAAGGGAGGGGGTGGGGTGTCGGATTCGTGTCAATCTAGCTCTGGATACCAGATGATGAGGTGTTGACCTCTAAGTTGGCCCGATCTTCACGAATCGACAAGAACGAACGAAGAACGCACGAAGAACGCGATGAACACGATGAACACGAGAGGGGGAAATCGAGGGCAAATGCGTGGAAACACAAAAAGGGGGAAGATAACTCGTGAAGCCTACGAGGGATCGCAAACCCAAGTCAACAACACACTAATTGAATCCGATTCCTCTCACCGGTCGGTCCACCGATCCAACAGAAGCCCAAAGGGGAAGGTTGGCAAGCACTACTAGAATCACAAGGTGAAAGAGTAGCTCCTTGGAGAGATCTTGATACGGTCCTAGATACACATCATAGGAGTAGTTCCTCAAAGAGGGATACAAGAGAGCTGAGCTCCAAATGTTCTAACTTCAACTCTAACCCTAGATCTAGAATGGGGAGGACTATATATAGTCTAGTGCCAAGGGGGTAGGTGGGAGGATAAGGTACATGGGTCAAGGCCCGAAAGTGGCTCAAAGGCCGCGCAGGAGCGGAGGCTCCGGTGGCTTCCACCGGAGGTACCGGTGGACCGAGCGGAGGCTCCGGTGGGGGTCCGGTGGTGGCTCCGCTCTCAACCACCCGAAGGGGTTTTGGGCGGAAGCTGCACCGGAGGCTCCGGTGGCGAGCGTGGAGCGGAGGCTCCGGTGGGAACACCGGAGGCTTCACCGGGACTCCGTAGCTGGCTCCACTGGTGGCTCCGCTCGCATCCACCCGAAGGGGTTTTGGGCGGAGGCTGCACTGGAGGTTCCGGTGACTGGCGCGGAGCGGAGGCTCCGGTGGATTCACCGGAGGTTCCGCCGCCTGGGGCTTCGTGCCTTCGCCTCCTTGCGCTGGTCCTCCTCGTTCGCCTTCCGCGTCTTCTTGGGCACCCGTGGTGGGTTCGAACCTGAGCCCACAAAGGGTTGAACCATGAGGTAGCGCACCATCCGCCAAGTCACCGAAAGTGTTGAGCGAGAGGAGCGAGTTCACCTTGTCGTGTATCGATGTTGTGCTTGGTTGAATACGGTGGGCTACATCAGTGTTCTGCATTGGTCCCTGGCACCAGGATGTATGGCAAAGAGAACATTATGGGGGGTTTGGAAGGTCAATGGAAGAAAGGCTCACAAAGCTGAAAGTGGTCATTAGACAAGAGAAAGTCTTACAACTGAAGCTATGCAAGGTGTAGGGATTGCCACACAACGGATGCATATAGATCTATAAGTGTATGAAATCTCTCCAATGGAACTAGTGGGGGTGCATACAACTTGCTTGCTCACGAATACCTAGAGCTCATTTGAGAAGGCTCATCATTGGAATATACAAGCCAAGTTATATAATGTAAAATTCCCCACATAGTTATGAATGATAATATGAAAATTTTCTCCAAACTGAAGCATTGGTGCTAAAGATGAAGCACAAGTGTGGTATAAAGGATAGTGATGCGCCAACTCTCTCTTTATTCTCTCTTTGGCCTTTTTTTTCTCTTCGGGCTTTTTCATTTTTTTTATTTTTTATTTTATATATCCTCACCGGTAGGGGCAACATCCTATATTACAATGAATCATCACACTTTTAGTACTCATAACTCATAATGGAATATCTCTGATGATGAGGACATCCCTAGCTCTTAACCTATTATTACACATGATGAGGTGGCTGTCCAAGATAATGAAGTGAGGCTTGGTCCTATGACAAGATCAGGGACCAAACTATTAGAACAACAGGTGAATTCACTCCTACTTGAGTATAACGTTTATAATTGTGAGAACTTTATACTACCTAAATCTATGCATCTATGTATGATCAGGTTTGTTGATAACACAAACATACTTGGAGGAGAACATCAAGAGGAGTTAGAAAACAATGATGAGAAGATGGAAAACAAGTTCACCATGGTGAAAAAAAGCATACAAAGAGGTCAAAACAAGTCTACCATGATGAAAACAAGCATAGAAGAGGGTGAAAACAAGAGTACAAGTATGGAAAACAACTACTAGTTTGTTATTCCACACAAGGAGATGGTGAAAACAAGAGGAGGGCGCCCACAATGGAGACTAATGCGCCACATATAGTTATATATTTTTTACACATGGTTTGTATACCATTATGGCCGCACCCCTTAATGGTGGGTCGGTTTGTATCTCATTTGGGTCGGTTTGGTTGAGCCAAACCAAACCATTGAGTCCAACTTGAGTCCTAGTCGGTTTGGGAGTTGGTGCTTGTGCAAGGATGCTTGTGGCCGCACCATACCCCCCTTAAATATCTAGGATCCGAGTCATAGCAATTATACTACGTTAAAACCAAAACCCTAGACCTCTAGATTGAAACAGCTTGTAAGCATTCATCTGGAAGTTCATCTGCAAACTTTTCGTGTTACCTGCTGTTCCATTGGGAATAAGACGGTACATGACCACTTATAGTCGGTGGATTACTTGTCCAAGAGTGTGGAGTTGAGAATATCCTTGGGGTTGCAAACTGCATTACAAGCAAGAAAACATCATTTGCATAACACAAAATGAACACATAGAACAAGATCTAGGAAATTAAACTAGACAGAAAAGTACCCAAACTTGTTCTGTCTCCCTAATTTTTTCTATGGCTCCAAACATGAAACCCTTCTAGGATGTGATAGCCCTTATCATTACAAAGCATCTCCAATTGGTCCCACTCAAAAATAATGCCCCAAAATCCCGCTAAAATTCTTGGAATGGCTCACAGATGTTTCACCAAAATGGATGGAATTTCCAAATGGTAACTCACCTTGGTGCAAACTAAAATTCTACTGGTAGGTATTGTCAAGGGCTTTCAAAACAGTTGAGTTTGCTCAAAAATATTATGTATTTTTGAAGTTCTATTCATTTAAATTCTAAGGGTACTGTCTGGCATATGATTTATTGAAAAATCATGGAGACTCAAAATTTAGATCTGCCAGTGGGACATGGCTAAGAAAATGTGTGGATATTAGCACAAAAAATGGCTAAGCAAAAAGAATATTTTAACTTGCTCAAAAATAGCTAAAGTAAACGTGCACAGATTGGTTCATTTAAATGGAAAAAATAAGAACAGAGCCCAAACGGGCCAGATCTGCCTGTGCGGCCCAGCTAGCGCGCAGGCCAGCCCGCCAGCGCACGCGCGCGCGCGCGAATGGCTCCGTTCAAAGGGAACCGTCGATGCGCAGATCGACGGCCCTCCCACTCTCTTCCTCCCCGCGCCTCTCTCCTCTCTCTCTCTCTGTCCCGCGGACGAACACCTAGCGGGCTAAGGTTTTAGCTCACCTAGGGCTCGAGTACCGTGGCGGGGTGGTGCAGGCGTGGAAGAGGGTGGCCTGGGCGATGCTGTGGCGCGTGCACGGGCGATGGGATGGCGCGGACACGACGGCGGCTCGACGGCGCTCTGCGGTGGCTCCGGGGACGGCGACGGCGTTCCTGCAAACGAGCGTGCGCAAAACCATGTCAGGGGGATGCGCACGAGCTAGGGCGTCGATCTAGAAGCAAAAAGAGGGCGGGAGGTGCCGGGATCGCGGCGGTACCTCGCTCTCGATCTATACGGGCTCGAGGGAGAGCGCGGCTCGCCTCGCTTGCAGAGAGCGAACGAGCAAGCGCAGGCTCGATGGGGTGATCAAGTGGAGTGAGGAGAGTGCTGTGGCGAGAGGGATTGGCCTCTAGGGCTTTGTAGGCCCGGGGCCAAGGTGGGTGTGCTCGGGTTGGCAATGGCATGGGCATGCCTTGCCCCTTGGGGGTTTGCCAAGGGTGGCATGGCCTCTAGGAGGTGCCCTAAGGTCTTTCCTAGTACCAATACGTGAGCAAAGCCACAGTAAGGGCCAAGGGATGGGCAAAAGTAAAAATTTCAACTATTCCAACCACTCCAAATGACCTCACAGCTAGTCCACTTGCCACCTCACTCTCTCCCTCCCTGGTCAACCAAAAAGGGATCCAATGCCCCTTCTAGAAGCTCAATACCAAGTGGTTTCGAAATGGCAAAGTGGCCTGGCTTGGATCATCACACACAAGATGATTCATCAAGTCTAAAAGTGGAATCACTGTTCTGTCAGAAAATTCAGTTAGACAGTTTTCTGAATTTCTCTAAGTGCTGGAAAAACAGACAGAGATAGCAAAAGTTGGGGTTGTTTTCACCAAGCAAACAAACTCAAAAATGAGTGATTTAAAATGCTTACTAAAGAGCAACCATCCAAGTTTCAGAAACAACCATTTGATCTGAAAATTGAGGGGTTTAAGGCTCTGAAAACAATTGGCAAAGTAAGCACTTTCTCTGTTTTTAAAATGCCTTAAATCTGTCTTAACAAGATGGCTCAAAAACCATCATGGGAGTGTGTGTTAATTATGTTTGTAAGTTTTTCCAAGGGTTTAGTTTTGTTGTCCTAATAACATAGAGTAGTCTTGATCAAAGAAAATCCATAATTGGATAATCCTTGTGATGGAAAACAAGGGCTGAAAACAGCTACTTGGCAGTTTTCCAGGACAAAATTTATATTGGAAAACCTAATGAAAGCTTTTCCAATTAATTTTATTTCAAGGTCAAGTTGATTCCTAACCATCAATAACACATTTATAAGTTTATATAAAGTGTTACCTCAAGGTTTTGAAAATAATCCCTTAAGAACTTTAGTGGAAAACAAAGGAAAACGAATAGAAAACAATTGTTTTCCTTAGGAGAAAAATCCCCAAGTGAGTGAAAAGAACACACCACTTATATTGCATAGATAAACATGACTACACAAACATGTTGTCCACTTAATTATCTTACAAAAGTCTTAAGAGGCTTGCTAATTTAATATTAAACAAGTGCTTAAAAACAGGGGTGTGACAAATCTCCCCCCCTTAAAAGAATCTCGTCCCTAGATTCGCGGGTCTAGGCTTTAAGAAAATCAGGGAACTCCTTCCTGATCTCATCCTCCCGCTCCCAGGTAGCTTCTTCCTCAGAGTGATTCGTCCACTGAATCTTAAGGAATTTTATAGCACGCCTCCTGGTGGGGCGCACAATCTCCTCGAGAACCCGCAGGGGTCTATCACGATAAGTCAAGTCATCATTGATATCAATGGTCCTGAAATCTACATCTTGATACGAGAGATCCTTCTCAGGTACTTGCAGACATTTCCGGAGCAATGACACATGGAAAACATTGTGAAATGCAGATAGCTCCTCAGGTAATTCTAACTGATAAGAAACTTCGCCACGACGTGCCAAGATCTTAAAAGGGCCAATATACCTGGGTGCCAGCTTTCCTTTGACATGGAAACGCTGCATCCCTTTGAGTGGCGTAACACGAAGGTACACGAAATCTCCAATGCTGAAAGAGACATCACGACGCTTCGTATCAGCATAACTCTTCTGACGAGATTGAGCTGTCTTTAAACGTTCCCGAATAAGTTGGACCTGCTCCTCTGCAGCTTTCAAAGTGTCCACACCAAAAACCTGACTGTCACCAGTCTCAGTCCAATTTAAAGGTGTACGGCATTTGCGTCCATACAGTGCTTCAAAAGGGGCCATTTGCAAGCTAGACTGATAGCTGTTGTTGTAAGAAAACTCTGCGAAAGGCAGACAGTCTTCCCATTTAATTCCATAGGACAACACACAAGCACGGAGCATGTCTTCCAGACTTTGGTTCACACGCTCTGTTTGTCCATCAGTCTGCGGGTGATAGGTTGTGCTAAAAGCTATTTTGGTTCCCAAACTCTCGTGCAACTTCTTCCAAAATCTAGATGTGAACTGTGTACCTCGATCAGACACAATCCTGCTGGGGACTCCGTGTAGGCTGACAATCCGAGCAATGTAAAGATCAGCAAGCTGATCTCCACGATAGGTGGTCCGGACAGGAATAAAGTGAGCCACTTTCGTGAGCCTGTCCACGACAACCCATATAGAATCATTTCCTCGGCTGGACCTAGGAAGTCCAGTGATGAAGTCCATTCCCACTTCATCCCATTTCCAAACAGGCACTTGCAACGGCTGGAGCAAGCCAGCGGGATGCTGGTGCCCAGCCTTCACTTGCTGGCAGACATGGCACTTGGCTACAAATGAATCAATCTCCCGCTTCATTCCATGCCACCAGAATCTCTCCTTCAGGTCTTGATACATCTTTGTTCCTCCAGGATGGATAGAATACATGGTCTCATGAGCTTCGGCCATGATGGTCTGCTTGAGATCAGACTCAGAGGGAACACAAATACGGCCTTCATACCATAATCCCCCATCAACATCGATGGTAAACCCAGCAACCTTCTCCTTTTCCATGCGGGCCTTAATACCATCAATACTTTTCTGGCCTTTCTACGCTTCTTTGATTTGGTCAACTAGAGTTGGTTTAAGTTCTATGGCGTCTAACATACCATAGCTGACCACCTCAATGCCAAGCTGGTCTAACTCTTTCCACAACTCGGGCTGCCTTACTAGAATCATAGCATTTAGAGAGGCCGGATCTCGACTAAGAGCATCCGCAACCACATTTGCCTTTCCAGGGTGATAATGAATACTCAGATCATAATCTTTAATGAGCTCAATCCAGCGGCGCTGCCTCATGTTGAGTTCACGTTGAGTAAAGATATACTTTAAACTCTTATGATCCGTGTAAATTTCCACTCTTCTTCCCATAAGAAAGTGCCGCCATGCCTTGAGGGCATGAACAACAGCAGCAAGCTCTAAGTCATGAGTGGGGTAATTCAACTCGTGGGGTCTCAATTGGCGGGATATAAAAGATATCACTTTCCCTTCTTGCATAAGTACGCTTCCCAGACCAAGCTTAGAAGCGTCACAATATACGTCGAAATTCTTGGTGATATCCGGCATTATAAGGATCAGAGCGGACACAAGTCGACGCTTCAACTCATTGAAACTCTCTTCACACTTGTCTGTCCATAGAAACTTGCTATCCTTCTTGAGCAACTGGGTGAGGGGTCTGGCTATACTCGAGAATCCTTGAACAAACTTACGGTAATATCCGGCCAAACCCAAAAAGGATCTGACTTCAGTCTGGTTGGTTGGAGCAGCACGCTTCTCCACAGACTGAACTAGAGCAGGGTCAACAGATATACCTCCCGCAGACACTACATGTCCAAGAAACCCGACTTCCATCAACCAGAATTGACATTTGCTAAACTTAGCATACAATTGATGCTCACGAAGTGTTCCGAGCATAATTCTCAGATGTTCTTCGTGTTCTTCCTCACTCCTCGAATAAATGAGAATGTCGTCAATAAACACCACGACAAACTTGTCCAGAAATTCCATGAATACCTTATTCATGAGATTCATGAAATAGGCAGGGGCATTGGTTAGACCAAAGGACATCACGGTGTATTCATACAGCCTGTAATGAGTGGTGAAAGCAGTCTTGGGAATATCAGTGTCACGGACTTTCAATTGGTGATAACCAGTCCGAAGGTCGATCTTTGAGAAGATTACAGCCCCATTCAGCTGGTCAAACAGGTATTCAATTTTGGGCAACGGGTATTTGTTCTTGATGGTAACATCATTCAACTTACGGTAGTCCACACATAAACGAGTGGTACCGTCCCGTTTTTCCACAAAAATGATCGGAGATCCCCATGGTGATGCACTAGGGCGAATCAAGCCTTTTCTTAACATGTCATCCAGCTGTGTCTTCAACTCATCTAATTCCTTAGGGTTCATCCGATACGGCTTCTGTGCTATGGGTCCAGTTCCGGGCACTAACTCGATCACAAACTCGATATCCCGATCAGGGGGCATACCGGGTAATTCTTCAGGAAAAACATCCGGGTATTCGCAAACGACCGGGACTTCCTCAAGGACAGGGTGGGCTATACCAGTGCGGCAGTGAACCTTTGACGAGGGTTTAGTTGCAGTGTACGCAACCTTGTCCCCATCCTCGGAGATCATTTCAATTGATTTCTTAGTGCAGTCAATAACTCCCTTATACTTGGTCATCCAGTTCATACCGAGTACCACTTCTATCCCTTTGGATCCCAGCACTATAAGATCGGCATGAAAAGTTTTCCCTTGTATTTCTACTGGTACCTCATTGCAAATTAGGTTGGCTTTAGTACTATCCCCAGGTATTTATACTAACATAGGGTTGTGCATACGGGAATGCTTCATACCACTCTTCTCAGCAAACGGTTTAGTGACAAAGGAATGCGATGCACCAGAATCAAACAGTACTGCGGCTGGCACCGAGTTGACAGGAAACATACCCATCACCATGTCTGGTGCCTCCTGAGCTTCTGCAGCATTGACGTGGTTCAGGTGTCCCTTCATCCTATTCTACCGTCCAGTGCAAGGACCATGATTCATCTTGGTTGCATTTGGCTGGGCTGGAGCAGTAGCTTTGTTGGGGCACTCACGAGCGAAGTGACCCTCCTTTCCACAGGCAAAGCAACCTCCAGACGGCTTTGAGCTTGGGTTTGGCTTGGAAGCATTGTTGGAGTTGTTCCCACTTCCTCCATGGTTGCCTCCAAAGCGGTTTCCATGATTATTTCCAGAGTGATTACCATGGTTACCACCATAGCTATTTCCTCCGCACCTTGGTGCATAAGGTGCATGGTTGTTGTAGTTGTTGGGCCTTGGTGCATAGTTGTGGCTGGGGCGGGGTGCATAAGCAGGCGCCTTGTGGGATGGTGGCCTCGCATACGGAGTGTTGCGAGTCCTTTGAGCACTAGGTCCTCCATGGGCAGTCATTTTCCTCTTGCGGTTATCATCAGCAGATTTCCGCTTGTGCTCCAGCACCATAGCGGCATTAGCAAGGGTCTCCAAATCCTGGAATGGAACCACCACTAGAGAGCACTGGAGCTCATCATCCAGCCCATTTAAGAACCTCTCCCTTTTCTTAGCATCAGTGTTAATATCCTCCTGTGCATACCTGGACAGGGTAGTGAAATTCTCCCAGTACTCAGACACCGGCATACTTCCCTGGGTCAGCTTCAGAAATTTCTCCCGCATAAGTGCCATCATTCCTTGGGGAATGTGGTACTTGCGGAATCTTGCAGAGAAATCCTCCCAGTTGAACACGTGACCAGTAGCAACGGTTTCACGTGTAGTTTCCCACCAAGTCCTGGCAGGACCAGCAAGGAAATGGGAGGCAAACAGGACCTTATCATTCTCCTCAACTGCAGCAACTTCCAGCTTGTTTGCCATGGTGCGGAGCCAGTCGTCAGCATCGAGAGGCTCCACAATCCTAGTGAAGATTGGGGGGTTGGTGTGCTGAAAGTCTCTCAGTCTCGAGCGAGCACCATTGCCATTGCCATTGTGGTTGTTGGCAGCAGCCAGTTGTTGCAGAGCGGCAATGGTAGCTGCACTCTCAGCTCGGGTAGCCTGGCGATCCTCCATCAGCAGGGCCAACAGCGCCTCCATTGTTGCTGGTGGTGGCGGTGGGGGTTCACGACGGGGTGCCATGCTGAAGTGAAACAGGTGTAAGTCTAAGGAAAAAGGATTGTTGTTTTTGAAAACCCAGTACCTTTAATATCCACAAAAAGGAGTACGAGTGATATGTTTCAAAAACAAGAGCGGGGCAGTTGTAAACACGGATGAAAAGAACGCAAAGTAGTGACAACTATCAGAAAACCAAGCCGAACATTTCATTCACCACAATAAATAAACAGAGTTTCCAACATTACACACACACATTACAAGCCATATCTTACAAGGAAGGCTTCATCGAGCTACAGGGGGTGCGATTGGTGGGTCATCGCAAGGCTACCACTAGCAAACTATCTAGCAAAACGATCTAGCATACCTAACTAGCATCTAGACCAGCATCATGTGCTAAGGGTGAGAAGGCTGCGACTACACAGAGTCGTCGCTGTCCCCAACATCGAAGATACGCTCCTCAGGGTCCTCCTCCTCCTCCTCGCCAAGCAGGTCATCATCATCCTGCTCGCTAGCCTCGCTCATATCCATCCCCTCCAAGTCGGAGGGAACGTCCTCAATAGGCAGAAGCCCCTCAATATCCCTGTTGAGCTCTACGACCTCCTCCTCAAGCTCCTCCACGGCAGCGTCTCTCGCGGCTATGTCCTCACGAGCTATCTGAAGCCTGTCGCGCAGAACGGCGTTAGCCCCCTCCAGAGCCGTCATCCTAGTGGTGAGACGTGCACGGCCCAGGCGGGTGGCCCTCAGCTGCCTCCGTAAGGCACGGTGCCTCGCGGTAGTAGCCTCCAACTGCTCCCTCAACTGGGACAACTGCTGAGCCAGAGCTCCACTCTCCTCCTGGCTGTCGTGAAGCTCAGCCCTCAGCTCATCAGTCTCGGCTATCAGTGTGTGGTGCACCAATATGCCGTGGTGGGTGTCAAGTCGCTGGTCGTCCAGCCTGAGCTGAGTGCGGTGTAGCAGAATCTCCATCTCGTCCAAGTGGGGACCAACAGTGGTAAAGTCTGGCTCGACAGGAAGTGGTATGCCATCCTCATCACGTCTCCCAATCAGCTCGAACCGGGAACCGATGAACATTTACTCCCCGATGTGTGCCAGACGTGCCACTGACTCCTGAATCACGTGCACCGCAGCCTCGTTCCAAGAACGATTAACAGCACGGTAAACGTAGGCCTCCACTGTCGGGCTAGCCAGGGGTGCGTGGATAGTGACCTCCGCGTACCAGTCTCCCTCCAGAGGTGCCCCGACAACTAGTCCTCCTCGCAGCTCCGGGAGTGGGCACCCCAACACAGTAGCCATAGATACTAGCCTCTCCTCGAAAAGAAAAGACTCGCCACGTGGACGTCCCAACTGAAAAGCCACGGTGATGTCCACGTCCATCTACACAAAATTTTAAGCATAGTTTAAGTTAGATCAAAGTGTGCAAAGTTTTAGGTTCATGCAAAGAATAACCTTAATGCAAATAGAGTCTAACCCAGAGAGGTGGTGGGATATAGGGAATATTTTTATACTTAGATTTTTTTTTTTTGGAGTAAACACTAACGTCCATGCTAACTAAGGTCTCCTAGAGTCAGGATGGCTCTGATACCAACTTTGTAGAGGCCCCAGACCGGAGGGTCCAGAACCCCTCATATGCATTCATTCACGATCCCAGAATAACCAGTCGTGAACAACATACGTAGTTGGCATACAGAATACATCATCCATTACACGAATATTAGAGTCTTACATAAATGGTCACATGACCAAGTTCTTGACAACTGTCACGCAGGACAGACATTCAAAGTAAACACAGCGGAAGACGATAAGCATAGCGTAGTAGAACCCGAGTCACGCCTCATCCTACAGGCTGCTGACTGGGAGACGATCCTAACTCGCAGGGCCATCAGTGTAGAACTCCTCCTCATAGAACTCCTCCTGAGGTGGCTCCTCGTAGTCTGATAAGTAGATACCAGGGGCGAAACCAAATGAGTACATTTGAATGTACTCAACAAGACATCCTTTATAAGCTTACAATAATGCATACATGCTTATTTGGTGGGATGGGTAGGCCATACATATGGTTCAGCTACCCATGAGAGATAAAAGATTTATCATGGTTGATGTTTCAGGTTTAGTTCTTTGTGAAAGATTATTTGAAATAATGTAGTTTTTCTCTCGTAGATATCACATATCTCGGAGGTTTTATAAGATTTGGTTTAGAAAAGAAAGTTTTTATTTTCAGAAACTTTTAGCAGTAGTTTCCTTCTCATCCGTATCTCGCAGATACCAAGTCATTCCTCCTTAGAACCTTGCAGGTACAAAACCATCCTTCAAAACCTCTTTTGAAAAGTTGACACAATACTAGCTACATGGCCATTCAACCGTCCATATCCGAGGACGCGGCTATTTCGAAATAGTTTTACTCTGCAGAGGTGTACACATTTCCACTAGATCCAGAATTCCGCCATGAAACAACCATGGACTGTTCACAACCTATGAGAACATCGGATAGCTGATCTTGACTATCCACTATGTACAAGCTAGTACATGACTATCTCTTCAATTGGGGTTACCCTCCCTGGCAAGCCGTGTCACACACCGCCCAAACAGGAGACCCAACTGCTGCATCCGGAGGGAAAATTAATCCCACACTTTAGATGTCCCGTATTCTCACTCCTAGCGACATTTTGGTTCGGAGGATCCAATCCCCTATAACACTTGAGATAGCACATATACTAACCATAACAAGTTTTTAATCAAGCCCCTACCCATATTGGGGTAAAGTGGCAGTACGATAATGGTTGTCCAGCGAAGACTAGGCTATGTGTCTTTTGTAAACATTTCTCAAAAATTTCCATCATGACATCCTTCCGGTAGACAGGGTCTCACCCTTCCTCCGGGGTTTTTCTTTCATAAGGCATTTGTTTACAAAAGCACATTTTATTTAGTTCATTTAAGAACCCAAGTTTTAATTTGGTGAATGGTATTTATATACCATTTAGTGGCTAAGGGCTTGGTAATACCAAGTTGACTATTAATTATGATTCCTTCTTCTAGTAATATTAATAGTAGTAGTATTCACACAAAAATAGTTTTGAAGATCTAATTTTGTGAAAACTTCAGAAGTGAAAAGCATGCATGATAGATAATGATAAGTATTGATACAGCAAGCATTAGGATGGCTTGCCTTGGTACAAGTGATGGTCCTGGTCCTGAAAGTAACAGGAGTTGCAATATCCTTCCTCCTCGTTTTCTAACGCCGTAAAAAGAAATAAAAGCACACTTTCAGAACCAACCAAGACAAACAATGCTACAAGTGATACATACAGCAAGCAATCAAAAAGTATCCCCCAAAATACCCAACTCTCTCATAGGAAAAATTGGCATAAAAACTATAGTGGGAAAATCTGCTTTTCCCTAGTGTTTATGTGTGGCCAAACTCAATGATTTTTGTTAAGAGCACCATGGACCAGTGGGGTAAAGCACATGTTACTAGACAGTAGGGTGCCACATAAAACTCTTTTTGATGTCTAAAAACTCCCCCAACAATCTCTATGGCAAGCACACAAAATAAGCTAAAACATGCAAGTGGTGAAAAAGGCTCATGACAACAAGTCAAGCTCACTATCCACCATGATGCAAAAATACCAGTGGGTGTTCCACTAGCAAAAATGTTCACAAAGAGGTTAATAAGCCTCTGGTCACTTTTCTAAAAGTGCTCAAAACAAACAAACTAGCTCCAAAAACTCCTACTCATATTAGTAGAAAATTAGGAAAAATACTAGACTAGTTTAGACCACACTTGTTACTTTTATGCACAAGTGTGCAAACTAACATAGGCAAAATACTCCTCTAACCAATACCAAAATTCTACTGGATCCCACAAAACAACTTAAAAAGTTTAGCTATTAAACAAGGAAAACTAGGCATAAAAATGCTACACAAGTGAGGAGATTAATTCCTAGTCACCCAAGTGTTACTCATGATTTTATACTACTTAAGGGGAAATATACCAGAGGTGAAAACACCAAGATAACAACGCCACAAAGACATTCCACCCTCTGTTTTCAACCACAAAGATTTCTATTTTTCCCTAGTGGAAAACAAGACAAAAGGCATGCATGAATATTCTAGTATGAAAATCTAGACTTAAGCAATGCTATTTAAATCTATTTCAAACACAAGCACCAAGTAACCAGAGGTGCTATAACCTAAAAAACAGTACCTAAATGGTACTGGTTTCATGAAATATAATCTAGCAATAAGTCTAATGAGCAAAACATGATCTACTCAAAACATAAGTAAAAATTGAAGCTATGAGCAAGATCTATGCATGGAAAAAAAAATCCTAAAAATTCTACCACTCAAGCCATCTATTCTATCATGTTCATACAACTTGTAAACATCACAAACACACTGGAAAACAACATTACAAGCAAGAAAACATCATTTGCATAACACAAAATGAACACATAGAACAAGATCTAGGAAATTAAACTAGACAGAAAAGTACCCAAACTTGTTCTGTCTCCCTAATTTTCTATGGCTCAAAACATGAAACCCTTCTAGGATGTGATAGCCCTTATCATTACAAAGCATCTCCAATTGGTCCCACTCAAAAATAATGCCCCAAACTCCCCCTAAAATTCTTGGAATGGCTCACAGATGTTTCACCAAAATGGAGAGCATTTTCCAAATGGTAACTCACCTTGGTGCAAACTAAAATTCTACTGGTAGGTATTGTCATGGGCTTTCCAAAACAGTTGAGTTTGCTCAAAAATATTATGTATTTTTGAAGTTATATTCATTTCAATTCTAAGGGTACTGTCTGGCATATGATTTATTGAAAAATCATGGAGACTCAAAATTTAGATCTGCCAGTGGGACATGGCTAAGAAAATGCGTGGCTATTAGCACAAAAATTGTCTAAGCAAAAAGAATATTTTAACTTGCTCAAAAATAGCTAAAGTAAACGTGCACAGATTGGTTCATTTAAATGGAAAAAATAAGAACAGAGCCCAAACGGGCCAGATCTGCCTGTGCGGGCCAGCTAGCGCGCAGGCCAGCCCGCCAGCGCACGCGCGCGCGCGAATGGCTCCGTTCAAAGGGAACCGTCGATGCGCAGATCGACGGCCCTCCCACTCTCTTCCTCCCCGCGCCTCTCTCCTCTCTCTCTCTCTCTGTCCCGCGGACGAACACCTAGCGGGCTAGGGTTTTAGCTCACCTAGGGCTCGAGTACCGTGGCGGGGTGGTGCAGGCGTGGAAGAGGGTGTCCTGGGCGATGCTGTGGCGCGGGCACGGGCGATGGGATGGCGCGGACACGACGGCGGCTCGACGACGCTCTGCGGTGGCTCCGGGGACGGCGACGGCGTTCCTGCAAACGAGCGTGCGGAAAACCATGTCAGGGGGATGCGCACGAGCTAGGGCGTCGATCTAGAAGCAAAAAGAGGGCGGGAGGTGCCGAGATCGCGGCGGTACCTCGCTCTCGATCTGTACGGGCTCGAGGGAGAGCGCGGCTCGCCTCGCTTGCAGAGAGAGAACGAGCAAGCGCAGGCTCGATGGGGTGATCAAGTGGAGTGAGGAGAGTGCTGTGGCGAGAGGGATTGGCCTCTAGGGCTTTGTAGGCCCGGGGCCAAGGTGGGTGTGCTCGGGTTGGCAATGGCATGGGCATGCCTTGCCCCTTGGGGGTTTGCCAAGGGTGGCATGGCCTCTAGGAGGTGGCCTAAGGTCTTTCCTAGTACCAATACGTGAGCAAAGCCACAGTAAGGGCCAAGGGATGGGCAAAAGTAAGAATTTCAACTATTCCAACCACTCCAAATGACCTCATAGCTAGTCCACTTGCCACCTCACTCTCTCCCTCCCTGGTCAACCAAAAAGGGATCCAATGCCCCTTCTAGAAGCTCAATACCAAGTGGTTTCGAAATGGCAAAGTGGCCTGGCTTGGATCATCACACACAAGATGATTCATCAAGTCTAAAAGTGTAATCACTGTTCTGTCAGAAAATTCAGTTAGACAGTTTTCTGAATTTTTCTAAGTGCTGGAAAAACAGACAGAGATAACAAAAGTTGGGGTTGTTTTCACCAAGCAAACAAACTAAAAAATGAGTGATTTAAAATGCTTACTAAAGAGCAACCATCCAAGTTTCAGAAACAACCATTTGATCTGAATATTGAGGGGTTTAAGGCTCTGAAAACAATTGGCAAAGTAAGCACTTTCTCTGTTTTTAAAATGCCTTAAATCTGTCTTAACAAGATGGCTCAAAAACCATCATGGGAGTGTGTGTTAATTATGTTTGTAAGTTTTTCCAAGGGTTTAGTTTTGTTGTCCTCATAACATAGAGTAGTCTTGATCAAATAAAATCCATAATTGGATAATCCTTGTGATGGAAAACAAGGGCTGAAAACAGCTACTTGGCTGTTTTCCAGGACAAAATTTATATTGGAAAACCTAATGAAAGCTTTTCCAATTAATTTTATTTCAAGGTCAAGTTGATTCCTAACCATCAATAACACATTTATAAGTTGATATAAAGTGTTACCTCAAGGTTTTGAAAATAATCCCTTAAGAACTTTAGTGGAAAACAAAGGAAAACAAATAGAAAACAATTGTTTTCCTTAGGAGAAAAATCCCCAAGTGAGTGAAAAGAACACACCACTTATATTGCATAGATAAACATGACTACACAAACATGTTGTCCACTTAATTATCTTACAAAAGTCTTAAGAGGCTTGCTAATTTAATATTAAACAAGTGCTTAAAAACAGGGGTGTGACAGTGAATTGGAGAGAGTATGAGGAATTGCGTGATGTGTTGACAAACCAAATGAAAGATGACCATAAAGATCTACAGAAATTTGTAACTGATGCTTGTGATCCCCTATATGAAGCAATGCAAGCCATGGAGAATAAAGTGGGGGAGACACATAAATTGGCCGAGGCTAATAATGAGCAAGTGACTCCAATACAAAATTCTATTGCCACATTGACTACTCAACTTGCTGATCTCGAGAATTTGATTGCACAAAGACTGCCTATTCATGATGATGATAATGCAAGTGTGCATAGTGATGCTAATAATGGAGGTGATGGAGTGGAAATCAATGGAGGCCGTGGAGTTAGAGGGGAGAGAGGCCGAGGAGGTTTTAAAGGCCGAGATAATTTTGCTCCAAGGCGTGTGCCCCTTAATGCACCACCTGAAAATCATAGAGAGGAAGATGCTTTAGGCAAACCAAATATCTCTATACCACCTTTCAGTTTTGATGCCATGGATGTGGAAAAATATTTGCTATGGGAGCTCAAGACTGAAAAATTGTGGCGTTTGCATGAGTACACTATGGACAGTAAAATAAAATTGGCTTCTTCTGAGTTTGATGGTTATGCTCTTCGTTGGTGGGATACTACTGTGAGAAAAATACATGAAGATGGTGAATTACCCATTATCACTTGGGCTACTATGAAGAGAGTCACGAGGGACAGATTTGTACCACCAAATTATATAGAAATCAGTTTGATCAATTGCAACAATTGAGACAGGGTTCTATGACCGTTGATGCTTATTATCAGGAGATGGAATTGATCATGCAAAGGGCACGTGTGAGAGAGAAATTGGAGCAAACTATGCAACGTTTCCTTTTAGGTTTGAATTACAAAAGAAAAGGCATTGTTAGGCATCACCAATATCATGATATGCATGAGTTATTGCACCATGCTAGAGAGGACGAATCACATATCAATGATGAGGCAAAAAAATTAGCAAGAACAAGGGGCAGATTTCCATTGAGAACACCTTTTGTGGCTAGTGCAACACCACCACAATCAGCTATTCGTGGTGTTTCTTCTTCCAAGGCCGAGCCTAGAGTGTCTACTACAAAGAAAACATCACAAGTAGCAGCTAGTACCACAGGTTCCAGTGCATCTACAGCTAGAAACAGAGACATGTCATGTCATACATGTGGAGGAAAATGCCACTTTAAGAGGGATTGCCCTTATACTAAAATCATGATTGTTAATGCACACAATGAGTATGAAACAGGTGATGATGCTGATCCTAATGATGATGATGATGGTTATTTGAGTGATACTCCATTGGATGCTTATGCTACTTCTATGCCATCTATTGTTTGCACACAAAAATCATTGAGTGTTATTCCAAGTCCTGAAACTCAGAGGTGCAATCTATTTCAAACCAAAGCTGTTATTGGTCCTAATATGGCTTGCAAAGTCATTATTGATGGAGGGAGTTGCAGGAATTTGGCTAGCAAAGATATATGTGCAAAGCAAAATCTGAAATATTTACCACGCCCTTGTCCTTATTATATAAAGTGGTTGAGTAGCACTGGGAGATGAAAGTGATTCATATGGTGCGTGTGGAATTTCAGATTGGTACTTATAAGGATTCTATTGAGTTTGATGTGGTTCCTATGACTCTTTGCCACTTATTATTGGGAATACCATGGTAATTCGACGGGAGTGTGAAGCATGAAGGGAGAGCCAATACATATGAGTTGAATCACCATGGGAATTTTTTTATTCTGAGGCCTATGACACCATAGAAAATTGTAAATGAGTCTCGTTCCAAAATAGAAGTGAATATTGAAAAAGAGAGTAAGAGGGATGAGGGGAAACAAAATTCACAAGCTGTGGGTAGTAGTAGTCAAAACAATTCGAGTGGTAAAATTAAAAATAAGAGAGAGAGCCTATTATGCATGTTAGCCACTAAGGAGGATTTGAGGGAATTTAGAGAGGATCCTACACTAGTCCCTATTGTGCTTATTCACAAGGGAGAGATCTTGGTTTCTAATGATATGACCCCTATTTCTATTGGTGTTTCTCATGTGTTGCAGGAATTTAATGATGTTTTTCCAGGAGAAATTCCCTCGGAGCTGCCACCATTAAGAGGTATTGAGCACCAAATTGATTTAATTCCTGGATCATCTTTGCCAAACCGAGCCCCTTATAGAACAAATCCACAAGAAACAAAGGAGATACAGAAATAAGTACAAGAGCAACTAGACAAAGGGTATATTCGAATCAGTCTTTCTCCTTGTGTTGTTCCTATTATTTTAGTCCCTAAGAAAGATGGTACTTGGCGCATGTGTGTAGATTGTCGAGCAATTAACAACATCACTACTCGTTATCGTCATCCTATCCCATGTTTGGAAGAAATGTTAGATGAATTAAGTGGTGCTGCTGCTTTCTCTAAAATTGATTTGCGTATTCGTTACCATCAAATAAGAATGAAAGAGGGACATGAGTGAAAAAAACATTTAAAACTAAATTTGGTTTATATGAATGGTTAGTGATGCCTTTTGGTTTAACTAATGCACCTAGTACTTTCATGAGACTAATGAACCATGTTTTGAGAGAATTTATTGGTAGATTTGTGGTAGTTTATTTTGATGATATTCTCATATATAGCCACAATGAACATGAACATATTGATCATATTAGACAAGTCTTGCATGTGCTAAGAGAAAATAAATTGTATGGTAATCTTGAGAAGTGCAGTTTTTGCAAAGATAAGGTCATATTTCTGGGATATGAAGTTTCTAAGCATGGAATTGAGGTAGATACATAAAAATTGAAGCAATTCGAAATTGGCCTATTCCTACTAATGCGAGTCAAGTTATAAGTTTTAATGGTCTTGCTGGTTTTTATAGAAGATTTGTGAAAGATTTTAGTACCATTTCTGCACCTTTGAATGATCTAACTAAAAAGGGAGTATATTTCGAGTGGGGGGTTGCCCAATATATTGCTTTTGATACATTGAAAGAGATATTGATTTCAGCACCATTATTAATGCTTCCAAATTTTGATAAACAATTTGAGATTGAATGTGAGGCTAGTGGCATAGATATTGGAGGTGTGTTAATGCAAGAGAAGAAACCTATTGCTTACTTTTCTGAAAAATTGTATGGCGCTAAATTGAATTATTCTGTTTATGGCAAAGAATTATATGCACTTGTGAGAGTTTTAGAGGCATGGAAACATTATTTGTGGCCTAAAGAGTTTATTATACATTCTGATCATGAAGCATTAAAATTCTTAAAGACCCAATCTAATTTGAATAAGAGACATGCTAAATGGGTTGATTAGCAATATGCGACACATCGTCGCTCTTGTGGCAAGCAATAAAATGTGACATTTTAGAGAATCTATCAACTACCACAAATATAGAATCGTGTCCTCTTTTTGTTCTTGGCAATCCTAACAAAAAATCCATACTAATATCTTCCCAAGGTGTATTAGGTGCAGGAAGAGGAGTATATAAACCACAAGGCTTTAATTTTGATTTAGCTTTGTTGCAAGTGATGCAACGTTGCACAAACCTATACACATCACGCCTCATGTGTGTCCAATAGAAATTATCTGCTAACATAAGCAATGTTTTCTCACGTCCAAAGTGTCCCATTAATCCTCCAGTATGGGATTCCTGCAATAAGAACAAACGCAAAGAACACTCGGGTATACACAATTTGTTAGCTTGAAATAAAAACCCATCATGTATGTGAAAATTTTCCCATGCCTTAACATTAGTACATTTAGCAAATGGCATAGAAAATTCATTATCCTCAGCATATAAATATCTAATTCCCTCCAAACCCGAAACCTTAACCTCTAATTTGGAGAGTAGCATATTTTTCCTTGATGAAGCATCAGCAACTACATTATCCAATCCCTTTTTATGTTTAATGATGTATGGAAAAGATTGAACATAAAAAGGGATTGGATAATGTAGTTGCTGATGCTTCATCAAGGAAAAATATGCTACTCTCCAAATTAGAGGTTAAGGTTTCGGGTTTGGAGGGAATTAGAGATTTATATGCTGAGGATAATGAATTTTCTATGCCATTTGCTAAATGTACTAATGTTAAGGCATGGGAAAATTTTCACATACATGATGGGTTTTTATTTCAAGCTAACAAATTGTGTATACCCGAGTGTTCTTTGCGTTTGTTCTTATTGCAGGAATCCCATACTGGAGGATTAATGGGACACTTTGGACGTGAGAAAACATTGCTTATGTTAGCAGATAATTTCTATTGGACACACATGAGGCGTGATGTGTATAGGTTTGTGCAACGTTGCATCACTTGCAACAAAGCTAAATCAAAATTAAAGCCTTGTGGTTTATATACTCCTCTTCCTGCACCTAATACACCTTGGGAAGATATTAGTATGGATTTTTTGTTAGGATTGCCAAGAACAAAAAGAGGACACGATTCTAGATTTGTGGTAGTTGATAGATTCTCTAAAATGTCACATTTTATTGCTTGCCACAAGAGCGACGATGTGTCGCATATTGCTAATCTGGTTTTCTCGGAGATAGTGAGATTACATGGAGTTCCAAGAACTATTGTTTCTGATTGTGATGTGAAATTTATGAGTTACTTTTGGAAGACTCTATGGGGAAACTAGGAACAAAGCTGCTTTTTTCAACAACATGTCACCCCCAAACTGATGGTCAAAACAGAAGTGGTTAATAGGACATTGTCAACATTATTGAGAAGCATGATCAAGAAAAATTTGAAGGAGTGGGAGGAGTGTTTCCCACATGTGGAATTTTGTAACATCCCAAGTATGAAAATCATCCACTTAGAATGTTTGTTGCATGTTTATTTAAGTATTGCATCATATCATCATATTGATTCAATGTTGTTTGCATTTGTTTCTTATTTATTGCAATTGTTTTCCACTGTTTTCACAACTCAAATTCAAACCCTTTTTAAACATTGGTTTCATACTTGCTCTGTTACAACTTTTTGAATAAAATTCACAAATAATAACAACCATTTTGGTTCCATGTTTTCCTTAGTGATCACTTGTGAAAATGATCATTTTAAATCAATTATTTATTTCCAAACACAATTTAAAATTCAAATCCAAGCACCCAAACAGAACCATTTTTGAAATTATGTTGTTAACAAATCAAATCAACTCAATTTGCTTTTTACCATAGGGGTTACCCTATTTGAATAGTGGTTTTTATTAATGTTTATTAATATTAACAATTTCACTCAAATTTGGTTCAAATTTCAAAAAGCAATCAAATGTTTAAATTTTTGAAAATGAAAGTTGCCAAATGGCTGCATTTGGCCTAAGGAGCCTATCTGAATTTTTTCAGGATTTTCCCTAAACTAAAACCTATTTTTTTCTTCCAAAAGCAAAAGCTACAAAAAAAAAACAGAAGGGAAAAAATAAAAATAAAACAAAACCTACAGTGCGCGCAGCAGATAACAGAACCCAGCCCACTAACCTAACGCGCGCGCCAGCCCAACCCAACTAACCCGCGCGTAACGCTTGGAGATTCGTGCGGATGTTCTAATCGTCTTCGTCACCCCGTACGGCAGCGCATCGGAGGCGCCACCGCACCCCCGCGCGACTCCGGCGGCCGCACCGCTGCCTCCACGCCTATAAAACGAACCCTAGAGCACCCCGCTGCCTAAACCCTAGCCCTAGGTCGCTTTCCCCTCTCCGCCGCCGTCGTTGGCTCTCTTCCCCGACGAGTTTCCCCCTCTGCTCCACCCACCGGCGACGGGACCTCTGAAACCGACGATGGCGCCGCCACCTCCCTCCTCTATCTAGCCATCTACCCCCGGGAATCAAAAGCCCTCTCTCCCCGCTCCCGTTTAGACACCTGAACACCCCCGGAGATCAGCCACACCTCCCCCGCCGTCCACGGCAACGCCGCCGTCGAGCTCGGTGTACTTCTCTGCAACTCGACGAATTCCGGTGAGCTCCTAGTTCCCCTTCCCTCTCCTGCCACTTGCGCATCCCGAGTAGAACGTGCGTCCGTTTGTTTGCAACGCAGTGCATCACTGCCGCGTAGTCCTGCGCGAGATCGTCGCCGGCCGGCGATCGCCGCGTTTCGGTTCAGTTGTTCTGAACGAAAGTTCAGATAACGTTTTCTGAAGATTACCTTGTCCGCCTTCTGCTATCTGTCAAAAACTTCGCAGCAGCACAGTGGCCTTGTTCCTTTCGCTCGACGCGCAGCGGCAGGGTTCGAATCCCCGGAGCCGCAAACTTTTTGGGATTTATCCCTTGCGCGCGACCCCACCCAGCAGTGACCCTCACTGCCACGCGTGCGTGCACGCGCCACGCTGGCCGCAGGGGCCACAGGGCAGTGGCTGAGGTTAGGGTACCCCTCGGTACCAAAAGGTTCTGCGCGAATTTCTGAATTTCCAAATCAATTTAAATGGCAGATTTGAATCAAAATTTCAAACTTTAATATCTTTCATTCTGTTAAATCCAATAAATAAAAACTTTATATGTTTTCTGATCCAAATTTCCTAATCTTTCCAAATATTCAATTTGTGTACTGTTTTGGAAACTTCAAATGTATTTAAAATTCAAACTTAAATATTTCAAATGCTAATTTCTAAAATCCATAACTAATTATTTATTAATCCAATAAATGCAACTAAAATATGTTTTCCATACCATTTTAAATAACCTATTCAAATATAATTTTTGTTTTCTGTTTTGAATAATTAAAATTGCCTAAACAATTTAAATCTTGTTTAATTCAATTAAAAATTGTTCAATATTGTTTAATTCATAATTAAATAATCCTAAGTCCAATTTCAAAATGTGAAACATGTAATCCAACTAAAATTTGATAACCTTTTCAAATATGAACTTTGTTATTTGTTTTGAACAATTTAAATGGTTGAAAACAACAAATACTTGTGTGTTCCCTTTAAGGCACCCAAAAATTCCCTAAATTAATAATAAAATTCTAAATTGCTACACCCTATTCTAATTTGATTCTAATGTTGTTATTTTGCTGTTTTCCTTTTGCATGCATCATACTAAACCACTAGCACCTGTTGTTTAGTTGGAAAACAAATAATCTAACCAAAATCCATGGGCTTTTCATATGCAACTCAAAATTGCTTATGTGCCCATTTAAATTGTGTTAGCATATCAATTAGTTTATTTTGATGCATCTATTAACTTGTCATGCATCATATTTGATTGTGCACTATGCCATGATGATGATTGTTTATATTCCTGCCTTGTTTGTTTGCTTCTTCTCGGATAGACGACGACGTTGATACCGACGACCTTTACGACACCCCTTCTGAGGATCTAGCTCAGTACCCGGCTACTGGGTTTGCAGGCAAGTTATCACTCACATGAATCACTGTGTTCCTTTCAACATTGGTTACCGATACTTTCCGTTGTTCTTTTCTGCTAGCCATAGTGGTAGTTGATTCTGTTACGAACCTATCACATGATACCCTAAACCCTGATATTGCCACACCTCCAGTCCTAAAACCCCGTTGCTTGGGCCCGTGTCTTACTAGCATGCTTAGGGTTGTTTTGCTCGAGTCTGCTATCAGTTACTTACTGTTATTATATCTGTTATATTCTGGGGCTCGATGTTAAACAACACCTGTTAATTTGAGGTAATAATAATTTGCTGATAAGGCACCGGCAGGAGGCCCGGCGTGGTTTTGAGGCCTGCTAGTGTCGACCCTAATAGGAAAAGGGTCTTGTCTACTGATCCATGATGAGCACACTATCCGCATGTGGGAAGCGTGTATGGGCGCCCCCCTCAATTTGACTCGATCCGCATCTCGTCCAAATCACCACACTTAGTTCGGGCTTTCCATTTGATGCACGCATATGCAGGTACGAACCCGAGGCCAGGGTGGAACTTTTGTAGTCGGCATTTAGGGCGGCGTGGTCTTCCAGTGCTATGAGGGTCCTCCTTTTCTTCGGGGGGCTCGATTAGCCGCGCACGCACAGCACGTGGTGCTTTGGGCTTGATGCGAGGAAAGGTTGAATTGTGTTGAGTGCCCCGCTTGGTGGGAAAGGCCTTCCCATCTGGCGGGTTATTCTTACGTGTACGGCCAAATTGGTGCACCCCTGCAGGGATAAATCTTCTCGAGAAGCCGTGTTTTCCGCGATATGGTTGACTTGGTGAAAGTACTGGCTAACAAGTACTCAGAACAACTTACACCTAACTAATGATAACTTGACTAGTAATAGGTCTATTGACACAACAAACTTGATCCATCATTAATCCAACCGTGTGAGTTATCCTCGGATTGCTTCTTTGGATAAGGGGCGAGATCCAGGATGGGTTTGATTGGTGGTTGGCTATAGTTGGTTACGATACGCTATCTTATCTCTTTCTGATACACCGGAAGTTGTAGTATGTTCTGTAGATGGTTAGTGCAGCCAGTTGTAGCATCTTTCATACCTTTTCCTTCCGTTGATCCCAAGGCATCTGTGCTTGGTGTTGACGTGCTACACTTTGGTGAACTGTGAGTCTTGCTTGCCAGTACGTTGTTGTACTGACCCCCTTGGGGCTGTGGTTTACGCAGACTACGACTATGGCTACGATGACCACCAGGATGGCTACTTCGTGGCGTTTGACGAGACTGCAGACGAGTAGATAGCTGGACCAGGGCTGGATCCAGGACCTACGTAGATGGGCTTCGTCTTCTTTATTTTCTCCGGCTTCTTAAGCCTGTTGGATTTGTCTGTACCCAGACACCTTTGATTGCTTCCGCTGATGTAATGAATGTTATGTTGGGACATGTGTCCTCTGGATGATTGTATTTGCTATTTCTGCCTTAGTGAAGGCCAGTTGCAACCTTATTTCAATCTTTTGTGTCTTAGAGGCATGTTGTGTTATCCTTTTGTTCAAAAACCGTTGACGTACCATGTGTGTATGGTATGAAGTACGTCAATGGTAGTATCCTGATTTCTACGGGATAGTTTACATCGACGGTGAACAGTAACGGTTGGTTGTCGCACATAAGTGCTGGCCTACCCGTAAGGGGACGCGGGAGCCGTTAAGCCCCGTAATCCAACCAAAATACTGTTCAGTTCGTACGGTGAGTATCCTCTAGAAGTCCGGGTGCGACAAATTGTATCAGAGCCTGTCTGCCTGTAGGATCCCTTTTACTGGTCGCAGTTGAGTCTAGAAACTATTTTGTAGCTATATAGGAAAAATGAAACGTGAGAGTAGGAATTCTGCCATTTTTCTTCTTTCCCCACCCACCCACCCTTTTCTGGTAAGGAAGTGCAACGTTGTTT
Source organism: Alopecurus myosuroides (assembly GCA_028641055.1). Taxonomy (NCBI): domain Eukaryota; kingdom Viridiplantae; phylum Streptophyta; class Magnoliopsida; order Poales; family Poaceae; genus Alopecurus; species Alopecurus myosuroides. Next base: position 335,292,445 of record CM054058.1, read on the forward strand.
TCTGTTCTCACCTAAAACTTTCAAGTTAGGATTTCACGTGTTTTGGGTTCTCCTTAGTACCTCAGGACTTTTGGTCTCGTTTTCCCGATGTTGCTTCGATATCCTGTTCTTCTAAAGAACCTTTCGTCCGTTGAAACCTTGCTGTTGTTTTCCACTTCATTTCTTCTACCGGAGTCTAATCAAAACCTCCCAAATCATCTGCAGATGGATCTCAGGTTCTACCCGCAGGTGGTTCGGATGACTCGCTGTGAGAGCACCGCCGGTTATCCGGAGATGCTGAGAGACATGGTTACCTATCTGGGGTTCCGTTGGGCACCAGAGTACCAGGTCTACGAGCAACAGCGAGAGTTTGACCAGACTTGCTACCGGGCTATCGTCTACATTCTGTCGGATGATGGCAGGAGCGTTGTCCACCGCTACGAGGCAGTAGGTTCCACAGTGGATATGGCTGTGCAGCAGGCCGCTTACGTGAGTCTCACCGTCCTCCGTGCTGACTACTGGGGGTTTGATGATTCCATCTATCGTCACATCCCCCGTGGTTACATCACGTCGGCGGGAGTTCACTTCACTCTCCACAGCAACCTGGATACCTACGAGTCTGATAGCTCCAGGCTGCACACCACTGCCCAGTTCGTGAGGCACAGTGACGCAGTTGCTTCCACACTTTCTCAGGAGTTAGCCTCAGTCAGGGAGCAGCTCCACCTGGCTCTCACTCGTCTGGCGACGTACACCACAGACTTTGTTGGAGATGAGCGCTTTGCACGTTGCGTTCAGACAGCTGGGTTACCGCTGCCAGATGCTGGAGGTTACGAGCCGATCAGAGGCCCACTTCTCGACCTTGGAGCTGGTTACACAGGGATTCCCCGCTATGGAGCACAGGGAGACGACGCTTTCTACTTCACCACACCGAGAGTTGCTCTCAGAGCAGTTCCTATCTACATGGATCGTCGTGATACCTACTTCCGTGGGATTCCTCCTCACCGTATCTCTCGTCGTACTACTCGCCGCCGTCCTGCGTGATGAGCATGGGAGTACCGATGTATCCGTTCCTAGCTATGTTTAGTTATCCTGTGGCATTCGAACCATGTATTGGTCTGTTGGATATTCTGATGTATTTGAACATGTGATGATGTACCTGTTGGTTATCTATTCATGCGTCGGAATAATCTTTCTTTCAGTTACTAAGTCTATCCTTTGCTGTTATTGTGCTAAAATGCATTTCTGTTCAGGATGCCTCCAACCAGGAACACCATGCCTGAACCACCTCCGCTCACGGAGCTGTTGACTCAGATGACTCAGGTCGTGGCTCAGATGGCCCAGATCCAGGCTAACCAGAACAACAACCAGAATGCTCCGCGAGTCAGCATCAAGGAGTTTCTGAGCTTGGGGCCGAGAGCTTTCGTGGCAACACGTGAGCCTCTCGATGCTGATGACTGGATCAGGGAGATCAACAGGGCTCTGGAGATTGCTCATGTTGCTGAGGAAGATAAGGTCAAGTATGCCACCTACCTACTGAAGGGTCAGGCAGCTACCTGGTGGGAGAACTACCAGACCATGAGAGCTGGCTATCCTATCACCTGGGGTTGTTTCAAGGATGCCTTCCTGAAGCACCACATCCCGGATGGTCTCATGGAAAGGATGCGTGAGGAATTCTGCTCTCTCAAACAGGGCAAGCTGGACGTCCTCGGCTACCAGAACGAGTTCAATCATCTCGCTCGATACGCCAGTGACGAAGTGTCCACTGAAGCCAAGAAGATGGCAAGGTTCCGCCGAGGTTTTAACCCGGAACTGAAGTACGCTCTCACCAACATCAAGTGCAAGGACTTCGTGGAGCTCGTGAACACCGCGCTCAATAAGGAGAATGGGCGCAAGGCGTTCGAAGAGTCGCGCAAGCACTCGCGTGAGGGTGGTTCCTCCTCCAACATGACCACCCCTCCGCAGAAGCGCCGCATCTGGGTGCCAAACAGTGCTGTCACTAGGGCTCCAAATGCCCAAGCTTCTCCAGGCTTTGGTCCCCGCCCACCCAACCCATCTCAGATGCAGGGTCAGAGGTTTCCAATGGGGCAGCCAAGGCCAGGTCCTCCTCGTGTCGTCACTTGCTTCAAGTGCAAGGAGACTGGGCACTACGCTGATAAGTGCACTCAGAAGCAGCTACCTCCACCACCTCCTCGCCCCAACACCAACCAGGCTATGGTTCGTGCTCCCCCGGCTAAAGCCTTCAACTCCAACAACAGGCCTGTCGGGAGGACCGCGAGGGTGAATCATATCAAGGCCGACAAAGCTGAGGAAGCTGCTGACGTTGTTCTCGGTACATTCCCCGTAAACTCTAACCCAGCTAAAGTGTTGTTTGATACCGGAGCATCGCATTCGTTCGTGTCAAAGATCTTTGCTACAGCAGTTAAACTACCTTTTGTTGGATTGGGTTCCCCGCTAGTAGTAAACTCCCCTGGAGCAACTATGCAAACTTCCAAGATCAGTCACGAGAATCAGATCTTGATTGGAGGTCACATATTCCTTGCTTCCCTCATTCTGCTTGGTAATTCTGACATTGATGTCATCCTTGGCATGGATTGGTTGAAGGCCAATAAAGCTACGATTGACTGTGCTAAGAAGTCAATAACTCTGTTCCACCCTTCCGGCCAGATAGTCTATTCTCCAAGTGATTCAAGTTCTGTTCAGCTGTACACCCTGGATGCTAAACCACTACCTCTGCTTGAAAATGTTCCGGTGGTTTGTGAATTCCCTGACGTCTTTCCAGAAGAGCTGCCAGGGATGCCTCCGGACAGAGCAGTTGAGTTCGTGATCGAGCTTGAACCAGGTACTGCTCCAATCTCTAAGCATCCATACAAGATAGCTCCTCCTGAACTGAAATTGTTGAAGGAGCAAATCGATATGTACATGGAGAAAGGTTACATTCAGCCTAGTTCCTCCGCTTGGGGTTGCCCAACTCTGTTTGTTGCCAAGAAGGATCAAACAAAAAGACTCGTGGTTGACTATCGTCCTCTCAACGAGAAAACGATCAAGAACAAGTATCCAATTCCTCGTATCGATGATCTTTTTGATCAACTTGCTGGAGCCTCAATATTCTCAAAGTTGGACTTGAGGATGGGTTACCATCAAATAAAGATCAGAAAGGAAGATATTCCAAAAACAGCTTTCACCACTCGGTACGGTCTGTATGAATACACCGTCATGTCCTTTGGTCTCACCAATGCACCGGCAACCTTCTCAAGACTCATGAATTCCGTGTTCCATGAATACCTCGACAAGTTCGTTGTGGTATATCTCGATGATATTCTGGTCTACTCAAAATCCGAGGAAGAGCATGGAGAACACCTTCGTCTCACTCTCATGAAACTTCGCGAGCATCGTCTATATGCCAAATTCTCCAAATGTGAGTTCTGGATTCCAGAAGTTGCATATCTTGGTCATATAATCTCTGCCAAAGGCATAGCCATTGACCCGGAAAAGGTTAAGGCAATTGTTGATTGGAAACCCCCTAAGACAGTGAAGCAAGTCAGAAGTTCTCTTGGCTTGGCTAGCTATTGCCGTCGTTTCGTCCAAAACTTTTCCAAGATTGCCAAACCTCTCACTGATCTCACAAAGAAGGACAAAAATTTCATTTGGACTCCACAGTGTGATGAGAGTTTCAATCTCCTCAAGACTAAACTCACTTCAACCCCAGTTCTGGTTGGCCTAGATACTACCAAACCTTTCCAGACATTCTGTGATGCATCTCTCCAAGGACTAGGAGCAGTTCTTATGCAAGAACGTCAAGTTGTGGCTTATGCTTCACGTCAGTTGAACCCACATGAGCAAAACTATCCCACACATGATCTTGAACTTGCAGCAGTTGTGTTTGCCCTCAAGAAATGGAGACAGTACTTGTTGGGTAACAAAACTGAAATCTTTTCCGATCACAAGAGTCTGAAATACATCTTCACTCAACCAGATCTTAACCTCGGGCAAAGGAGATGGATTGAGAAGATTAAGGACTTTGATCTCACCATTTCTTACACTCCAGGCAAGGCTAATGTTATGGCCGACGCTCTCAGTCGCAAGTCCTATTGCAATAATCTCATGATCATGGAAAGCCAACCTCCACTTCATGAAGAATTCCAGAAGCTGAACCTTGGTCTTGTCCCTGAAGGATACCTTGCTAGCTTGACAGCCAGTCCAACTCTCGAGGACAAGATTCGTTCTGAACAACTTCGTGATATTGAAATCAAGAAGATGGTTGAGCACATCAAGGAAGGCAAGGAGAAATTCAAGTCTTTCTCAGTTGATGATAAAGGAACTGTGTTCTTTGAAGGACGCATTGCAGTTCCTCAGGTTCAAAGTCTCAAGGATATCATTCTCAAGGAGGCTCATGAAACTCCTCTCTCCATTCACCCTGGAAGTACAAAGATGTACCAGGATCTCAAGACTCTGTATTGGTGGCCTGGCATGAAACGTGAAATTGCTCAATACGTTTCTGAATGCGACGTTTGTCAACGTGTTAAGGCAGTCCATCAGAAAACAGCAGGTCTACTCCAACCTCTGAAAATTCCTGAGTGGAAGTGGGACATGATTGAAATGGACTTCGTTACTGGGTTTCCAAAGTCCAAAAAGGGCAACGATGCAATCTTCGTTGTTATTGATCGTCTCACTAAAGTAGCTCATTTCTTCGCTGTCAAGGAAACTATCTCAGCTAGCCAGTTAGCAGAGCTCTATACAGCAAAGATTGTTCCCCTTCATGGTGTTCCGTTGGAAATAAGCTCAGACCGTGGAAGTATCTTCACTTCTTATTTCTGGAAGAGCTTTCAAGAAGCATTGGGCACTAAACTTCTGTTCAGCACAGCTTATCACCCTCAGTCTCAGGGGCAAGTCGAAAGAGTCAATCAGATTCTCGAGGATATGCTCAGAGCATGTGGTATCTCCTTTGGCATGAAATGGGAGGATTGCCTTCCATATGCTGAATTCTCCTACAACAACAGCTACCAGGCAAGTCTAGGCATGGCACCATTTGAGGCACTGTATGGCCGCAGATGCAGGAGTCCAATCAATTGGTCTGGAGCTGGTGAACATTCACTTTTAGGCCCTGAAATTGTTAAGGAAGCCGAGGAGAAAGTTCGTATCATTCGTGACAATCTCAGGATTGCTCAGTCTCGTCAGAAGAGCTATTATGATAGCAAGCACAGGGATATGATCTATGCACCTGGTGATAAGGCATATCTCCGTGTAACTCCCCTCAGAGGCACTCATCGTTTTGGTGTGAAAGGAAAGCTGGCACCAAGATACATTGGTCCTTTCAACATCCTCTCAAGGCGTGCAGAAAATGCTTATCGTCTTGAACTTCCAGAAAAGCTATCCAAGGTGCACGATGTGTTCCACGTGTCACAGCTCAAGAACTGTTTCAAAGATCCAGATCGTGCAGTTGATCATGATTCCATCGAACTGCAACAAGAGAACCAAGTTCTTGAAAGTCCAATGGTCGCATCATTCCGATAAAGAGGCAACGTGGGAGACCGAAGAGGATCTTCGCAAGAAGTATCCGGACCTTTTCACATCTCAGTAAGGAATCTCGGGACGCGATTCCTTCAAGGGGGGGCGTTTTGTAACATCCCAAGTATGAAAATCATCCACTTAGAATGTTTGTTGCATGTTTATTTAAGTATTGCATCATATCATCATATTGATTCAATGTTGTTTGCATTTGTTTCTTATTTATTGCAATTGTTTTCCACTGTTTTCACAACTCAAATTCAAACCCTTTTCAAACATTGGTTTCATACTTGCTCTGTTACAACTTTTTGAATAAAATTCACAAATAATAACAACCATTTTGGTTCCATGTTTTCCTTAGTGATCACTTGTGAAAATGATCATTTTAAATCAATTATTTATTTTCCAAACACAATTTAAAATTCAAATCCAAGCACCCAAACATAACCATTTTTGAAATTATGTTGTTAACAAATCAAATCAACTTAATTTGCTTTTTACCATAGGGGTTACCCTATTTGAATAGTGGTTTTTACTAATGTTTATTAATATTAACAATTTCACTCAAATTTGGTTCAAATTTCAAAAAGCAATCAAATGTTTAAATTTTTGAAAATGAAAGTTGCCAAATGGCTGCATTTGGCCTAAGGAGCCTATCTGAATTTTTTCAGATTTTTCCCTAAACTAAAACCTATGTTTTTCTTCCAAAAGCAAAAGCTACAAAAAAAAACAGAAGGGAAAAAATAAAAATAAAACAAAACCTACAGCGCGCGCAGCAGATAACAGAACCCAGCCCACTAACCTAACGCGCGCGCCAGCCCAACCCAACTAACCCGCGCGTAACGCTTGGAGATTCGTGCGGATGTTCTAATCGTCTTCGTCACCCCGTACGGCAGCGCATCGGAGGCGCCACCGCACCCCCGCGCGACTCCGGCGGCCGCACCGCTGCCTCCACGCCTATAAAACGAACCCTAGAGCACCCCGCTGCCTAAACCCTAGCCCTAGGTTGCTTTCCCCTCTCCGCCGCCGTCGTTGGCTCTCTTCCCCGACGAGTTTCCCCCTCTGCTCCACCCACCGGCGACGGGACCTCTGAAACCGACGATGGCGCCGCCACATCCCTCCTCTATCTAGCCATCTACCCCCGGGAATCAAAAGCCCTCTCTCCCCGCTCCCGTTTAGACACCTGAACACCCCCGGAGATCAGCCACACCTCCCCCGCCGTCCACGGCAACGCCGCCGTCGAGCTCGGTGTACTTCTCTGCAACTCGACGAATTCCGGTGAGCTCCCAGTTCCCCTTCCCTCTCCTGCCACTTGCGCATCCCAAGTAGAACGTGCGTCCGTTTGTTTGCAACGCAGTGCATCACTGCCGCGTAGTCCTGCGCGAGATCGTCGCCGGCCGGCGATCGCCGCGTTTCGGTTCAGTTGTTCTGAACGAAAGTTCAGATAACGTTTTCTGAAGATTACCTTGTCCGCCTTCTGCTATCTGTCAAAAACTTCGCAGCAGTACAGTGGCCTTGTTCCTTTCGCTCGACGCGCAGCGGCAGGGTTCGAATCCCCGGAGCCGCAAACTTTTTGGGATTTATCCCTTGCGCGCGACCCCACCCAGCAGTGACCCTCACTGCCACGCGTGCGTGCACGCGCCACGCTGGCCGCAGGGGCCATAGGGCAGTGGCTGAGGTTAGGGTACCCCTCGGTACCAAAAGGTTCTGCGCGAATTTCTGAATTTCCAAATCAATTTAAATGGCAGATTTGAATCAAAATTTCAAACTTTAATATCTTTCATTCTGTTAAATCCAATAAATAAAAACTTTATATGTTTTCTGATCCAAATTTCCTAATCTTTCCAAATATTCAATTTGTGTACTGTTTTGGAAACTTCAAATGTATTTAAAATTCAAACTTAAATATTTCAAATGCTAATTTCTAAAATCCATAACTAATTATTTATTAATCCAATAAATGCAACTAAAATATGTTTACCATACCATTTTAAATAACCTATTCAAATATAATTTTTGTTTTCTGTTTTGAATAATTAAAATTGCCTAAACAATTTAAATCTTGTTTAATTCAATTAAAAATTGTTCAATATTGTTTAATTCATAATTAAATAATCCTAAGTCCAATTTCAAAATGTGAAACATGTAATCCAACTAAAATTTGATAACCTTTTCAAATATGAACTTTGTTATTTGTTTTGAACAATTTAAATGGTTGAAAACAACAAATACTTGTGTGTTCCCTTTAAGGCACCCAAAAATTCCCTAAATTAATAATAAAATTCTAAATTGCTACACCCTATTCTAATTTGATTCTAATGTTGTTATTTTGCTGTTTTCCTTTTGCATGCATCATACTAAACCACTAGCACCTGTTTTTTAGTTGGAAAACAAATAATCTAACCAAAATACATGGGATTTTCATATGCAACTCAAAATTGCTTATGTGCCCATTTAAATTGTGTTAGCATATCAATTAGTTTATTTTGATGCATCTATTAACTTGTCATGCATCATATTTGATTGTGCACTATGCCATGATGATGATTGTTTATATTCCTGCCTTGTTTGTTTGCTTCTTCTCGGATAGACGACGACGTTGATACCAACGACCTTTACGACACCCCTTCTGAGGATCTAGCTCAGTACCCGGCTACTGGGTTTGCAGGCAAGTTATCACTCACATGAATCACTGTGTTCCTTTCAACATTGGTTACCGATACTTTCCGTTGTTCTTTTCTGCTAGCCATAGTGGTAGTTGATTCTGTTACGAACCTATCACATGATACCCTAAACCCTGATATTGCCACACCTCCAGTCCTAAAACCCCGTTGATTGGGCCCGTGTCTTACTAGCATGCTTAGGGTTGTTTTGCTCGAGTCTGCTATCAGTTACTTACTTTTATTATATCTGTTATATTCTGGGGCTCGATGTTAAACAACACCTGTTAATTTGAGGTAATAATAATTTGCTGATAAGGCACCAGCAGGAGGCCCGGCGTGGTTTTGAGGCCTGCTAGTGTCGACCCTAATAGGAAAAGGGTCTTGTCTACTGATCCATGATGAGCGCACTATCCGCATGTGGGAAGCGTGTATGGGCGCCCCCCTCAATTTGACTCGATCTGCATCTCGTCCAAATCACCACACTTAGTTCGGGCTTTCCATTTGATGCACGCATATGCAGGTACGAACCCGAGGCCAGGGTGGAACTTTTGTAGTCGGCATTTAGGGCGGCGTGGTCTTCCAGTGCTATGAGGGTCCTCCTTTTCTTCGGGGGGCTCGATTAGCCGCGCACGCACAGCACGTGGTGCTTTGGGCTTGATGCGAGGAAAGGTTGAATTGTGTTGAGTGCCCCGCTTGGTGGGAAAGGCCTTCCCATCTGGCGGGTTATTCTTACGTGTACGGCCAAATTGGTGCACCCCTGCAGGGATAAATCTTCTCGAGAAGCCGTGTTTTCCGCGGTTATGGTTGACTTGGTGAAAGTACTGGCTAACAAGTACTCAGAACAACTTACACCTAACTAATGATAACTTGACTAGTAATAGGTCTATTGACACAACAAACTTGATCCATCATTAATCCAACTGTGTGAGTTATCCTCGGATTGCTTCTTTGGATAAGGGGCGAGATCCAGGATGGGTTTGATTGGTGGTTGGCTATAGTTGGTTACGATACGCTATCTTATCTCTTTCTGATACACCGGAAGTTGTAGTATGTTCTGTAGATGGTTAGTGCAGCCAGTTGCAGCATCTTTCATACCTTTTCCTTCCGTTGATCCCAAGGCATCTGTGCTTGGTGTTGACGGGCTACACTTTGGTGAGCTGTGAGTCTTGCTTGCCAGTACGTTGTTGTACTGACCCCCTTGGGGCTGTGGTTTACACAGACTACGACTACGGCTACGATGACCACCAGGATGGCTACTTCGTGGAGTTTGACGAGACTGCAGACGAGTAGATAGCTGGACCAGGGCTGGATCCAGGACCTACGTAGATGGGCTTCGTCTTCTTTATTTTCTCCGGCTTCTTAAGCCTGTTGGATTTGTCTGTACCCAGACACCTTTGATTGCTTCCGCTGATGTAATGAATGTTATGTTGGGACATGTGTCCTCTGGATGATTGTATTTGCTATTTCTTCCTTAGTGAAGGCCAGTTGCAACCTTATTTCAATCTTTTGTGTCTTAGAGGCATGTTGTGTTATCCTTTTGTTCAAAAACCGTTGACGTACCATGTGTGTATGGTATGAAGTATGTCAATGGTAGTATCCTGATTTCTACGGGATAGTTTACATCGACGGTGAACAGTAACGGTTGGTTGTCGCACATAAGTGCTGGCCTACCCGTAAGGGGACGCGGGAGCCGTTAAGCCCCGTAATCCAACCAAAATACTGTTCAGTTCGTACGGTGAGTATCCTCTAGAAGTCCGGGTGCGACAAATTTGCTTATAATAGAGCTGTGCACTCAACTACTCAACTTTGTCCTTTCGAGGTGGTATATTGATATGGGGTGGCCCGATCTTCTCGATGAACTAACTCTCTCTTTTTGTATTTTCTGATAATTGGATAACTAGTGCTACACTGAGACCTCTCTTAGCTAATCCCCGTTGCCAATGCAACAACAATCAAGCTCCTTAGATATTCTCAACTACACACTCTTGCACAAATGATAAATGATCACAAGTGGTGCTGTATCCCTTTATTCCCAGATGGAATAACAAGATATCACGCTGCTTTGCAATTGGTAAACTTCAAGATGAATGCTTAACAAGCAATACAATCTAGAGGCTAGGGTTTTGGGGGGTTTTTGGTTTAAACTTGTTCTGCCTATTGCTATGCGCCCCATGGGGTATATATGAGAGGGGGGTGCGGCCACAAGGGTCCTCCTTGCGCAAACACAACCCTAATTGGACTAGGAAACCTAACACAACTACTATAGGATACAAACCGACCCCACACACAAAGGGGTGCGGCCACAATTGGTATACAAACCAATTCTATTACAACTAGGACATGTCATGGCGCATTGGGCTTCCTTGTGGGCCCTCCTTCTTGCTTGTCCATCAATGAATGCATTTGACCTTGTGGAGGCATTCATCCCCTTGTCCAATTGATAAATAACAATTGTTTCTATTGAATAACAATTGTTATGAATTGTTTCCACCATCTTGATTGATTGTTTTCAACAATGTGATCTTGTTTTCCACCTCTTGAATATTTGTTTTCACCATGATCTTGTTATCTTCTATCAACTCTTCACTCATGCTTGTGAGAACATAGTCCTTAGGTCCATCCTTATCATCCTCCCTTTCTTCAAGACAAGACGTCCTCGGCTTGTTATTATCTGAAATTGGAATAAACAAAAAGAACAAAGTGTATGCACCATATATGTATATATAATGGCCCTCATTAGTTGTTAGTAAAACACAATATAGTGTATATATCATATGATCACGAAATTTGTTTGAAAACAACACATAAAAGTCATATTCTTTCATCTCATAGCAATCAAAATTGCAAATATAATTGTAGTTTGATTTAATAGTACATGTATCCAAACAATAGTGTGGTGAACTAAACATATGTGTAATATCTATAGAGAACACATTATGTAATTCGGCCACTTTATCATAAGTAACACACATGTGATGTATCATGAAAATTTTGTCCAAACTATAATCACCAATCAAGTAAATTTTGAAACTATTATCAAATGTGCTAGAATTATCATAACCAAATTTATCCATAGCACATTGTATATTAATTGGTTCTTTTATCATGTCATAACATATAATATCACTAGAAGGTATCATAGCAAGTACTTCTTTATGTGTAATACAAACCATATTGTTAAATTTCGAATTAATCATAGGTTTATATGGTTGTAAATTATCACATAATTCACTACTTGTAGTTACCAACCCGAAATCTATACCCTTATCAATACTAACCTCCTCATGTTTAGTAGGTATGATCTCATCCATATCTTGTGAATTTGAAGGTTGTGTCTCCCTTTCTTCAAAAATAACCTTCATATCACAAGCAAGTATTCTTGTATCCGTGGCATAAACCTCTAATTGATGTGATGTTGTGTTGTTTCCTTGTGCTCCCTTTCTTCAATAGCAACCTGTACACAAGAAACAATACTAGGAAAAATATTAGCATTAGTTAAAAGGCTTTTTCCACTCGGCCTAGGCTTGTCTTCCTCCATGGATTTGGTGTTTTCACTCCCCTTCTCTTTCACTTCAAACTTTTGTCTTGATTCATGCATGATTTGTTGGGGTGACATAGGCCTCAATATGATATCCTTATTGTTCCAATTCAATTGGTAGGTGTTTGCTCTCCCATTGTGTAGCACCTTTCTATCAAATTGCCATGGTCTTCCAAGTAATAGGTGGCAAACCGACATGGGAACCACATCACACTCAATTGTATCCTTGTATAGTCCAATTTGAAATTCCACTCTCACCATATTACATACCTTCATCTCCTCTTTGTCAGTGATCCATTGAATATAGTATGGATTGGGGTGTGGAATATACTTCAACCTTAGCTTTGCACATAATTCTTTGCTTGCTAGATTTCTACAACTTCCTCCATCAATGATCACCTTGCAAGCCATGTTGGGTCCAACAATTGCCTTGGTTTGAAATAAATTGCACCTTTGGCTCTCATCATTGTTAGGAGCAATAGTCAATGCTTTGGTGCACACAATAGTTGGATAATTTGTAGCAAAAGCATCAATAGGACCATCATCATCATTATCATCATATGCATCCTCATCATTAGGATCAACATCATCTCCAGTCTCATACTCATCATTAGCATTGAGGAGCATAACCTTCTTGTTGGGGCAATCCCTCTTATAGTGTCCTTTTCCTCCACATGTATGGCATATCATGTCTCTATTCCTTGGAGGAGTTGTAGCACCACTAGAACCCGAAGTAGAAGCAATGGGCTTCTTTGAAATAGATGAAGTTGGCTCGGGTTTGGGTGTAGAAGGTCCACGGGTAGGAGGTGTAGGGGTTGCAAAATTAGATTGTTGAGAAGAAAAACTTCTCCTTGCACTCACTTGAAGTTCCTCTTGCAATCTCTTTTCGGCCTCCCTTGCTTGATGAAGTAATTCACTCATATTGTTGTAAGGAACATGCCTCACAATGCTTCTCACTTTGAATTGTAATCCACTCAAGAACCTTTGCATTGTTTGTTCAGGAGCTTCTCTAATTCGAGCCCTTTGAATAATCAACTCCATCTCCTTGTAATAGGCATCAACTGTCTTGGTTCCTTGCTTTAATTGTTGCAATTTTTCATAGAGAGTTCTAATATAATTCTTGGGAACAAATCTTTCTCTTAACAAGTACTTCATATCTCTCCATGTATTCACCTCTTCCTCTTCTCTTTCTTCTCTATCTTTTGCAATGCCATCCCACCACAAAAGTGCATAGCCATCAAAAGAAGAAGATGCAAGGTTCACCTTTCTCTCCTCGGAGTACTCATGTAATCTCCACAATTTCTCAATTTTGAGCTCCCACATTAAGTACTCTTCCACATCTTCAGAGTCACAAGCAAGCTTAGGGATGGAGAATTTTGGTTTTCCCAAGCCATCATTCTCTCTATTATTTTCCAATGGTACTCTTCTTGCTACTTGTCCACGGCCATCATTGTAATTTCCTCTCCCATCATCAATTGGAGCAATGGCTTGTGGTGCTTGTTGAATTTGCTGCAATGTATTTGTAATTGTAGGCATTTGTAGAGTCAATGTCCTTATAGCATCCTTGATCTCATTGACAGAATCTTGAGATGCACACTCCCTAATCTTCAAATCAAGGACATTCAAATCTTCTCTCAATTGACCATCACTTCTTTCAATATCTTTAGCAATTTTGTTGGACAAATGATCTCTCAAAGCCTCATACTCATTCCATTGGACAGTATCCTCGGGTTTCTTCTTTGCCTGCACATCAACATCACTAGAAGAACTCATGATTAATTTGTTAGTAACAAAATAAACAATGGGTTTGTGGTGCCTCTCTCAACTCACTCAAAACCAAGCAAATAGGTTTCACTTGATATTCCAAGAGAGAAAAAGATCAACTTACCAACAAGGAGCAATGATCAATGTGCTTTGGTGTGAGAAGAGAATAACCGAGCTATCAAGTATCACAATGCAAACAGGGCTTATGGTGGGGCTTGGTATGGATACCTAACAATCACCAAAGTAATAATCCTATTTGCTGTCTTGTGAAGATATAAAATATCCAAGGAAACTCACACAATATGGAGACAAATGTGGCAATGCAATATATGGAGGAATTTTGCAATGCACTAGAAAGTCACTAGCTAGGCTCTTATTGACAGGCACAAGATTGCTCAATGAAAAACCAAGTGTCACAATGGCAAGCTCAACTAGTAAACAATAGTAATAATATGGCCTCTTTGCACTTTCTATTTTCTCTTTTCTCTTTTCTCTTTTTTTTATACTTTTTGCTTTTTCTATATTTTTTTTTTGAATTTTTCAATGGCCTTACACTAAGCTAGGAGCAACAATTAACCAAACACAAGTGAACACAATGATGGTGATGAAAGAAGAGCAACCTGTCAGAGCACAAAATAGCTATACTTGTGGGCAAGTTCCTATAAAGATGCTGTAGAAAGGCTGTGTCTATGGTTCACAAAGTATGGAGGGGGAAAGTCCTAGTGATGAAAAACAGGAAAATAAAAACAAACACAAAAGATTCTAGGTGAATTTGTGGCTTTGGAATACTCACGGCAAGAATTAGAACACACGGCAGCGAAACTGATGGTTTTTGAGCCAAAACAGCACTCATGGCAGCGAATTTGGATTCTTTTCGTACCGCGGCAGAACACAGAAACTCACGGCAGCAAAACTGCTAAAACCTGTACCGCGGCAGCGCGCGCGCCTGCGTTACACGGATTGGTAAGGGCGCTGCGGTGTTTTTCGGCGCGGGTGAGCAATACGTGGGCGCGACAGCAAAAACGGCGAAAGCTGTGCCGCGGCAGCGCACTAGGGAGCGGATCGGTAAGGGTGTTACGGGGCTCGGGGGCGATTTGTAAGCGATGTAACGAGGGAATCCGAGTGCGACTCGATCACGGCAGCGGTGGATGGTAGCGATGAGTTGCGGTGGTGGGTGGATATGGTAGATATGCTGCGGTATATGGGGGGGTTTTGGAACCGAATATGGAGGTGAATCCGAGTCCTACTAGGGGAAGGGATGCGGTGGGATTTATGGTGGATGTGATAGCACGGTAGAAACCCTAGGGTAGCTCGGATTGGTGGTGGATATGGATGATGGTAGCGGCTGTTTTTGTAGTTTTTTGATAGGTTTTCGACTAGAAGAACAAGAACCCTAATTCTAGCCGAAATAAAAGAGAACTAAAAACAGAAAAAGGTGACACAAAATCTAACACAATGACAGCAAAAGAAAAACAACTATGGTGATATCTAGGCTATGGCAATGACTAGCAATATTTTTGTGGGGCTTTTTCTGGATAGGAATAAAAACAGTAAAACTAAGGATAGCTTTGCTCACCGAGGCAACCTGGAGAATCTGATACCAAGATGATATGGGGTGGCCCGATCTTCTCGATGAACTAACTCTCTCTTTTTGTATTTTCTGATAATTGGATAACTAGTGCTACACTGAGACCTCTCTTAGCTAATCCCCGTTGCCAATGCAACAACAATCAAGCTCCTTAGATATTCTCAACTACACACTCTTGCACAAATGATCAATGATCACAAGTGGTGTTGTATCCCTTTATTCCCAGATGGAATAACAAGATATCACGCTGCTTTGCAATTGGTAAACTTCAAGATGAATGCTTAACAAGCAATACAATCTAGAGGCTAGGGTTTTGGGGGGTTTTTGGTTTAAACTTGTTCTGCCTATTGCTATGCGCCCCATGGGGTATATATGAGAGGGGGGTGCGGCCACAAGGGTCCTCCTTGCGCAAACACAACCCTAATTGGACTAGGAAACCTAACACAACTACTATAGGATACAAACCGACCCCACACACAAAGGGGTGCGGCCACAATTGGTATACAAACCAATTCTATTACAACTAGGACATGTCATGGCGCATTGGGCTTCCTTGTGGGCCCTCCTTCTTGCTTGTCCATCAATGAATGCATTTGACCTTGTGGAGGCATTCATCCCCTTGTCCAATTGATAAATAACAATTGTTTCTATTGAATAACAATTGTTATGAATTGTTTCCACCATCTTGATTGATTGTTTTCAACAATGTGATCTTGTTTTCCACCTCTTGAATATTTGTTTTCACCATGATCTTGTTATCTTCTATCAACTCTTCACTCATGCTTGTGAGAACATAGTCCTTAGGTCCATCCTTATCATATATGGTTTCAAACCAATTACTCCACTTGACTTGCTACCACTTCCTATCCAAGAGAGAACAAATATGGAGGCATCAAGGAGAGCTGATTTTGTGAAGAAAATACATGAGAAAACAAAAGAAGCAATTTAGAAGAGAGGACAACATGTGGCTGAAAGAGTAAACAAGAAGAGGAAGGAGGTGATATTTCGGCCAGGTGATATGGTGTGTGTTCATTTTCGCAAGGACAGATTTCCCATATTGCGCAAATCAAAATTGATGCCTAGAGGTGCTGGTCCATATAGAGTTATTTCGAGGATCAATAATAATGCATACAAGATAGTGCATACAATTCTTTATCATAGACATAATAATTCAATTTAGCTCCATGTAACTTCTCAGAAAAACAAGCAATTGGTTTCTTATCTTGCATTAACACACTTCCAATACCTATTCCACTAGCATCACCTTCAAGCTCAAATTGTTTATTAAAATTTGGTAGCATCAATAATGGGGCCGAAATCAACTTATTCTTCGAAGTATCAAAAGCAATATCTTGAGCATTCCCCCACTCGAAATTCACACCTTTCTTAGTCAAATCATTCAAAGGGGCAGCAATAGTACTAAAATCTTTCACAAATCTTCTATAAAATCAAGCTAGTCCATTAAAACTTCTTGCTTGACTCACATTCATGGGAATTGTCCAATTTTTAATTTCTTCAATTTTAGATTCATCCACTTCTATCCCATGTTTAGAAACAACACATCCAAGAAATATGACCTTATCTTTGCAAAAAGTGCACTTCTCTAAATTTCCATACAATTTATTTTCTCTTAGCACATGCAAGACTTGTCTAATATGATCAATGTGTTCATGTTCATTGTGGCTATATATGAGAATATCATCAAAGTAAACAACCAAAAATTTGCCAATAAAATCTCTCAAAACATGGTTCATTAATCTCATGAAAGTACTAGGTGCATTAGTTAATCCAAAAGGCATTACTACCCACTCATAGAAACCAAATTTTGTTTTAAAGGTTGTTTTCCATTCATCCCCCTCTTTCATCCTAATTTGATGATAACCACTACGCAAATCAATTTTAGAGAAAACAACAGCACCACTTAATTCATCTAACATGTCTTCCAAACATGGTATAGGATGACGATAACGAATAGTGATATTGTTAATTGCTCTACAATCTACACACATGCGCCAAATACCATCTTTCTTAGGAACTAAAATAACAGGAACAACACAAGGAGATAGGCTTATTCGAATATAACCTTTGTCAAGAAGCTCTGGTACTTGTTTCTGAATTTCCTTTATTTCTTGGGGATTTGTCCTATAGGGAGCTCGGTTTGGTAATGATGATCCAGGAATTAAATCAATTTGGTGCTCAATCCTCTCAATGGTGGAAATCCTGAGGGTACTTCTTCTGGAAAACATCATCAAACTCCTGCAAAACATTAGAAACACCAATAGAGAGAGGAGTCATGTCATTAGAAACTAAAATTTCCCCCGTGTACATGAGAACTATAGGTACTAAACTAGGATCCTCTCCAAACTCTCTCAAGTCTTCTTTGGTGGCTAACATTGTCAAAAGGCTCACTCCCTTATTTTACCACTCGGTCTAGGATTGTTTTCACCCATAGAATTTGTGTTTTCTCTCTTCTCATCTCTCTCACTTTCTTTCTGAAGATTCACTTCAACTTTTTGTCTAGACTCATTCACAATCTGTTGTGGTTTCATATGCCTCAAGATAATATCTTTATTATTCTAATTCAATTGGTATGTGTTTGCTCTCCCATTGTGTGTAAACTTCCTTTCGAATTGCCAAGGTCTCCCAAGTAATAGGTGAAAAACAGACATGGGAACCACATCACACTCAATTGTATCCTTGTATGGTCCAATTTGAAATTCCACTCTCACAATTTGGCATACCCTGATTTCTTCCTTGTCATTGATCCATTGAATATAATATGGATGTGGGTGTGGAATATATCTCAATCTGCAACTCCCTCCATCAATGATCACCTTGCAAGCCATTTGAGGACCCACAATTGCTTTGGTTTGAAATAGATTGCATCTTTGGCTCTCATCACTAGGAACAATACTCAAAGCTTGTATGCAAACAATGGTTGGATAATTTGTAGCATAAGCATCAATAGGACCAACCTCATCATATGTATCCTCCTCATTAGGATCAGCATCATCTCTAGTTTCATACTCATCATCAACATTAATAATCATGATTTTCTTGTTTGGGCAATCCCTCTTAAAGTGACCTTTTCCTCCACATGTATGGCATGTCATGTCTCTATTTCTTCTGGGAGGTGTAGCACTACTAGAACCCGAAGCTAGTGGTGTTGTTTTCCTTGCACTTGAGGTGCTTGTCTCGGGTTTGGTATTTGTATTCCCACGGGTTGCATCAATTGGAGGTATAGGTGGTGAGAAAACATATTCTTGAGATGAGAAACTCCTCCTAGAACTCACTTGTACCTCCTGATTTATCCTCTTCTCAGCTTCCCTTGCTTGATGCAACAATTCACTCATATTGCTATATTGGACATGCCTCACAATGCTCTTAATTTTGAATTGCAATCCTGACAAGAATCTTTGCATAGTTTTCTCTGGCTCTTCTCTAACCCGAGCCCTTTCAAGGATCAATTCCATCTCCCTGAAATAAGTATCCACAGATTTTGTACCTTGCTTCAATTTTTGTAGCTTGTCATAGAGAGTTCTAATATAATTCCTTGGAACAAATCTTTCTCTTAGCAATTGTTTCATCTCTCTCCATGTAGTCACTTCTGGTTGTTCTTGTTCTTCCTCAATCTTGTAATGCCATCCCACCATAAGAGAGCATAGCCATAAAACCCAGAAGATGAAAGCTTCACCTTCCTCTCCTCAGGATACTCATGAAGTTTCCATAATTTCTCAATTTTTAGCTCCCACATCAAGTACTCTTCCACATCCTCAGAATCACAAGCAAGACTAGGAATAGAGAATTTTTGTTTTCCCAAGCCATCATCCTCTCTATTATTTTCCAAAGGTACTCTTCTTGCATAACCTCCACGGCCTCCATTGATATTACCTCTCCCATCATCAATAGGAGCAATAGCTTGAGGTCTTTGTTGTAGTTGTTCCACTAGAGTTGATAAATTTGTCATTTGTTGTGTCAATGTTCTCAAAGTCTCTTGAATAGCATCCACAGATTCTTGTGTGGCAGCAGCCTCTATCTTCAAATCAAGAGTAGTAATTTCTTGTCTCAATGTATCATCATTCTTGTCCATTTCAGTAGCAGTCCTCTTGTACATAGTATCTCTTAGTGCTTCATATTCATTCCATTGCACCAAGTCCTCGGGTTTCTTCTTTGCCTGCACATCAACATCACTAGAAGTACTCATGATTAATTTGTTAACAAAAATAATCAATGGGTTGTGGTGCCTCTCACAACTCACTCAAAACCAAGCAAAGATGGCTTCACTTACTGTTCCAAGGTGAATAGGATTGACTTACCAACAAGGAGAAATGAATAATGTGATAAGTGTGAGAAGAGAATAACCGAGCTATCAAGTATCACAATGCAACAGGGTATTTGGTGGGGCTTGGTTGGGAATCATAACAACACCAAAATAACAACTCCAATGCACTGTCTAATGTGATGAAAAACACTAAAGGAACACACTCACACTTGGAGACAAATGTGGCTTAGCAATTCTATGGAAGAGATATTGCAAGCACTAAAAAGACACTAGCAAATACTCTATGAAAACATGGAAAAGATTGCTCAATTGTCCACACAAATATACAAAATGAAAAGCTTCAACTAGTGATAGTATGGCTCGGCCTCTTTTTAATTTTTTTTTAAACTTTTTCCTTTTTCTCTTTTTTTTTGATTTTTTCAAAGGCCTTTGAATCAACTAGGAGCAAAAATTAATGGAAAACAGAAAAGGTGCACAGATTTGATCAAATTGAGCAGTCTGCACAGCAATTAAACAACTAGTCTTATGGGTATTGGTACCTAATATTTGCTGTAGAAAGGCTGTAGCTATGGCTTATTAAAGATCAGAACAGAACCCTAGAGAAAAACATGAGAAAAATAAAAGAAAAACTAAGAAAATCCGAAGTGAAACGAGCTCACGGCAGAGATTTGAACTCACGGCAGAGAAACAACAGCTTTCGTGCCGTACGGCAGAGAAACTGGCCGAAAAACGCTGCCCGGCAGGGGATCTCACGGCAGCGCGCGGGTGTTGCGGGATGTGCTGTGATGGTGTGCGCGCTGGTAAGAATCCGAGTGTGGCTCGGTGCGGTGGGCGTACGGCAGTGGTGGCAGCGGTTTGGATCGAAAACGAGTCGCGGCAGGAGTTGGACTCCGAGCTGCGGCAGGAGTGGTGCGGGCGCGCGCGTTACCAAACGCGGTTTTGGTAAGCGATGCAAGAGGCGCGGTAACGAATCCGAGCGGCACAAGGAAGCAGGGCACGACAACGATTTGGATGAAAGGCGTACTATGGCAGAACCCGAGAGCAACTAGTAACTTCGAATAGGATTTGGCTCGGATTGAAAACATCTGCAACACAACCTTATGAACTCGAGAACTAGATCAACTTGAAAACAAGCTGTAGGTCTAAATATTCCCGAGAGCAACAAGATCAAACACAATATTTTTGGTGGGGATTTTCGGTATAGATCTAAACAAAAGATGAACTAAATGAACCCTAAACCTAATAGACAAAAACTAAAAAAATAAAAACAAGAAGGAAAATCAACAATAAACAACAACTAGAGTAGCAATTTGGTGTTGATCTAGGCTCTCGCACAAACTAAACCTAATATTTTTGTATGGCTTTTTCTGGATAGGAAATAAAAACACTAAACTAGGGATAGTTTTGCTCACCGAGTAAACCTGAGAATCTGATACCAAGATGATAAGGGGTGACCCAATCTTCTCAATGAGCTTCTCTCTCTTTTTGTGGATTTTCTGGATTTTGTGATAACTAGTGCTACACTGAGACCTCTCACTCGATTGACCCCTGTTGCCAGATGCAACAAAAATCAAGCCCTTTAGATATTATCAACTACACACTCTTGCACAAGTAATCAAAGATCACAAGTGGTCCTGTATTCCCCTATTCCCAATGGAATAACAAGATATCTCGCAACTTTGCAATGGTAAACTTCAAGTAGTATGCTTGGCAGCAATACAAACTAGAGGCTAGGGTTTTTAATTTGTTTAAACTGGATCTAATCTCCCAACATGCAGGAGGGGAGTATATAAGAGGGAGGGGTGCGGCCACAAGGGACTCCTTGCGCAAGCAACAATCCCTCTTGGACTAGGACTCCTAATTGGACTCTAAGAGAGGATACAAACCGACCCACTTTAGGGGGTGCGCCAAATATGGTATACAAACCATACCTACTATGAGTAGGATTTCTATATGGCGCATTGATATTCAATGCGGCGCCCTCCTCATGTTTTCCTTCTCACTAAGTGTGGAATAACAAGCTAGTAATTGTTTTCCACACTTGCTTGATTTTTTTCACCATCTTGTACATTTGTTTTCACCATGGTAGTCTTGTTTTCACCATCTTGTATGTTTGTTTTCACTATGGTACACTTGTTTTCACCACTTGTAGTCTTGTTTTCCATCAACTCCATCTTGTTTTCCATCTCCTCTTGGTTGTTTTCACCATGGTACATTTATTTTC
This sequence comes from Alopecurus myosuroides, assembly GCA_028641055.1. Classification (NCBI taxonomy): domain Eukaryota; kingdom Viridiplantae; phylum Streptophyta; class Magnoliopsida; order Poales; family Poaceae; genus Alopecurus; species Alopecurus myosuroides. The sequence continues at coordinate 335,313,988 of CM054058.1, forward strand.
ACCACTTGTATTCTTGTTTTCCAGCATCTCCATGTTGTTTTCCAGCTCCTCTTGGTTATTTTCTTCCACCATGTTTGTGTTATCAATAAATCTGATCATACATAAATGCATAGACTTAGGCAGTATAAAATTCTCATTATCACAAACATCATAATCTATAAGGAGTGAATTCACCTGTTGTTCCAGTAGCGGAGGGTTACTCTAGATTGGCCCGATCTTCACGAATCGACGAAGAACGACAAGAAAACACGAAGAACATGAGATGGGGAAACGAGGGGGAAACATGGGCAAACGTGGGAAAACACAAAGGGGGATAAATAGCGAGAACCGAAAGATCCCAAACCTCCTGTCAACTAAACCCCACGGGCCGCCTACGGAACAATCAATCCAACTGAACTCACCTTGATACAAACCGTTTCACACCCGTAGCCGGTCCACTATGCCAATAGAACCTCAAGGATTTACGAGAGGAAGATTGGACAACTCTTGACTGAAACCAAAAGGGAGAGGACAAGTAGTTGGGTGAATCTTGATACGGTCCTACACGAGGTCGTAGGAGTAGGCTTGATACGTTCCTAGGTACACACCAAAGGAGTAGCCTCAAAGAGGGATACAATGGAGCAAAGCTCAATGTTCTAATTTCAAATCTAACCCTAGATCTGAGATTGGGGAGTCTATTTATAGTCTAGTCCCAAGGGGGTAGGTGGGAGGAGCAGATACAAGGGTCAAGGCCTGAAAGTTGGCACGCAGGCCGCGCAGCAGCGGAGGCTCCGGTGCTTTCACCGGAGGTTCCGGTGGTTCAGCCGGAGGCTCCGGTGGGGTTCCGGTGGAGGCTCCGCCCTTGTCGATGTTGGGAATATGCCCTAGAGGCAATCATAGATGATGTAATTCCCAATGTATTCATAAAGTTATTAAGTTGTCCTTTGGTTTGAACATCTGATATATGTCATTAAATATGTGATTCGATTGTGGAACTATGTATTCATGTTGTTCATACTAATTGTCCTTGGTCGTTAAGGTTGTGCTGGACACACACCCTAGACTAATGTGAGTGTTGGCTGATGACACGGTTCCACTTGTCATGGGCATGGTGATGCCATTCCAACGTTCACGGACTTGGCTAAAGTGTTTAGCAAGTCGGACTGACCCACATTGAGATGCAACGATCAAGTCGTCATTTGCATGTCTCAATCAATGTAATCCTTAGACCTGAGGTTGTCGCACAATCCGAGTTGTGGATCACCGACTTAGGTTCTGTCAAACGTTGTTCTGTGACAAGGCAACTATAAAGGCAGAGTTCGGGTCGAATGAGAAGCAAGCTGCGTGATGTGGATAATCAAGATGGGATTTTGCCCCTCCTAATGGAGAGATATTCTCTGGGCCCTCTCGAGTGATATGATTCAGGAAGCATGGCCATGCGCGACTCAGTTAAGTGTTAACTGTGTCGATTGACTAAGAGTTAGTCAGATGAATCGCATATCACGGACCGAGAAGAGAGTTGAACTATTTAAGGGATGACGATAAATCGCCTATAGTTCGACAAGGTATATCGTGAGGCAAAAAGGACTAAGATGAATATCACATTGAAAGGTATGTCGTCATGACTCAATGGAACTTGGGAGTCGGCACATTCTGCTAGGAGCCGCTACCGATTGATCGATTGAGAGTAGGACTCCAATCGTGTCCAAGTCGCCATGAGCCTGCAGGGTCGCACACTTAAGAGCGGGAGCAAGTATTGGTCGGGTTGGACCCGAACCGGAAATGGACTGGTTTTGTGAGTCGGACTCACAGAGGGAATGGGCCACAAGTGTTGTGAAGCCCATTACCATACGCTATATAAAGAGGGGCGCAGGTTGCCCAGCGGGCACGTAAGTCCACTCTCCCATGCGTTGGGAACCCTAGCCCCACTCAGTCCAGCCGTCGCACCAGACCTAGCAGTCTGCCGTCGGAGCTCCTCCTCGTACGTGTGGATACCGGCAGAGGTGCTGTACGTTCAGCACTTCGACGTTCGGCGGATTGGATCGGCCGGATCGGATCGTGGGACTGCACTGCCCCGACGCGCTGCATCGATAATCCGCACCTGCGCGTCTAGTGGTAATCATCGTGGCCTTCTACCTCGGCTAGATCTTGGAAGTACCGCGTAGGAAAAAGTTTTCGTTTATCTCTACGCGTTCCAACAGTGGTATCAGAGCGGTAGCTCCTGGTATTAGGCCCGAGATCCGTACATATGTGATATGTAGTTAGCGTTAGATGTGATCTAATTGCTGTTTTGGTGGTTCGGTCTATGAGATAGATCGGTTTTGTACAAGGTTGATTGGATCAATCGTACTCGGGGTTAATGGATGATCTGGTTTGCGTGATCATAATGCTAAGGTCGTGAAACAACTTACCCCTACCGGTCGGTTTCCGCCATCGGGGTATACCGTGACACATAAATCCAGTTGCGGTGATCGAAGATCAAAGAGTTTGATCGAATCGGAATACGGATCAGATTTGGGTAAAATCGTTTTATCCGATGAAGAAATCCATGATCGGAATGCAGATGAGATCTGCGTTTTCCAAAATTGTCGGGCGCTGCCCGCACCCGCGAGGGACCGCCGGCTTCGCCCTGTCGTAGCGCCTTAGATGTCGTTGCGAGTTTCACAACGCCGGTAGATATCGTATCTATGCATAACTTGTTTTTGCAGGAAGTTGTGAATGGTATGGCTTATGTGCATGTGATGTGTGTAATCCATACGTGATCTGCGTATCATGTTTATGTCAGCCGGCTGGAGCCTAGGTGCTGTCATTTTATTGTATACCGGCCTGCGTGTCGGATTCTCTATGTAAATTTTGATTTACTAGCTAGTGTAGCTTGTTGGAGAACCCGGAAGGCATGCAAGTCGATGTACAAGTCGGCTACATGGAGTAAGATGGCACGTGACAAGAGTTGGCACGAGTCGACTTACAAGCTTTGTGGAGATGGAGATCACCATGAAGAGAGCCATACCATTTCACATTATAATTGCTTTATTTGTGTTATTGTTATGTCTCTATTTACCTCTATTTAGATAGTTGGTAGATTCTTTAATCCCTCAAAGAAGGTCTAGTCGGTCGCCCCGCCAGTGCTGCACCATCACAACTCGGACATTCTTGGTAGTGGGCTCATAAAATTGAGGTGCTACCAATTCTTTCCGGTTAGGTGGGTTTGAGTCGGACTCTTACAAGCAGAAGCACTTGGTAATCTAGACGAGTCCATCACAACGGTTGTGGGGCTCGGGGCGAGGAAGGTTGGGAGCCGGGGCATGTGATGCCACCCAACCAACAGGAGTCGTATAGGGATACGATTGGCAAGGTGTTGCCTACCTAGATCACTTGACGGCTAGCAGTGATGCTAAAGCTCACTAGTCCGCTTGCTTATTTAGGGTCTTGAATCACTTAGCAACCATCAGAGGGATGTTGGTTCTAGTGGGAGCATAAGTATTAAAGCGTTTAATATGCCTGCTCCTTTATGAATACATGTCTTAAGTGTTTTTGCGTATTTTCTGCTGTAGATCAATGGCACCTAATAACCTTCCTCAGTTGTCCACGTTTGCGTTGAGGTCAATCCTAGAGAAAGATAAGCTTAATGGAACTAATTTCACCAACTGGTATCGTAATCTGAGGATAGTCCTCAAGCATGACAAGAAAGAACATGTTCTAGAAACTCCACTTCCAGATGAGCCAGATGACGATGCGACTATCGCTGTCATAAATGCCTACCGTAAGACTAGAGATGAGTCTACGGAAATTAGCTGTCTTATGCTTGCACACATGGAACCGGACTTGCAGCAGCAGTTCGAGAATGTTGAGGCCTACGATATGATCGAAAGCCTCAAAATTATGTTCCAGGCTCAAGCAAAGACTGAGAGGTATCAAGTCTCTCAAGCTTTGCTTGGCTGTAAGCTGAAAGACGGCGATCCACTGAGTCCGCATGTAATCAAGATGATTGGTTACATACAGTCTTTGGATCGGCTGGGCTTCCCAATTAACGAAGAGTTCGCTACTGATATAATTCTGAACTCTCTTCCTAGTGCGTATGGTCCGTTCATCTCGAACTACCATATGCATGGTATGGATAAGAGTATCACTGAATTACATGGGATGCTCAAAACGGCAGAGGCTGATATCAAGAAAGGCACCAGTCAAGTGTTGATGGTGCAGAATAAGGCTAAGTTCAAGAAGAGTTCTTGGACTAAGAAGAAGAAGGATAAGTCAGGAGGTAGCACCCATGGCCCTGTCCAGAGTGCTCCCTCAAAGACTAAACCTTCTCCTACAGCCGGAGCCAACTGCTTCTATTGCAAGCAAGATGGCCACTGGAAGAGGAACTGCACCAAGTATTTGGCTGACAAAGCCAAGAGTGGAGGTATGACTTCCAACTCAGGTACGCTTGTGTGCAATGTTATAGACATTTATCTTGCTGATGCGCCTAATAGTTCTTGGGTATATGATACCGGATCAGTTATTCACATATGCAACTCGTTGCAGGGACTGGTAAGAACTAGGAGCGTGGCAAGAGGAGAGGTTGACATTCGGGTCGGCAACAAGGCGAGAGTCGCTGCGTTGGAAGTCGGCACGATGCAACTTCATTTACCTTCAGGATTTATTTTGGAACTAAATAATTGTTATTATGTTCCAGCGCTTAGTCGAAACATTATTTCCGCCTCATGTTTGATGAGACAAGGTTATGAGTCGAATATTAAGAATAATGGTTGTTCTTTATATTTGAAAGATATGTTTCATGGCTTTGCACCCGTTCAGAACGGGTTATTTATTTTAAATCTTGATAGTGAATCGGTCTATAACATAAATGTTAAAAGGTTGAAACCAAATGATCTGAATATGACTTACTTTTGGCACTGTCGGCTTGGTCATATAAGTTGGAAGCGCATGAAGAAGCTTCATGATGATGGACTTCTAACTTCGTTTGACTTAGAGTCATTCGAGACATGCGAATCATGCCTACTAGGCAAGATGACCAAGACACCTTTTGCAAGGAGATGTGAAAGGGCGTCCGACTTGTTGGAACTAATACATAGTGATTTATGTGGTCCAATGAGCACGACAGCCAGGGGTGGTTATGAGTACTTCATTACCTTCACTGATGATTTGAGTAGGTATGGATATATCTATTTAATGAAACACAAGTCGGAAGCCTTTGAAAAGTTCAAGGAATTCCAGAGTGAGGTACAAAATCAACTCGGCAAGAAAATAAAGTTTCTACGGTCGGACCGTGGGGGCGAGTACATGAGCCATGAGTTTGATGACCATCTAAAGAGTTGTGGAATAGTTCCTCAACTCACTCCGCCGGGTACACCGCAGAGAAACGGTGTATCGGAACGGAGAAATCGGACCTTGTTGGACATGGTACGATCAATGATGAGTCGGACAGATCTACCTTTATCATTTTGGGGTTATTGTCTAGAAACTGCAGCTTTCACACTAAACAGAGTACCATCAAAGTCAGTAGAGAAGACACCACATGAGATGTGGACGGGCAAAAAGCCAAGTTTGTCTTTTCTTAAGATTTGGGGTTGTGAAGCATTTGTCAAGCGACTTCAGTCGGACAAGCTCACGCCCAAGTCGGATAAGTGTATTTTCGTGGGGTATCCGAGGGAAACCTTGGGGTACTACTTCTACAACCGGGAAGAGGGCAAAGTGTTTGTCGCTCGGAATGGTGTCTTCCTTGAGAAAGAGTTTCTCAGTCGGGAAGTCAGTGGGAGCACGGTGCAAATCGAAGAAATTCGAGAGAAACCAGCTAGGGGCGAGTCGGCAATGGCCTTGGAGGCTGAGCCGGTCGTGGTACCTACACCGGTTACAGCACCTGAACCTCGGAGATCTGCCAGATTACAGAGTGCTCGAGATGTTTTACTGTTAGACAGTAATGAGCCGGCAACTTATTCGGAAGCGATGGTGGGATCTGATTCCGAGTCATGGCTTGGAGCCATGAGATCCGAGTTAAAGTCCATGGATGAAAACCAAGTTTGGAATTTGGTTGATCTGCCTGACGGTGCAAGACCCGTCGAGTGCAAATGGGTCTTTAAGAAGAAAATTGATATGGATGGAAATATTTCCGTCTATAAAGCATGACTTGTCGCGAAGGGGTTCCGACAGGTTCAAGGAGTTGACTACGACGAGACCTTCTCCCCCGTAGCGATGCTTAAATCAATTCGGATCATGTTAGCCATAGCAGCCTATTTCGACTATGAGATATGGCAGATGGATGTCAAGACGGCTTTCCTTAATGGAAATTTAACTGAGGACGTGTATATGATACAGCCCGAAGGTTTTGTCGATCCAGCTAACGCTGACAAGGTATGCAAACTTCATAAATCCATTTATGGGTTGAAGCAAGCATCTCGGAGTTGGAACATTCGCTTTGATGAGGTAGTCAAATCGTTTGGCTTCATCAAGAGCGATCATGATTCTTGTTTATACAAGAAGTTTAGTGGGAGCAAAGTAAATTTTCTAATCTTATATGTGGATGACATATTACTGATTGGAAATGATGTTGATGTTGCAAGAAACCAAAGAGTCATTGGAAAGGAGTTTCTCAATGAAGGATTTGGGTGAGGCAACTTACATATTAGGAATCAGGATCTATAGAGATAGATCCAGGCGGCTCATTGGATTGAGTCTGAGTACATATCTGGACAAGGTTTTGAAGAAATTCAAAATGGAAGAGTCCAAGAAGGGATTCTTACCAATGTCCCATGGCATAAAACTTAGCAAGACTCAGTGTCCTTCGACGACTGATGAGAGAAGTCGGATGAGTGTGATCCCGTATGCCTCGGCAATCGGATCCATCATGTATGCCATGATTTGTACTAGGCCAGATGTTTCCTATGCTCTAAGTGTTACGAGCAGATATCAGGCTGACCCTGGCGAAGCCCACTGGGCAGCGGTTAAAAACATCCTTAAGTATTTGAGAAATACTAAGGAAATGTTCCTAGTTTATGGAGGTGATGAGGAATTCAGTGTAAAGGGTTACACCGATGCAAGTTATCTCACCGACTCAGATGATTCTCGTTCGCAATCTGGATACGTGTTCGTGATGAACGGAGGGGCTGTGAACTGGAAGAGTTCCAAGCAAGATACGGTGTCTGCATCTACAACAGAGGCTGAGTATATTGCTGCCTCAGAGGCGGCAAAGGAAGCTGTTTGGATCAGGAACCTCCTGATGGATCTTGGTGTGGTTCAAGGCGCGTCCAATCCTTTGGACGTATATTGTGACAACAATGGTGCTATCGCACAGGCCAAGGAACCTAGACAACACCAGAAGAACAAACATATACTCATGCAGTACCACCTCATTCGCCAGTTTGTCGAACAAGGTGATATCAAGTTATGCAAAGTACACACGGATGCAAACATTGCAGATCCGTTGACAAAGGTGCTACCACAGCCTAAGCATGAGGCGCACACGAGAGGTATGGGCATTAGATGCCTAGGCATATGATGCCAAGATGATTGACTCTAGTGCAAGTGGGAGACTGTTGGGAATATGCCCTAGAGGCAATCATAGATGATGTAATTCCCAATGTATTCATAAAGTTATTAAGTTGTCCTTTGGTTTGAACATCTGATATATGTCATTGAATATGTGATTCGATTGTGGAAGTATGTATTCATGTTGTTCATACTAATTGTCCTTGGTCGTTAAGGTTGTGCTGGACACACACCCTAGACTAATGTGAGTGCTGGCTGATGACACGGTTCCACTTGTCATTGGCATGGTGATGCCATTCCAACGTTCACGGACTTGGCTAAAGTGTTTAGCAAGTCGGACTGACCCACATTGAGATGCAACGATCAAGTCGTCATTTGCATGTCTCAATCAATGTAATCCTTAGACCTGAGGTTGTCGCACAATCCGAGTTGTGGATCACCGACTTAGGTTCTATCAAACGTTGTTCTGTGACAAGGCAACTATAAAGGCAGAGTTCGGGTCGAATGAGAAGCAAGATGCGTGATGTGGATAATCAAGATGGGATTTTGCCCCTCCTAATGGATAGATATTCTCTGGGCCCTCTCGAGTGATATGATTCAGGAAGCATGGCCATGCGCGACTCAGTTAAGTGTTAACTGTGTCGATTGACTAAGAGTTAGTCAGATGAATCGCATATCACGGATCGAGAAGAGAGTTGAACTATTTAAGGGATGACGATAAATCGCCTATAGTTCGACAAGGTATATCGTGAGGCAAAAAGGACTAAGATGAATATCACATTGAAAGGTATGTCGTCATGACTCAATGGAACTTGGGAGTCGGCACGTTCTGCTAGGAGCCGCTACCAATTGAGAGTAGGACTCCAATCGTGTCCAAGTCGCCATGAGCCTGCAGGGTCGCACACTTAAGAGCGGGAGCAAGTATTGGTCGGGTTGGACCCGAACCGGAAATGGACTGGTTTTGTGAGTCGGACTCACAGAGGGAGTGGGCCACAAGTGTTGTGAAGCCCATTACCATACGCTATATAAAGAGGGGCGCAGGTTGCCCAGCGGGCACGTAAGTCCACTCTCCCATGCGTTGGGAACCCTAGCCCCACTCAGTCCAGCCGTCGCACCAGACCTAGCAGTCTGCCGTCGGAGCTCCTCCTCGGACGTGTGGATACCGGCAGAGGTGTTGTACGTTCAGCACTTCGACGTTCGAGGGATTGGATCGGCCGGATCAGATCGTGGGACTGCACTGCCCCGACGCGCTGCATCGATAATCCGCACCTGCGCGTCTAGTGGTAATCATCGTGGCCTTCTACCTCGGCTAGATCTTGGAAGTACCGCGTAGGAAAAAGTTTTCGTTTATCTCTACGCGTTCCAACAGTCGACCGAACGGGTTTTCGGCGGAGGTAGCACCGGAGGCTCCGCCTCCAGGGTCGGACCACCGGACGCTCCGGTGTTGGCTCGGTGGAAGCTCCGCTCTTACCGAATAGAAGGGGGTTTGGGCGGAGCTGGCACCAGAGGCTCCGCTGCCTGGAGCAGGGCGGAGGCTCTGGTGGGTTCACCGGAGGTTCTGCCACCTAGGGCTTCTTGCCTTCGTCTTCTTGCGCTGGTCCTTCCCAGTCACCTTCCGCGTCTTCTTGGGCAACTCTTTGAGCATCGTTTTGGGGGTCCATGGTGGGGTCACACCTGAGCACAGAAAGGGCATTTCCATGATGTAGCGCACCATTCGCCAAGTCACCGAAAGCATGTAGCGAGAGGAGTGAATTCACCTTGTCATGTATGGTCTTTTCTCGTGATCTTGTCATTGGTGCACTTGGTGGAATTGGGTGGGCTGCATCAATCTTGTTTAAGTGGCAATGTACTAGGGATGTCCTCATCAACAATAGTCCTTGGTACTCCATCAGACACATGAGGAACAATAGCCTCACTAGGAACAATACTCAAAGCTTGTGTGCAAACAATGGTTGGATAATTTGTAGCATAAGCATCAATAGGACCATCCTCATCATATGTATCCTCCTCATTAGGATCAGCATCATCTCCAGTCTCATACTCATCATTAGCATTAATAATCATGATTTTCTTGTTTTGGCAATCCCTCTTAAAGTGACCTTTTCCTCCACATGTATGGCATGTCATGTCTCTATTTCTTGTGGGAGGTGTAGCACTACTAGAACCCGAAGCTAGTGGTGTTGTTTTCCTTGCACTTGAGGTAATTGTCTCGGGTTTGGTATTTGTATTCCCACGGGTTGCACTAATTGGAGGTGTAGGTGGTGAGAAAACAGATTTTTGAGCTGAGAAACTCCTCCTAGCACTCACTTGTACCTCCTCATTTAGCCTCTTCTCAGCTTCCCTTGCTTGATGCAACAATTCACTCATATTGCCATATTGGACATGCCTCACAATGCTCTTAATTTTGAATTGCAATCCTGAAAAGAATCTTTGCATAGTTTGCTCTAGCTCTTCTCTAACCCGAGCCCTTTGAAGGATCAATTCAATCTCCTTGTAATTAGTATCCACATATTTTGAACCTTGCTTCAATTGTTGTAGCTTGTCATAGAGAGTTCTAATATAATTCCTTGGAACAAATCTTTCTCTTAGAAATTGTTTCATCTCTCTCCATGTAGTCACTTCTGGTTGTTCTTGTTCTTCCCTCAATCTTGTAATGCCATCCCACCATAAGAGAGCATAGCCATCAAACCCAGAAGATGAAAGCTTTACCTTCCTATCCTCGGGATACTCATGAAGTTTCCATAATTTCTCAATTTTTAGCTCCCACATCAAGTACTCTTCCACATCCTCAGAATCACAAGCAAGACTAGGAATAGAGAATTTTGGTTTTCCCAAGCCATCATCCTCTCTATTATTTTCCAAAGGTACTCTTCTTGCATAACCTCCACGGCCTCCATTGATATTACCTCTCCCATCATCAATAGGAGTAATTTCTTGTCTCAATGTATCATCATTCTTGTCTATTTCAGTAGCAATCCTCTTGTACATAGTATCTCTTAGTGCTTCATATTCATTCCATTGCACCAAGTCCTCGGGTTTCTTCTTTGCCTGCACATCAACATCACTAGAAGTACTCATGATTAATTTGTTAGTAACAAAAATAATCAATGGGTTGTGGTGCCTCTCACAACTCACTCAAAACCAAGCAAAGATGGCTTCACTTACTGTTCCAAGGTGAATAGGATTGACTTACCAACAAGGAGAAATGAATAATGTGCTAAGTGTGAGAAGAGAATAACCGAGCTATCAAGTATCACAATGCAATAGGGTATTTGGTGGGGCTTGGTTGGGAATCATAACAACACCAAAATAGCAACTCCAATGCACTGTCTAATGTGATGAAAACACTAAAGGAACACACTCACACATGGAGACAAATGTGGCTTAGCAATTATATGGAAGAGATATTGCAAGCACTAGAATGACACTAGCAAATACTCTATGAAAACATGCACAAGATTGCTCAATTGTCCACACAAATATCCAAAATGAAAAGCTTCAACTAGTGATAGTATGGCTCGGCCTCTTTTTGATTTTTTTTACTACTTTTTCCTTTTTCTCTATTTTTTTGATTTTTTCAATGGCCTTTGAATCAACTAGGAGCAACAATTAATGGAAAACAGAAAAGGTGGACATATTTGATTATATTGAGGAGTCTGCAGAGCAATTAAACAACTAGTCTTATGGGTATTGGTACCTAATATTTGCTGTAGAAAGGCTGTAGCTATGGCTTATTAAAGATCAGAACAGAACCCTAGAGAGAAACAGGAGAAAAACAAAAGAAAAACTAAGAAAATCCGAAGTGAAATGAGCTCACGGCAGAGATTTGAACTCACGGCAGAGAAACAACAGCTTTCGTGCCGTACGACAGAGAAACTGGCGGAAAAATGCTGCCCGGCAGGGGATCTCACGGCAGCGCGCGGGTGTTGCGGGATGTGCTGCGATGGTGTGCGCGCTAGTAAGACTCCGAGTGTGGCTCGGTGCGGTGGGCGTACGGCAGCGGCGGCAGCGGTTTGGATCGAAAACGAGTCACGACAGGAGTTGGACTCCGAGCTGCGGCAGGAGTTGTGCGGGCGCGCGCTTTACCAAACGCGGTTTTGGTAACCGATGCAATAGGCGCGGTAACTAATCCGAGCGGCACAAGGCAGCAGGGCGCGACGGCGATTTGGATGAAACGCGTACCACAGCAGAACCCGAGAGCAACTAGGAACTCGAATAGGATTTGGCTCGGATTGAAAACAGCTTCAATAGAACCTTATGAACTCGAGAACTAGATCAACTTGAAAACAAGTTGTAGGTCTAAAAATTCTCGAGAGCAACAAGATCAAACACAATATTTTTGGTGGGGATTTTTGGTATAGATCTAAACAAAAGATGAACTAAATGAACCCTAACCCTAATAGACAAAACTAAAAAAATAAAAACAAGAAGGCAAATCAACAATAAACAACAACTAGAGTAGCAATTTGGTGTTGATCTAGGCTCTCGCACAAACTAAACCTAATATTTTTGTATGGCTTTTTCTGGATAGGAAATAAAAACACTAAACTAGGGATAGCTTTGCTCACCGAGTAAACCTGAGAATCTGATACCAAGATGATATGGGGTGGCCCAATCTTCTCAATGAGCTTCTCTCTCTTTCTGTGGATTTTCTGGATTTCGTGATAACTAGTTGCTACACTGAGACCTCTCACTCGACTGACTCCTGCTGCCAGATGCAACATCAATCAAGCCCTTTGGATATTCTCAACTACACACTCTTGCACAAGTAATCAAAGATCACAAGTGGTCCTGTATACCCCTATTCCCAATGGAATAACAAGATATCACACAACTTTGCAATGGTAAACTTCAAGTAGTATGCTTGGCAGCAATACAAACTAGAGGCTAGTTTTTTTTTAATTGGTTTAAACTGGATCTAATCTCCCAAATCGCAGGAGGGGAGTATATAAGAGGGAGGGGTGTGGCTACAAGGGACTCCTTGCGCAAGCAACAATCCCTCTTGGACTAGGACTCCTAATTGGACTATAAGAGAGGATACAAACCGACCCACTTTAGGCGGTCCGGCCAAATATGGTATACAAAACATACCTAATATGAGTAGGATTTCTATATGGTGCATTGATATTCAATGGGCCACCCTCCTCATGTTTTCCTTCTCCCTAAGTGTGGAATAACAAGCTAGTAACTGTTTTCCACACTTGCTTGATTGTTTTCACCATCTTATACATTTGTTTTCACCATGTTAGTCTTGTTTTTCACCATCTTGTATGTTTGTTTACACCATGGTCCATTTGTTTTCACCACTTGTATTCTTATTTTCCAGCATCTCCATGTTGTTTTCCAGCTCCTCTTGGTTGTTTTCTTCCACCATGTTTGTGTTATCAACAAACCTGATCATACATAAATGCATAGAGTTAGGCAGTATAAAATTCTCATTATCACAAACATCATAATCTATAAGGAGTGAATTCACCTGTTGTTCTAGTAGCTTGGTCCTTGATCTTGTCATAGGTCCAAGTCTCACTTCATCTTGTTTAAGTGGCAATGTACTAGGGATGTACTCATCAGCTAGTCCAAGTAGGCAAGGTACACAAAGGATGGGGTTAGTTCAAGCGGAAGCAAGTTATACTATGCGGTGGATGATCAGGGACTTGCGGCCGGTGGATGTCAATGTCGTGTGGATCCGTTTATGTACTTGCGTAGGCGATGTCGATGGCGACACGTAGGAACTTGCCTCACTCAAATCGGAGCAACGACGATAAAGAAAAACAAGATACAAAATATGTCCAAGAATCGAAAAGCACGATTTTTCTGGGATTTCTGCTCAATTTCGAAATTCCTCTCAAATCAAGGATTTTTTTTGGATAAATTCGAGAAAAGTGGCTGAATAGAAAGGTGGGGAATGGTCTTTGGCAACAAATCTATGGATCCAAACCACGAAAAACTCAGCAAATCGACAGATCGGTCGAAATCCCTTTTGGCTATTTTTGGTGAAATTTTCAAATTAATTGTGGATAGAAGAAAAATTGGTGGAAAAGGAGGGGAGTAGTGGTCAGATTCGTGTCAATCTAGCTCTGGTTACCAGATGATGAGGAGGGGTTAGCTCCTAGTTGGCCCAATCTTCACGAATTGACTAAGAACACGAAGAACATGATGAACACGATGAACACGAGAGGGGGAATCGTGGCCAAACGTGGGGAAACACAAAGGGAGATAAATAGCGCGAACCGAAGGACCCCAAATCTCCCGTCAACTAAACCCCGAGGGCCGCCTACGGGATGATCGTTCCAACTGAACTCACTGTCGTGGTGGTATCACGGCAGACGCCATGGGATGGCTTAAGTGTTGGGGCCGATGGACGCTGGAGGTATCTGGGGAGGGATCGCACGGCGAGTAGAGCCGCGCTAAGATGTCTCAAGCACTGCAAACACAAGATCTTACCCAGGTTCAGGGCCCTCGTGTGGAGGTAACACCCCTACTCCTGCCTTTTCTCTCTATATGTGTGTAACCGAGTAGCCACAGTACAATGTATGCCTCTCACCGAGTAGCCACTCTGCTGATCTCTCTTGCTCTACTGTAAGGTCTAGCAATAAATGCGAAGTGTGGCAACGTCCCTCGCACAGGAGGGGGCAGGGCACCTTATATACTGGTGCCCAGCCGAATAAAGAAAGACTATAAGGTACGGTGATGTGACTTGCCCACTGCAAGACAACGCACGCCTCCGGCTCCTCGCTGACGCGGGTGCGGGAAGTCGTCGCGCCGTTCGGCAGATGGGACCTGTCCACCTTGTCAGTGAGATAGGGTAGGCCCCTAGACATGTCCTGTCCCCTCTGTCAGTGACAGGACTTGACAGGCGCCTACCGCACTGTAGCCACGCCGTAGCGCGGATAATCACGCGCTCCGTAAGTTGAACCGCACGCCGGTACGGACGCAGGATACGCGGGATCCTTTGTCAGAACGGCTCCATTGACTTCTGGCCCGAGTAGGATCACACTCCCTCTACTCGGACCAACTTCTCTACTCGGACGAACATAACTTCCTTGATTTCTCCTCTTGGCCATTGATGGATACGGCCGGATAGAAACCTACCGGGTAGCAAGTACTGGGTAGCCATCTACCCGGTCAAACAGCACCTTGACCTTGCCTTTAGCACTTGCCTTACCCCTACTCGGGGGTAACCCCCGACATTAGTCCCCGAAGCTGGTAGAGTCCTGCGAACTTGTTCACAGGGCCCTGCCAGCTTTAAAACCAAAACGTCTTCTTGAATGAGTATTGCCGAGTTGCACTCCAACTTGAACCAGTAAATCCGTCTCGAATCTCTTCAACTGTGCTCACGGGACCACCTTTCTGGTAGCTGAGTAGAGCAATTTCTCTCCTAAGCTGCCGAATAGAATAACTTAGTGAAATTTTGAACTCGCTCCCGCTGAATCGGAGCGAATCTACCTCTCCGTGTCGCTACGGGGCACGTGTCACACCCCTGTGCCCCCGACGCCTCGGTGCCTGGGATACGGCAGGCCACGCGCCAGTAACTGCAACCTGGGCCCACTATCAACTGCACTCAGGTGCCCACGATCTCGACGTGGGATTAACTGCGCCCGTTACGCGCGCGATATGCGCTGTGTGTGTTTCTAATGGTTGCGCAACCCACGCCGCACGATCATTACACACGATTAATCCACTGGTAACTGCAACTCGAGGGGGTAATATAAATACCCCCGCGACGCTTCCTTCTCCTCTTTCCTGTTCTTCCCAATCTTGCGCCCCCTCGCCTCTCCGCCGCCGTCGAGCACATCGCCACCGCAAATACTTGCTGCGCCGCTGCTCCACGCACCGTGAGAGAGACAGAGAGAAACTCCCCCGCTCACCTTCGTCTCCAATCTCCCACGAGCGCCTCCGCCTCCATGGCTTCTCACGGAGACGACGATGCCGCCGCCCGCGCCGGCTGGGAAGGATCAGAAGTCACGGCGGAAGACTGCCAGTGGCTCGTCAACACGCGCCGCGTTCCTCCCGGCGTCGTGTGCAGGCACCCAGGTACCGAAATCATTCCCAAGCCTGAGAAGGACGAGTATGTCGTCTTCCTGTCCCACTTCAAAAGGGGATTCGGCCTTCCTGTTTCCGATTTCTTCGCCGAATTCCTCCGTCATTTTGGCCTCCAGCCACACCATCTTCCCCCAATGCTCTTGTAATGCTATCCATCCATGTCGTTGTATGTGAGGCCTTCTTAGGCGTCTACCCGACCATCCATACATGGGCCAGGTACTTTTTCTTCCGAAAGCAGAGTGTTCCCAATCCTGGGCACACCGAGAGCGCTCGCACGATGACCCAGACCGGATGCGCCATGATGATACAGTGCAAGACCGGGCATCACCCGCGGGTTAAGGGATTGGAAACTGTGCGCAGGTGGCAGCGCATTTTCCTGTATGTGAAGAATGTTGCTGCCGAGAAGGGGAAGCCTATCGAGGACCAAATAAGGCTTCCAAAGTTCAAGAATGCGCGGCCCACCGAGCAGAACTGGGGCTACGACCCCAAGAAGACCATCGAGGATGTCCTCTAGGTTGAGCGACGCCTGACCGAGTTGATCTCGGAAGGTTTCCGTCTGGACGATCCCATCGCGTGCTGGGTATCATGCCGAGTACTCCCGCTCCAGCGTCGATCGCACAAGATGTACCACATGGGAGGACCCCGAGATTGCACAAGGACGACGACATTTGAGCTCAGCACAGCCGAGGTGGCCATCTGGGCCAGCTCCATCATGCAGACCTCGCTCACTGACACTTGGATGTATGGCTTCATGCCGTATAGCCGCCTCAAGCCCATCGGACAGGTTAGCCTTTTGTGCTTTGTTCCTGCACTTTGATACCGAGTAGGTGGCTTCTCAGCTTTGTATGCTTAACCTTTGCATGCTGCACCGAGTAGGACATCGCAAATATCCTTTTGGCATTATATGCTTTGTGTTTGCATGCCGTGCCGGGTAGGATTACTCAACTGAATATGCTTTTGGCTTTATATGCTTTGTGCTTGCATGCCACTCCGGGTAGGATTGCTCAACTGAATATGCTTTGTGTTTGCATGCTGTTTCGAGTAGAAATCCTTAGCCGAGAAAATAACTCATAGTGTTTCATGTTTGCCTCAACAGCACATCGATCGCCAGCGAGAAGAAGATACCAAAGTCTTCGAGGGAAACTGGTCCGATGACCGAGAAGAGGACGATGAGACTGCCTACGACACCCAGGACACCCTCTGCATCCCTCACGCCAATCAGCCTGGTAAGTCCCAAGCTGATGCGTCTATTCGGGACTGGTCCGAGGATGACGAAGGTGACCAAGTTCACCTCTCTGCTTACTAGCCACGCACCTTGCTTCCCTTCTCTGTTTCTGAATCTATTTCTTCTTCTACTCTGCAGAGGAGCCTGAGCTGGACGATGACGATGAGCCCTTGGAGGTTAATCCTATATCCGTGTCAGCTCCCAACACTCGGAAGAGGGTTGGCAGTGGCGACCAGGAGCCTCCTCCGAAGAAAGCCAAGAAGACAGGTGGAAAGAAAACCACCGCCAGAAGACAACCCCCCACCAGCAAAGGGTAAGTTATTCCATCCGAATACCAACTCGTTACTGCTTCTCGTTGTGCCTTCTCCTTCTGCTTCTCTGAACTATTTCCTTCTTCCAGCGCCCCACTGGACGCTGATGCCACTGCAGCCACCACTCGCCCCAAGAGGAAGGACGTTGTGGACCTTGATAAACTCGTCGATCTCTCAGACGACGAGGAAAAGCAAGATCAGCAGGACAGGACGCATGCGTCCTCTCCTATTAAGGTGGAAGAAGATACCGGCGCCGAGAACACTGGCACTGGTGACAATGTTGATCCTACCCTCCAACAGCAGCAAGATGCTGCTCACGACGAGACGCCGCCCTCTCCCCCAGCTGCATCAGCTGGGGAATATGTTGAAAAAGACCTCCAACAACAAGACAGTGCCACCCTGGAGCGGCAAGACGACACCGCCGAGCAGCAGGGTACTCAAGCTGCAGCTCAAGACGATCCCGCGGCCGGGACGCAGGTAGAAGAAGTCACAGACATCCAACCTGATCCCGTTGCCGAGCAGCGGGTAGAAGAGACTGTGGTGGAGCCCGTCCGCCAGAGCCAAGCGCATCCAGATGCTGCGCCGGGTAGCCGGCCCCACGTGCCGCCTACCCAGCAGGCGACTCCACCGAAAGCGCCAATCCCTCCACCAACAAAGACTGCATCAACAACTACCTCCCAGCAAGTGCCTCCGTCCGCTTCTCGGGTGGACACTGCTCCTAGCCCCAAGAAGACTGCTAAGTCTGGAGCTGCGCTTACATGGAAGAACCCACCACGCAACGCTGCGCAGGCTGGAGACCAGATGCCGCCACCCAAACCACCAACTGCGCCAGCCGCGAAGCAGGTGGCGAAGAGTACACAGCTGACAATCGGCGCGCCTACCTCTAGCCGCAACCCGGCTGGTGCTGGATCTGCTGGCCCTGCTGAAGGGCCGAGTGCCGGAGTTGTTGTCCGTGCCCAAGCCAGCTGGCCGGAATACATGCTGGAGGTGTCCAGGCGCCACGAGATCTCATTGGCCAGGGGCGAGAAGAAGCTGTCTGCGCTGAAAGGAGGCCCAGCTGTGGCGACCGAGTCCAAGTCCAAAGGCAAGGAAGCAGCAGCCGTTCCAGAGCTCTTGTTGCGTGAGGCCAGAGACAACGAGTGTGAATCAGAAGGCCTGACTGCGATCATGGACCGAGTAGGGTTTGTGGACCCAACTTGGAACAACAAAGCGCATGGCAATCCTAAGTGGGAAGGTCTTCAGCTGGGTCTACTCGATCACTACCGGCGTTGGCTGGAACAAGGCCGATGTCGGCTGTGTTCCAATGACGATCGCCAGCCCCACCTGCACTCTAGCCGGGAAGCTGTTCAGCTTGCGCAAAGCTGCCGAAGACGTCGAGCAAACCTATGCTGTAAGTGCTTTCTCCTTTCTTTGCTTTTTCCGAGTTTCCGTTTCTCTTTTCCTCTTCTCTTCTCTTCTTTTCCTCTTTACCTCTTTACCTCTTAGCCATTCCCCTAGTCCCCGAGATTCGGGCTGAGTAGGCGAAAACTCAACCGAGTTGCCGTCTACCCGGGCCAAATCTTCCAAAATACTTAGACTTTCTCTCTTCTCTTCTACAGAATAGCCTCATGAAGAGGACAAAACTATTCCGCCGACTGCTCTAGAACCATCGCATTGCCAAGGACCGCCTCGAGGCTCTTGAAGCTGAAAAGAAAGACAATGATGCTGTGGAAAAGTTGGCCTTGGACCGCACTCTGCGAATCTCTGAAGTGAAAGGTAAGCTCTTAGAAATTCGGTTTGTGCGTTTTGTGTTTACGCCCGTTTGTTTGCTTTTTGCTTTAATTTGTTTACTCTACAGGCAAGCTCAACGAATTGATAGAAAAACACCGCGACTGCAAATTTTTTGCTGCCTCTGCCTAGAGCAAAATCACTACTCTGGAGGGTGAGTTGCCTTTCCTTTTCTGTACTCGTTTTTTTTTCTTTCTTGGTTACTCTGCTGACACTGTTGTTTTTCTCACAAAAGAATACAAGAACTTCCGAGAGCAGCACCTAAACTGCCTCATGCCCGCTGAGGTGCGGCAACAGCTGGAAACCCGAGAAGCAGAAATCAAGAAAGAGCGCACCGCCGAGTTGGCGGAGTTTGAGACGATGCAGGTGAAGCTGAAATCTGCCCTCCAGGATGCCCTCGACCAGGCTGCCGAGAAGGACGAGGTCAAGAAAACCGCCAAGGCCCGGGAAAAAACACTCGAGATGGAGATCTCACTGCTGAAGAAATACAACGAGAAACTCATTCTCCAGATCACCAACATGCGCAGCATTGAAGACAGGCACATCTCGGACGAGGAGGACTGGAAAATCAAGCTGGGGGCCTTGCTAGTGGGGTTAGAACGTAAGTTTCCTCTTCTCTGCACCTGACTGTTTCTCTTCTCTGCCACTTTTCTACCTGGTTTCATTTCTTCTCTGCCTCCGATTCTAACCCTTGCTAGTTTCTTTTTCAGATATCTTCCTTGATCTCCGCTCTGCTAGCGCGCCTGCTCTGGCGAAAGCAAGAGAACTCCGAGCTGCATCCGGAATGCCCGTCGACACCAAGTCCACCATCAATGATTATCACTTGAGCATCAAGTCTCAACTCCGCTCCCTAAAGGGCTTGGGCACCACCATGGTGTCCACTGCATACAAACAACACGATCTGTTCTGGACGGATCAAGCTGCGCCAGACAGCTTCAGTGATATCACCGAGAAGCTGAACGGCGTGAAGGCCGAGTTGAAGAAGTGGCGTGCCTCTGCAGCTCGGGCAGGAGCTGATCAGCTGCTGCACTTCATCATCAGCTGGTACGAAAATCTCAATCTCGACAGGGTCCTTGTTATGCGTGAAGACTCCAAGTGGACCAAAAACCCCGACTGCGTCACTCGCCGGAAAGCCGTGGCTTACGAGATAGCCTCCTATGCTGACACCGCCACCTACATCGACGGCCTCCCCGAGCCAGATACTGAGCCTGAAGATGAGGATGAGGACGATGAAGGTGACACCGAGTCGGAGGACTTGAGCGTGTTCGAGGAAGATGCCGCCAAGGGAGCAGCCGAGAAGGGGAAGGCGCAAGCCAGCGTGGGGACCGAGTTGGCCACCGGCACGGATGCCGAGCAGCCGCAGTCCAGCGCTCAAGGGGCCACCATCACCACCGAGATGGTGATCAACCAGGCGGCTCCCGAGCTGGGCACGACTGCTGCTGCGGCAACTGACGCTGCTGCGCTACTCAGGACCCAGTCCGCTGCGTCCACCTTGGCTACCAATCTCACCTCCGTCGCCACGGCTACCTCTGACCAAGCTGCCACTGCCAACGCTGATGCTGATAGCGCCAAGGCGGACAACACCGCCGCTACTAATGAGTGAATCCTGAAAAACTTTTACTTTGAACTCTTATCAGATCCCCGGGATGCCGGGTGCAGATGTAACCGCACAATTTATTATTTCGTTGCTACTCAGTTTTTAACTCAGTTTGATATTTTAGTAACTCTGGCTCAATGCCGGGTTGCGTTTCTATGCAAGTCCCCGAGTTGCATTTTTTATCCACTCTTCCTTTTTATCTCAGCTCTTACCTGCAACTTGTTTCTTTTTTGGTAGTCGAGTCACAATAGTACAAAGTTGGAGTTTCAAATACTTAGCCACTTAGAAAAGTGCATGGTAACGCTGCCCACCACTTAGCCGAAAAAACAGTAAAAAACACTCTATTCGGTTGCCACACGTTTCCTTCCTTTGCAATTTTTCATGTGTTCATTGACCCTTTGGCTTGTTCTCTGGCTTGCCATGAAGCCGGGTTGCGGACAGCAGCAGAGTCGCAGAGTGTCCTGTGGGTGTAAACACACTACTTTGTATTCTTTCGAAATTCTAAGTGGTTCAACCGAATAGACAAAGTAAAACAGAGTAAACACAAGGAACAATTTGAGCAAGGGCAGTCCCCGAGTTCGAATTCGGAGTGCCGACTAGAAAATTAACTCGGGTGGGAATACATACACATTTTGCTCATGAATGAAAACGTCGGAGTAGAGCTACATTCCAGGGGCGCTTAGATTCCTCTCCAGCTCTATCCGGCCTGTACTTCTGGGGTGCCTGTGCGTCAACTAGGTAATAGGCATCATTGTGCAGAGCCTTGCTCACAATGAAAGGCCCTTCCCACGGAGGGGAAAGCTTGTGCATCCCAGTCGTGCGCTGCACGAGCCTAAGGACCATGTCTCCTTCTCGGAAAACCCTCGGGTTAACTTTCCGGCTGTGATAACGCCTCAAGTTTTGCTGGTAAACAGCTGAACGTGACAGAGTTAGATCTCTTGCTTCTTGTAGCAGGTCAATGTCATTTTCTCGAGCTTCCCAGGCGCACCACCTTGCGCGGATTGCGCCATAGCCACCACCTCGTACATCTTCTTCTTCTCGGCCGCAATGACCATGGATTCCGCCATCTGAGAACTAGCAGAGGCACACTCCAAAGACCTCATGTAATCACCCGAGATGGTGATGACTCCATTGGGACAAGGGATCTTCATCTTCAGGTAAGCAGCATGGGTTGAAGCCATGAACTTGGTGAGGGCAGGCCTACCGAGAAGGGCATGGTAGGGGCTCTGAAGATCAACCACCTCGAACTGGACGCACTCGGTGCGACAGTTCTCCCTGGTGCCGAATAGGACATCCATCCAGATGCGGCCGATCGGAGCTCAAGATACTCCCGGCACAATTCCATGGACTATGGTCTTGCTGGGTAGCAGCATGTTCTCGGCAAGGCCGAGCTTCTTCAGTGTGTCCAGATACATGATGTTGATGCTGTTGCCGTTGTCAATCAGCACCTTGCTGAAGCGGACGTTCTTCTCGGGTCCCAGGAAAGTGGGATCCACCACCAGAGCATAGCTACCCGGATTGGGCATCACCTTGGGGTGATCAGCCTTGGACCAAGTCACCTCCTGGTCGCACCAGTGCAGATAGTGAGGCACAGCCGGGATGACGGCGTTCACCTCCATTGCGCGCCTGCGCTGCGACTGCTTGTCGACTGGCTCGGTGACGAAGATCATGTAGCTGTCATGGTGCTCCTGGTACTGGTTGCGGTCTCCACCACCATTGTTGCCGTTGTTGTTGCCTTGGTTGTTGTTGTTGTTGTTGTTGTTGCCTCGGTTGTTGCGGGTGTAGAAGTTGCGGTTGCGGTTGCGGTTGTCGTAGTTGTAGTTGCGGTTGGCTCCTAAAGCCACCTGATTCACATTCTGTCTTCTCGGAAACGCTGCAGGCCTGGGAGCAGCTGCCCGAATAGGCTGCACATTTGCATTCGCAGCCGGAAGAGGAGGAGGGGGGCAGTTCTTCATTCTTGATGCGCTCCCACCAGCTGCACTGCCGGGCAGTGTGGTTGGCTGGCCTAGTCGGATGCCGAGTATGGAAGCTGCATGGCCCATCCTTCATGTTCGCAAAGATGAAGTTCGGAGCTGCATCCGAGTTTCCGCTACCCTGCTGGGGAGCAGTGTAAGGTTTCTTGATGCCTTGGCCCTGATTCTGGTTTTGCCCGTATTGGGCTCCAGCAGTTTTTTGCCGTTGGCTACTCCCAGCAGCCGTGGTCACAGCATTTACCTCCTCAGGATCATACCGAGTATCAATCCGGTCACCTCTTCTCCTGTTGCGGAAATCATTGCGCCTGTTGCCATCTTGGAACTTCCTTCTCGGCTAAGGAGAATCAAGCAGAGGCTGAGTAGGATCGCCGAGTGCATACATATCTGCAATCTTGATTGTCTCGGCGAGGGTACTCGGCATCTCTCTTTGCAGCTTCTGCCACAACATGCTGCCATGCCTGCATCCCTGGGCAAACCAGGTAATGGCCCGAGCCTCATTCACACCCTCACAGGTGTTCCTCAAGGTGCTCCACCGAGTAAGATACTCGCGGTCAGTTTCCTCTTCTCGCTGCTTGCAAGCGGACAGCTGCTGCAGCCTATTCGGCCTCTTGTAGGTGCTGGTGAAGTTGCTAATGAAGGCTTCCGAGAAGTCGAGCCAGCAGTTGATACTGTTCTTGGGTAGGTTGTTGAGCCAAGTCCTAGCCGGACCTTCTAGCATCTGCGGCACATACCGCACAGCCCATCTCCGGTTGCCGCCTGCAATGTGCACAGCTGTGACGTAGTCACTCAGCCAGTCTTCTGGCTTGGTACTGCCGTTGTAGCACTTGGTCCCCCTGGCCAGCTGAAAGTGGTTCACAGATGGCTCATCCATGATACGATGACCAAAGAATTCTGGGTCAGATGGCCCCTTGTTCTCGAGTTGCGCGGACAGATTGATCCGGTCCAGCTTGTACCTTGCATCGTTGGGCTCCAACACGCGGTCACCCATACGATCAGCGATGTTTCTTGGGTCAGCGTACCCGGCCAGCCCCATGGCCGAGTAACGATCATCATAGCGGTCTTGCTGTACCGCTGCGGGTTGCACAACCAGGTTGACTGCCTGCACAGCTGCGCGCGGCTGCGCTGCCGCTAGTTGCTGTGCCCCTTGCCGAGTAGGCTGAGCAGCCTGTTGCCGAGAAGGCCCTGCCATGTTTCCTCCTTGCCTCTTACTCTGAGCTTTAGTGGCTTGATAGCCTGCTCCTGCAGTGTTGTGTTTTTGACCGGGCTGCCGCGGCACAGCGAACTGTTTTGCGGCAACAGCAGGGTCGTACACCTGCATCTGTCTGCTCTTCCCAGAGTGCACACTCTGGTCCCTCTCGTTACCGGGAAGCGGCGATGAGGCCTGGTCCATAGATCCGGCCGCACGCGAGTGCACAACCTGAGAAGCGCCAGCACCCGGATTGGCTTTCCGGAACTGCTCATTCTGCCGACTAGCCTCTAGCACTAGCTCGTTAAGCCTCTCCTACTGCCTAGCACGCGCGTCGCCGGTGAGATGCGGCAACTCAGCAGCCACTGCCTCTGCAGTCCTAAGAGTTTTGGCAGGGGTGCTGTACCTAGGCCTATCAACAGTGTTCAAACTAGCAGATTTGCTAGCAGCCCTACCATCTCTAGCCAGCTCAGCGCCTAAGTTGCGACGCGTAAAGCCTACCTTGCTAGGTAGCCTAGCAACAGGAGTAAAGCCAAGTGCTGTGTTGTACTCATTTTGCGCAAGGTTCAGCTCAAGCCTAACCTTTGCCAGCTCCTGGGTCTCAGCGAGTAGCGCTTGACGCTGCTGCTCGATTTGCGCCCTCATGGCGGCGAGTTCCGCCTCGGTGGGTTGCGGCATGCCCAGCGGCATGGTGGCGCCTGCGCGAACAACCGGGATGACCGCAGAGGTGGAAGGAGGCATGTTTGAGTCCTTCTCGTAGGGCTTGTGGACCCTCGCACCCACATGTTCCTCGATGACGTCAGCGGCAGCGGCTGCGCCCTTCCCGGCATCGATAGCCGGGCCTGTCATCATCACCTCCACGCTGTCCGCAGAGTAGCCGATTGGCTTCTCGCGGGTAGCGAGTACAGCAGGAGGATCTTCCGCGTCGAGCACCACCTCTGGAAACTCGCGGATGACGGTGGTGGCGATGTAGACCAAGTGTGTGCCGAAGGAGAGCACCGAGCCACCTGCAGGCATGGGCCTGCCGCCGAAATCTCCGGCGTTGTCGGAGACAAAGTCGAAGGAGCTGAATCTGTGTACAAGGCCACAGACCACGCGCTCCCCTGATGCGGAAACCGGTCCCGTCCGAATGTGAACTCCAGCCAGCGCCGCTGCTGGTCCCACGGTGGGCGCCAACTGTCGTGGTGGTATCACGGCAGACGCCATGGGATGGCTTAAGTGTTGGGGCCGATGGACGCTGGAGGTATCCGGGGAGGGATCGCACGGCGAGTAGCGCCGCGCTAAGATGTCTCAAGCACTGCAAACACAAGATCTTACCCAGGTTCAGGGCCCTCGTGTGGAGGTAACACCCCTACTCCTGCCTTTTCTCTCCATATGTGTGTAACCGAGTAGCCGCAGTACAATGTATGCCTCTCACCGAGTAGCCACTCTGCTGATCTCTCTTGCTCTACTATAAGCTATAGCAATAAATGCGAAGTGTGGCAACGTCCCTCGCGCAGGAGGGGGTAGGGCACCTTATATACTGGTGCCCAGCCGAATAAAGAAAGACTATAAGGTACGGTGATGTGACTTGCCCACTGCAAGACAACGCACGCCTCCGGCTTCTCGCTGACGCGGGTGCGGGAAGTCGTCGCGCCGTTCGGCAGATGGGACCTATCCACCTTGTCAGTGAGATAGGGTAGGCCCCTAGACATGTCCTGTCCCCTCTGTTAGTGACAGGACTTGACAGGCGCCTACCGCACTGTAGCCACGCTGTAGCGCGGATAATCACGCGCTCCGTAAGTTGAACCGCACGCCGGTACGGACGCAGGATACGCGGGATCCTTTGTCAGAACGACTCCATTGACTTCTGGCCCGAGTAGAATCACACTCCCTCTACTCGGACCAACTTCTCTACTCAGACGAACATAACTTCCTTGATTTCTCCTCTTGGCCATTGATGGATACAGCTGGATAGAAACCTACCGGGTAGCAAGTACCGGGTAGCCATCTACCCGGTCAAACAGCACCTTGACCTTACCTTTAGCACTTGCCTTACCCCTACTCGGGGGTAACCCCCCGACACTCACCTTGATTGAAACCGCTTCACACCCTGGCCGGTCCACCACGCCAATAGAACCTCAAGGATTTATGAGAGGTAGATTGGCAACTCCTAACTGAATCCCAAGGGGAGAGCATAGGTAGTTGGATGAGCCTTGATATGATCCTAGATGAATATCGTAGGAGTAGCCTTGATACAGTCCTAGGTACAAACCATAGGAGTAGCCTCACAAGAGGGGTACAAGGGCGAAGCCCGAAGTTCTCACTTCATCTCTAAACCTAGATCTAGCCACCGGGGTCCCTTATATAGTCTAGGGGGTAGGTGGGGGTCAAAAAGGGGCAAAATCCTCCAATTCTCGCACTCTGCAAGGGGCCGGCCCTTGAGGCCGTGTTGGGAAGAGGAGGCCGACCTGAGGCCAGGGTGGAGGCCGACTCCTTCCGATGGGTGGCCGGCCTGAGGCCAGGGTGGAGGCCTGCTCCTTCCGAGGGGTGGCCGGCCTGAGGCCAGGGTGGGAAGAGGAGGCCGACCTGAGGCCAGGGGAGGCCAGCCTGGCCGGGGGTTGAGGCCGGGACCCCTGTTTCTCCCCGTTCTTCCTCCTCTCTTCTCCTTTCTCGATGTCGTCTTCTTCTCCCTCCTTCCTTGCTTCTTGACCATCGTCTTGGGCATGTTCTTGAGCATCGCGGGCAACGTCTTCGGTCCATGGTGTGATCCAACCTATGCACGAAGAGGGGTATTTCATGAGGTAGCACATTGTTCACCAAGTCACCGGAAACATACGGAGATAGGAGTGAGTTCACCTTGTGGTGTATCGATGTGGTGCTTGGTGGAATAGGGTGGGCTGCATCACTATGCCACTAGCATCACATTCAATTTCAAATTCTCTATTAAAATTTGGTAGAATCAATAATGGGGCCGAAATCAACTTATTTTTCAAAGTATCAAAAGCAATATCTTGAGCAACCCCCCACTCGAAATTTACACCTTTCTTTGTCAAATCATTCAAAGGGGCAACAATAGTACTTAAATCTTTCACAAATCTTCTATTACAACCAGCTAGTCCATTAAAACTTCTTACTTGACTCACATTCATGGGAATTGACCAATTTTTAATTGCTTCACTTTTAGATTCATTCACTTCAATCCCATGGTTAGAAACAACATAACCAAGAAATATGACCTTATCTTTGCAAAAAGTGCACTTCTCTAAATTTCCATACAATTTATTTTCTCTTAGCACATGCAAAACTTGTCTAATATGATCAATGTGTTGAAGTTCATTGTGGCTATATATAAGAATATCATCAAAGTAAACAACCACAAATTTGCCAATAAAATTTCTCAAAACATGGTTCATTAATCTCATGAAAGTACTAGATGCATTAGTTAATCCAAATGGCATTACTAACCACTCATATAAACCAATTTTTTTAAAAGGCTGTTTTCCACTCATCCCCCTCTTTCATTCTTATTTGATGATAACCACTACGTAAATCAATTTTAGAAAAAATAGCACCACCACTTAATTCATCTAACATGTCTTCCAAACGTGGTATAGGATGACGATAATGAATAGGGATGTTGTTAATTGCTCTACAATCTACACACATGCGCCAAGTACCATCTTTCTTAGGAACCAAAATAACATGAACAACACAAGGGGATAGGCTTATTCGAATATAACCTTTATCAAGAAGATCTTGTACTTGTTTCTAAATTTCCTTTGTCTCTTAGGGATTTGTCCTATGGGGAGCTCGGTTTGGTAATGATGATCCAGGAATTAAATCAATTTGATGCTCAATCCCTCTCAATGGTGGCAGCCCTGGAGGTATTTCTTCTGGAAAAACATCATCAAAATCCTGCAAAACATTAGAGACACCAATAGAAAGAGGAGTCATGCCATTAGAAACTAAAATTTCCACCTTATGCATGAGCCACTATAGGTACTAAGGTAGGATCCTCTCCAAACTCTCTAAAGTCATCTTTGGTGGATAACATTGTCAAAAGGCTCACTCCCTTACTTTTAGCACTCGGCCTAGGCTTTTTTTCACCCACGGAATTTGTGTTTTCACTCTTATCAACCCTCTCACTCTCCTTTTCTAGATTCACTTCTGTTTTTTGTCTTGATTCATTCACAACCTGTTGTGGTGTCATAGGTCTCAAGATAATATCCTTATTATTCCAATTCAATTGGTATGTGTTTGATCTCCCATTGTGTGTAACCTTCCTGTCGAATTGCCAAGGTCTTCCAAGTAATAGGTGACAAACTGACATGGGAACCACATCACACTCAATTGTAACTTTGTATGGTCCAATCTGAAATTCCACTCTCACCACTTGGTATACTCTGATTTCTTCCTTTTCATTCAACCATTTAATATAATATGGGTGTGGGTGTGGACTATATCTCAATCTGAGTTTTGCACATAAATACTTGCTTGCTAAATTTCTGCAACTCCCTCCACCAATGATCACTTTACAAGCCATTTGAGGACCAACAATTTACTTGGTTTGGAATAGATTGCATCTTTGGCTCTCATCACTAGGAACAATACTCAATGCTTTGGTGCAAACAATGGTTGGGTAATTTGTAGCAAAAGCATTAACAGGACCATCATCATCATATGTATCCTCCTCATTAGGATCAGCATCATCGCTAGTCTCATATTCCTCATTAGCATTGATAACCATAATTTTCTTGTTAGGACAATCTCTCTTAAAGTGCCCTCTTCCTCCACAAGTATGGCATGTCATGTCTCTATTTCTTGCTGTTGATTGAGTAGAACCACTTCCACTAGCTGCTGGTTGGGCTGTTTTCTTTGCAGTGGTAATGCTTGTCTCGGGTTTAGTAGATGTACTAGCTCGAATTTGTGCGGCTTGAGGTGTTGGAGGTGTAAAAGCAGAAGATCTTGATGGGAAAATTCTCCTTGGAGCCATAGTAACCTCCTCGGCCAATCTCTTCTCTGCCTCCCTTGCTTGATGCAATAATTCTGTCATAGTGTTATATTGAACATGCCTCATAATGCATCTAATTTGAAACTTCAACCCTAAAAGAAATCTTTGCATTGTTTGCTCATTTGCTTCAACAACCCGAGCTCTTTGTAACACTAATTCAATCTCTTTGTAATATTGATCCACTGAATTTGTTCCTTGTTTCAAATGCTTTAATTTGTCATAGAGAGTCCTCATATAATTTGTTAGAACAAACCTAGCTGTCATGAGTTGCTTCATCTCAGCCCAAGTAGTAATTTCTGGTTGATTTTGTGTTTCCCTCATCCTTATGATGCCATCCCACCACAAGAGAGCATAACCATCAAATCTAGAAGATGCTAGCTTGATTTTCCTCTCATCAGTGTAATTATGCAATCTCCATAACTTCTCTATCTTCAATTCCAATATCAAGTACTCCTCAACATTATCATTATCACATGTGAGAGTAGGCACAAAGAATTTTGGTTTCCCAAGGCCATCCTCTTCACTATTGTTTTCAGCCAAAGGCATCCTTCGAGCAGAAAAATTCCCACGGCCTCCATATGCCATGGCTTGGCCATCATCAAGATCAGCACCTAAATTAGCATTGGGAGCTCTTTGTTGCAATTGTGTTGATATATTTGTAACTTCCCTTATGAGATTATTCATAGCCTCTTGGAGAACACACACTGAATCTTTAGTAGCTGCTTCCTTTTGTGCTTCTATTAACTCCTTTAAATCCTCTCTGAGTATATCATCATATTGCTCAATTTGCTTCTCAGTTCTTTGCTCAACTCTATTAGCAACTCCTCCTCGAAATGTATTGAAATCTGCCCATGTACATATATCCTCACCAGTCTTGGTCTTAGGCATCAAATCAGCTTCCTCCTTGTTATCCTGCACAAGATCAGTTTCACTTTGTGGTGCTCTCTCACAACTCACTCAAACCAGCAAAGAAGTGCTTCACTTACTGTTCCAAGGTGAATAGGGTTGACTTACCAATAAGAACCAATGAAAACTGTGTCAAGTGTGAGAAGAGAATAACCAGGCTCTCAAGTGTTACAATGCAAAACAGGGTATTTAGGTGGGGCTTGGTTGGGATTCCTAACAACACCAAAATAACAACTCCAATGCACTGCTTAATGTCATGAAAACACTAAAGGAACACACTCACTTTGGGAGACAACTGTGGCTTAGCAATTATATGGAAGTGTTATTGCAAGCACTAGAAAGACACTAGCAAATACTCTATGAAAACAGGCACAAGATTGCTCAAATGTCCACAAAATATCCAAGATGATAGGCTTCCACTGTTATAGTATGTCTTGGCCTCTTTTTGCTTTTTCTCTCTTTCTATTTTTTTGTACTTTTACTATTTTTCTCTATTTTTTTATTTTTCCAATGGCCTTTGAATCAACTAGGAGAAATGTAACGGAAATAACAGAAAGTGGACAGAAATTTGATCAAATTGAGCATCCTGTAGAGCAATAAAACAGCTAGTCTTTGGGTTTTGGGGACCTAAATTTGTTGTAGAATGGCTGTGGCTAGGGCTTATCAAAGATCAGAACAGAAACCTAGAGATGAAACAGGGAAATAAAAAAGAAAATCTAAGAAAAACAAAAGAAAAACGAGGTAAAACGGCCCACGACAGAGTTTTTGCACTGCGGCAGAGAAATTGCGCGAATCACTGTCGCGGCAAAGCGGGCGGGTGTGCTGTGGTGTGTGGTGTAACGGGCGCGGTACGGGTTTTATGCGTGCGCACAAGCAATCCGAGTACGAATGGGAGCGGGTGGTGGCGGCAGCGCTTTTGCGCAAACGTGTGCCGCGGAAGACTCGGAGTTCGAGTGCGGCTAGGAGCGGGGTTGCGCGTGGTAAGGAATTTCGGGACTGGTGGGCGATTTGGTAAGTCGAATCCGAGTGCGGCAAGGATACGGCGGCGGCAGAAAATTGCTAAAACGCGTGCCACGGTAGAGCGGATTGCAATCCGATTTATGCAAGGAACCCGATATCAATTTTTTTTTGGAGCAAGCTAGGCGATCCACAAGAGAGTTTTTAGGCTCAAGTACCGTGGTAGATGTTAAGGAGTATTAGTATAGGTATAGGAGTCCAATTCGTATTAGCCTAGATTACTTCTATCCCAAGTCATATGTAATATATATATGCCCCATGGGCTGTCAATATAGACAAGTTGCATATTCCTAACATGGTATCAGAGCTAGGTTAGGGCTCCCGCACGCGCAACTCGTGCGATTTTTCTTTTTCTCTTCAGCCGCCCGCGTACAGCTCGTATCGAGCTTCTCCGGTTGCTGCTTTCCGGCCGTTTCCGTTGGCTGGCCGCTGGTTCCTGGCCGTCACATCCTCCCTCGGCCTCCGCGGCCGCCGCCGTCAAGTCGCCGCCGTCCGCATCGGGCCGCCGCCGTTGCATTGGGTCGCCGTCATGCTCTGCCACTTCTGTCCGCGGCCTCCTGGTTTCCGGGCGCGTCCTCGCTCCCGTCCGCTACTTTCCGGCCGCTGGTTCCTGGCCGTCTCCCGTTCGATTGGTTCTCGTGTTGTGCAAATCTCTTGGCTTCGTGAGTCTGATCCGTGCCTCCGGGTTGTGCGTTCTTTCCAACTCGCACCAGCCTGTGCAGGCCCGATCCGTGCACGTTGACTCTAATCCGTTCTATCCTATTCAAAAAAAAAGTGTGTCGTGGTGCGCTGCTAGCACGTCCGTGGCCCACTCCCTCCAGGCCCATCCCTTGGTCTGTACGGATGTTGTTTCTGCTCAGGTTGCTCCTTTTCCGTTCTTCATCCAATCGTGAGTCAAAAAAAAAGTTCAATTCATCATGTGCTAGCGTTATGTCTTATCATTGTTTGGCTGTTTTTTCTTAATACGTGTCATTTGGTCCTCGCTACCATGATTCACTTCCTCTGTCGCGCCACCATTAGTCTCTCCTTTTTCCCCCTAGTTTTCTATATTTCCGCTGCGTCCACCAGATCTATTGTTTCTTTTTGTTTTTCTTATGTCATGAGAGTCTACCATACTTTTACTTGTTGGCCTCCTTTTCTCGGTCCTTTTGTGGCCTCCTATTCTCGGTTCTTTTGTGGCCTCCTATTCTCGGTCCTTTTGTGGCCTCGGTCCGTTTGTCGCCTTCTATTCTAGGTCCGTTTGTGGCCTCCCATTCCGGTCCTTTTGTGGCCTCTTCTTATTGGTACTTTTGTGGCCTCGGTCCTTTTGTGGCCTCCTATTCTTGGTCCTTTTGTGGACTCCTTTTCTCGGTTCTGGTCCTTCTATGGGATTTTTGTGGCCTCATTTTGCATTGTCATTGATTTACGCACATTCTTTCGCCGTTGGACTTCTTATGTCGTGGGCTTTTTGTGCTATGATCGTTTGTGGCATGCTCTTCTCTTGATCGAATATCGGTCTCTGTCGGTCTCATTGTTCGATCGACTCTATTCGCTCTTCGTTCTGGCTTGATTCTACAGGTTTTGAAGACTCTTCATGCTACAAGACACTTTCAAGACGTGGATTCTGGATTATCATTTTGTTTTCTAGTGTACACTTCTTCAAATGCAATGATATTGCATACGCTTTGCATTTGAGGGGGGTGTTAAGGAGTATTAGTATAGGTATAGGAGTCCAATTCGTATTAGTCTAGGTTACTTCTATCCCAAGTCATATGTAATATATATATGCCCCATGGGCTATCAATATAGACAAGTTGCATATTCCTAACAGTAGAATCAAACCTAAACTTGAGGAATCAAGAAGCAACTTGCAACACTATTATTTTTGTTGAGATTTTCGGTATAGAAACAAAAGGAAACTAGATGAACCCTAATAGATAAAAACAAAAAAACAGAAAGACAGAAACACAAATCAACAAGAAGCAGCAACTAGTAGATGCAAATTTTTGGTGTTGATGTAGGCTCTAGCAATGAACTAAACAACTATTTTTTTATGGCTTTTTCTGGGTAGGAATAAAAACAACTAAAACTAGGGATAACTTTGCTCACCGAGTAAACCTAAGAATCTGATACCAAGATGATATGGGGTGGCTCAATCTTCTCAATGAGCTTCTCTCTCTTTTTGTGGATTTTCTGGATTTTGTGATAACTA
Source organism: Alopecurus myosuroides (assembly GCA_028641055.1). Taxonomy (NCBI): domain Eukaryota; kingdom Viridiplantae; phylum Streptophyta; class Magnoliopsida; order Poales; family Poaceae; genus Alopecurus; species Alopecurus myosuroides. The sequence continues at coordinate 335,346,664 of CM054058.1, forward strand.
GTGCTACAGTGAGACCTCTCACTTGGATGACCCCTGTTGCCAAATGCAACAACAATCGAGCCCTTTGGATATTCTCAACTACACACTCTTGCACAAGTAATCAAAGATTACAAGTGGTCCTGTATCCCCCTATTCCAAATGAAATAACAAGATATCACACAACTTTGACGTGGTAATACTTCAAGATGAATGCTTAGCAGCAATACAATCTCAAGGCTAGGGTTTCTTTGGTTTAAAATTGTTCTGTCTCCTCAACTCACAGGAGGGGATATTATATAGGTGGTAGGTGCGGCCACAAGGGGTGCCTTGCGCAAGCCCCCACCTCTACTAGGACTAGGACTCCTACTAGGGCTAGGAATCCGACTTGGACTCTAAGAGAAGATATAAACTGACCCACCATTAAGGGGTACAGCCATTATGTTATACAGATACCTTCTTGTAGTAGGATTTGTATAGGGCGCATAGAGCTTCTAGGGTGCGCCCCCCCTTGTTATTTCTCCCTTATAGTGTGGAATAACAAACCATGGTTGTTTTCCAAACTTGCATGATTGTTTTCACCATCTTGAACTCTTGTTTTCACCATGGTAGTCTTGTTTTGACCATCTTGTATGTTTGTTTTCACCATGGTACACTTGTTTTCACCACTTGTAGTCTTGTTTTCCATCAACTCCATCTTGTTTTCCAGCTCCTCTTGGTTGTTTTCACCCATCATGCTTATGTTATCAATAACCCTGATCATACATAAATGCATAGACTTAGGTATTATAAAGTTCTCATAATCAGAAACATCATAATCAATAAGGAGTGTATTTACTTGTTGTTACATGAGCTTGGACTTTGATCTTGTCATAGGGCCAAGTCTCACTTCATCTTGTTTAACTGGCAATGTACTAGGGATGTCCTCATCAGGGAGGATGATGAGGACATCCCTAGCTATTCACCTATTGTTACACATGATGATGTTGCTATTCAAGATAATGAAGTAAGGATTGGTCCCATGACAGGATCAAGGACCAAACTATTAGAACAACATGTGAATTCACTCCTACTTGAGTATAATATTTATAATTGTGAGAAATTTATACTACCTAAATCTATGCATCTATGTATGATCAGGTTTATTGATAACACAAGCATGATTGGAGGAGAACATCAAGAGGAGCTGGAAAACAAGGCCACCATGGTGAAAACAAGCATAGAAGATGGTGAAAACAATGTTACCATGGTGAAAACAAAAATGGAAGATGGTGAAAACAAGAGTACAAGTGTGGAAAACAACTACGAGCTTGTTAATCCACACTAGGAGATAGTGAAAACAAGAGGAGGGCGCCCACAATGGATATCAATGCGCCACATAGAGTCCTATTTTTAGTAGATATGGTTTGTATACCATTATGGCCGCACCCCTTAATGGTGGGTCGGTTTGTATCAAGTTGCGTCGGTTGGGTTGAGTCCAAACCCAACCATATAGTCCAACATTGAGTCCTATTCGGGTTGAGGTTGGTGCTTGCGCAGGTATGCCTTGTGGCCGCACCATACCCCCCCTTAAATAGCTAGGATCCAATGATGCGGAGGGTTACTCCTAGATTGGCCCGATCTTCACGAATCGACGAAGAACGACAAGAACACACGAAGAACATGAATAACACGAGATAGGGAAACGAGGGGGAATCGTGGGAAAACGTCGGAAAACACAAAGGGGGATAAATAGCGAGAACCGAAAGATCCCAAACCTCCCATCAACTAAACCCCGAGGGCCGCCTACAGAACGATCGATCCAAGTAAACTCACCTTGATACAAACCGTTTCACACCCGTAGCCGGTCCACTACGCCAATAGAACCTCAAGGATTTACGCGAGGAAGATTGGATAACTCTTGACTGAAACCCAAGTGGAGAGGACAAGTAGTTGGGTGAATCTAGATACGGTCCTAGATGAAGTCGTAGGAGTAGCCTTGATACGTTGCTAGGTACACACCGTAGGAGTAGCCTCAAAGAGGGATACAAAGGAGCAAAGCTCAATGTTCTAATTTCAACTCTAACCCTAGATCTGAGATTGGGGAGTCTATTTATAGTCTAGTGCCAAGTGGCTAGGTGGGAGGAGGAGATACAAGGGTCAAGGCCCGAAAGTTGGCATGCAGGCCGCTCAGGAGCGGAGGATCCGGTGGGGTTCCGGTGGGGGCTCCGCTCTTGTCGCATCGAACAGGTTTCCGGCGGAGGTAGCACCGGAGGCTCCGCCTCCAGGGTCGGACCACCGGAGGCTCTGGTGTTGGCTCCGGAGGAAGCTCCGCTCTTATCGAACAGAAGGGGGTTTGGGCGGAGGTGGCACCAGAGGCTCCGCGGCCTGGAGCCAGGCGGAGGCTCCGGTGGGTTCACCGGAGGTTCCGGCCACCTGGGGCTTCTCGCCTTCGTCTTCTTGCGCCGGTCCTTCTCGGTCACCTTCTGCGTCTTCTTGGGCAACTCTTTGAGCATCGTTTTGGGGGTCCATGGTGGGGTCACACCTGAGCACACAAAGGGCATTTCCATGAGGTAGCGCACCATTTGCCATGTCACCGAAAGCGTGTAGCAAGAGGAGTGAATTCACCTTGTCATGTATGGCCTTTTCTCGTGATCTTGTCATTGGTGCACTTGGTGGAATTGGGTGGGCTGCATCATCTCCCCCCCCCCTTGAAAAAGAGTCGACCTCGACTCGCCGTTGTTTTCATCACTTGGGTATCCATGGAAGGGAGATATGTCCTTGACATTGAAGGAGTTGTGGACGAGGTACTTGGATTGTGGTAAGCCAAGCTTGTAGGCGTTGTTGTTGATGCGCCTGACGATCTTGAAAGGTCCGTCGCCTATTGGCTTGAGCTTGCAGTTGCGCTCTTGGGGAAAACGGTCCTTGCGCGAGTGTAGCCAAACGAGGTCACCTTCTTGGAAGACCATTGGCTTCTTGTTCTTGTTCATGACGGAGGCTCGATGCTCGGAATGTTTCGCAAGCGTAGCTCTTGTGGATTCATGTAGCTTGTTGATGTAGTCGGTGCGCTTGTCAATGTCCATGTTGGTTTGCTCGCGGAGAGGCAAAGGTAGTATGTCAAGAGCGGTGTTGGGGTTGAAGCCGTAGACAATCTCGAAGGGGCTTCTCTTGGTAGCTTGGTGTAGTGCTTGATTGTAGTCGAACTCGGCATGTGGGATGTATTCCTCCCAATTCTTTATGTTGGGCTTGATCAACGCTCGAAGGAGTGAAGATAGTGTGTGGTTGACCACCTCGGTTTGTCCATTCGTTTGTGGGTGGTAGGCGATGGAGAAGAGTAGCTTGACGCCGTGCTTGGACATCAATGTCTTCCAAAAGTATGAGGTGAACTTGATATCCCGATCCGACACAATTGAAGTGGGCACATCATGTAGATGCACAATTTCCTTGAAAAACAAGGTAGCAACATGTGAAGCATCATCGGTTCGGTTGCAACGAATGAAATGTGCCATTTTTGAAAAACGATCAACAACTAAAAAAATGGAGTCCATATTGGTTTTAGTTCGTGGGAGTCCTAGCACAAAATCCATACTAACATCACTCCAAGGTGCATGTGGAATAGGCAATGGCAAGTAAAGACCATGAGGGTTGGAAGTAGACTTAGCTTGGAGGCATGTAGAACATCTCTTGACGTGTCTTTCCACCTAGGTGCTTCATCTTGGGCCAATAGTAGTGATTTGAGAGCATGGAATAGGTCTTGTCGCGTCCGAAGTGTCCCATGAGACCTCCTTCATGTGATTCCTTCAATAACAACAAACGAAGAGAGGACTCGGTAGTACACAATTTGTTAGATTTAAACAAGAAACCTTTGTGAAGATAGTAGTCATCAATAACTCGGTTAGGCAAGCATTTCTTAAAGATAGGACCAAAGAAAACATCAGAAGTATATAAGTCTTTGATCTCATCCGAACCAATCACATTGATGTCAAGGCATGTAAGAGGACACTCTTTTCTAGACAAGGCATCCACTACCACATTGACATAAGGAAAAGATTCAATGAATTCTACCCATTTAGCATGCCTTTTTTTCAAATTAGCTTGACTTTTCAAGTACTTCAATGATTCGTGATCGGAATGAATGACAAATTCTTTAGGCCAAAGGTAGTGTTGCCAAACTTCTAACACTCTAACCAAAGCAAATAGTTCCTTATCATATATTGGGTAATTGAGTTTAGCGCCATATAGTTTTTCACTATGATAAGCAATGGGAGGTCCATTTTGCATGAGAACGCCACCAATTCCTATACCACTAGCATCACACTCAATCCCAAAAGTTTTATCAAAATCCGGCAAGACAAGCAAAGGAGCTTCGATCAAACATTTCTTAAGTGTGTCAAATGCTATTTGTTGCGCGTTGCCCCGAACAAAAGGTACATTCTTTTTGGTAAGTTCATTCAAAGGGCAAGCACTTGTTGAAAAATCTTTGACAAAGCGGCGATAGAAACCGGCAAGGCCATGGAAGCGCCTTATCTCACCCACGGAAGTAGGGTTGGGCCAATTCCTAATTGCCTCGATTTTCTTGTTGTCGACTTCAATACCATTGGAAGAGATCACAAATCCCAAGAAAACAAGCTTGTTGGTGCAAAAATTGCATTTGGAAAGATTGGCAAAAAGTTTTGCTTTTCGAAGGGCCAACAATACTTGTGAAACATGATCAAGATGATCTTCCAAAGACTTGCTATAAATGAGAATGTCGTCGAAGTAAACCACAACAAATTTTCCAATAAGAGGATGTAAGACTTCGTTCATGAGGCGCATAAATGTCAAAGGAGCATTGGAAAGACCAAAAGGCATGACAAGCCATTCATACAAGCCAAGTTTTGTTTTGAATGCCGTTTTCCATTCATCACCTATACTCATGCGAATTTGATGGTAACCACTTTTAAGATCAATTTTGGAAAAGATAGTAGCACCACTCAATTCATCAAGCATGTCATCAAGCCTAGGAATAGGGTGTCTATATCTAACGGTGATAGCATTGATAGGTCGGCAATCCATACACATGCGGGAAGTAGAATCTTGCTTTGGAATAAGGATAACCGGCACGACACAAGGGCTAAGAGATTCGCGGATAAAACCTTTCTCGAGTAGTTCTTGAATTTGGCGCTCAATATCCTTAGTATCCTCGGGGTTGGTACGGTAAGGAGCGCGGTTTCGGAGGGGCGCGCCTGGGATGAGGTCAATGCGGTGCTCGATTCCTCGTAGAGGAGGAAGGCCCGGAGGGAGTTCATCGGGAAAGACGTCCTCAAATTCCTGCAACAAAGGCAACAAAGGTGGAGGAAAATTTGTCATGTCGTTAGTTTCAAGTGCTTGCCCTTTGCACACAAGGACAAAGTGGAGGATTGATGGGTCATCTCGTAACTCTCACATCTCCCTTTTGGTGGCAAGTAAGGCAAGGCCTTTGGGAACACTCGAAGTTTTTCCACTCATATTTGGCTTGTGGCTCTCACTCTTTTTTTGGTGGGTCACTCTCTCACCACTCATCTCACGAGACTTGAGCTCTTCTTGTTTACGTGCAAGAGTATTGGCATTGTCGGTAATCACTTGTCTAGGAGACATGGGACAAAGCACAAAGGTCTTGTTATTCCACTTGAAGCTATAGTGATTGGTACGCCCATCATGAATAGCACTCTTGTCATATTACCAAGGTCGTCCAAGTAGAAGATGACACACGGTCATAGGAACAATGTCACACTCCACCGTGTCTTCATAGGGAACAATCTTGATGTGCACGGAAACCATATGTTGAATCTTGAAAGTTCCGGAGTCATTAAGCCATTGGACATGGTATGGATGAGGATGTTGCTTGTAGGTCAATTGGAGTTTGTCGCAAAGCTCTTTGCTAGCTAAGTTTTGGCAACTTCCACCATCGATGATCACCTTGATTGATTTGCCATTGATACCGGCTCTAGTTTGAAAGAGATTGCACCGTTGATCATGCTCATCTTGAGGAGAAGTAGTAAGGACTCTTGTCACCAGTAGCGATGGATTCTTGTCCTCATCGCAATGGACACTTTCTTCATCATCATTGGGCACGTCCAAGGAGTTGAGATCAACTTGAGCAAGGCATAGTATTCGCCCTCACTCATGGAATCACGTTCACCATCGTGGTTAACAATCATTATCATCTTGTTGGAACACTCGAAGGACTTGTGGGCACTTCCACCCCATTTGAAGCAAGTTATAGTGCCTGACTTGACTTGAGGAGCACTCGAGGAGGTGGTGGGAGGCACTTGTTTCTTGAACGGTTGTGGAGACTTGTTGGGAGCACTAGAAGCTCTATAAGTGGTCTTGTTGTTGGTTGGTGTAGTCACTTGTGTCATTGGAGACGAAGTAGAAGAAGGTCTTGAGGCAAAGAAAGCCTTTTGCTTGTTGTGCTTGAGATCTTCCGCAATTTGACGTTCGGCCTTGAGAGCTCGATGGACAAGGGCCACAATGTTGTCATATGGTTGATACTCGACGATCTTTCTTATAGGATAGTTGAGGCCATTGAGGAAACGGGCCATTGTTTGCTCCTGAGATTCCATCACATGAGCTCGTATCTCGTAACTCATCAACATACTTCAAACCTTGACGAAGTTCTTGAAGCTTCTTGAAGAGGTCACGCTTGTAGTGTGGAGGAACAAACCTAGCATGCATGAATTCCTTCATCTCATTCCAAGTGGCAATAGGAGCAATGCGGTTGCGGACTCTTTCGTCTTGGAGACTGATAAGGGGTTTCCCGATCTTCTCGATGAACTCACACGATAACAAGGATCTGATAACTTGTGTCTCTCCGCGAACTCTCCGGCTAATTCCTGATGCCAATTGCAGCAGCAACCAATCCCTTGGATATTCGTAGATCCACACACTTGCACGAGCAGCCACTGACTACTAGTGGTCCTGTATCAACTAATTCCCAGTGGAATAGTGGATAACACGCAAAACTTGCAATATGAATTCCTGATGAATGCTACAAGCAATCAACAATGGAGTTTCTAGGGTTTTATGAATAAAGGTAGTCCAACCTTTCACACGCAGGTGAAGAGGTATATAAGAGGGGCTAGGGGGTGCGGCCACACCTTTGGATGCGCAAGCACAGACCTAGACCCACTAGGACTCGAACCAGACTAGGTTTGGACTCGGACTAAGGGATACAAACCGACCCACAAGGGGGTGCGGCCAAACCAGCCACGCAGGGCCCTTATTGGACTCGTGGGAGGACTCTCTCCCAACCATAGACAGCCTCTTATGTTTGGAGAGAAATATCCTTAGGCGCAGGGGGCTTCTCTCCTAACCATAGACAGTCTCTTATGTTTGGAGAGAACATAAACAGACCAAAACCTTCATTCTTCCTCCTCCTTCTCCCTTGGGCTTGCATGATCATCTTCCTCCATGAGTGCTCCAATGTTTTGCTCCATGATTCCATGCTCCTTGCCTCCCATAATGTTTGTGTTATCAATAACCTGAATCATACATAAGTGTAGGGATTTAGGTAGTATAAAATTCTCATAAGAACAAACATCATAATTTAAAAGGAGTGAGTTCACCTGCTGTTCTAATAGTTTAGTTCTTGATCTTGTCATTGGACCAATTCTAACTTCATCATGCTTCTCTTGAAAAGCAACATCATCATCAATAGGAGGAATAACAAATGTGTCAGGGATGTCCTCATCATCCTCCCCCCCCCTTGAAAAGGCGTCGACCTCGACGCATCAAGGTCATCTCCATGGTATGGTGAAAGATCAACAACATTGAACGAATGACTCACACCAAACTCATCACCAGGAAGATCAATTGTGTATGCATTATCATTAATCTTGTGAAGCACTTTATAAGGACCAGCACCACGGGGCATCAACTTGGACTTGCACAATTGGGGAAACCTATCCTTGCGAAAATTAACCCACACCAAATCCCCGGGCTGAAAAAGTACCTCCTTCCTCTTCTTGTTTCTCCTTTCAGCCACATGCCTTCCTGTTTTCTCAATTGCTTCCTTGGTCTTCTCATGGATCTTCTTAACATAATCAGCTCGCTTTGAAGCCTCCATAGTAACTCTGTCACCCACAGGAAGTGGCAGTAAATCAAGTGGTGTTATGGGTTTGAAACCATATACCACCTCAAACGGGCATAGCTGAGTGGTAGAATGCACAGCCCTGTTGTATGCAAACTCAACATGAGGCAAACACTCCTCCCACTCCCGCAGGTTCTTTTTAATCATGGCTCGCAGCAATGTGGATAATGTGCGATTCACCACCTCCGTTTGTCCATCAGTTTGGGGGTGACAAGTAGTGGAAAACAACAGTTTTGTTCCCAGCTTCCCCCAAAGTGTCTTCCAGAAATAGCTCATGAACTTGACATCACGATCAGAAACAATAGTCTTGGGTACTCCATGTAATCTCACTATGTCCCTGAAAAACAGATTAGCAACATGCGACGCATCGTCGCTCTTGTGGCATGCAATAAAATGTGACATTTTAGAGAATCTATCAACTACCACAAATATTGAATCATGTCCTCTTTTAGTCCTAGGCAATCCTAACACAAAATCCATACTAATGTCTTGCCAAGGTGTAGTAGGTGCAGGAAGAGGAGTATATAAACCATGAGGTTTCAGTTTTGACTTAGCCTTGTTGCAAGTGATGCAACGTCTCACAAACCTCTCAACATCTCTTCTCATACGTGGCCAATAGAAGTGATCAGCCAACATCATCAATGTTTTCTCCCTCTCAAAGTGTCCCATTAAACCACCACTGTGTGATTCCTGCAACAAGAACAAACGCAAGGACGACTCGGGCACACATAATTTGTTAGCTCTAAACAAATATCCATCATGCAAATGAAATTTATCCCATGCTTTCACAGTAGTACAATGTGCATATGCATGTTTAAAATCATTATCTTGAGCATACAAATCCTTAACACTCTCCAAACCAGGAACTTTCACATCCAATTGAGTTAATAGCATACTTTTCCTAGAGAGAGCATCAGCAACAACATTATCTTTGCCTTTCTTATATTTAATTATGTATGGGAATGACTCAATGAATTCAACCCACTTAGCATGTCTTTTATTAAGGCTAGATTGGCTCTTTAAAAATCTCAATGCTTCATGATCAGAATGTATGATAAATTCTTTTGGCCACAAATAATGTTTCCAAACCTCAAGAACTCTAACAAGTGCATACAATTCTTTATCATAAACAGAATAGTTCAATTGGGCACCATGCAATTTCTCAGAAAAATAAGCAACAGGTTTATTTTCTTGCATAAGCACACCACCAATACCAATACCACTTGCATCACACTCAATTTCGAATTGTTTGTTGAAATTAGGCAATATTAACAATGGTGCCGAAATCAATTTGTTCTTAATCTCATCAAAAGCAATATCTTGTTCTACCCCCCATATAAAATCAACACCCTTCTTAGTTAAATCATTCAAAGGTGCAGCAAGAGTACTAAAATCCTTGACAAATCTTCTATAGAAACCAGCCAATCCATTAAAACTTCTCACTTGACTAACATTAGTTGGAATAGGCCAATTCTTAATAGCTTCAATTTTAGATTCATCAACTTCAATGCCATGTTTAGATACAACATATCCCAGAAAAATGACCTTGTCTTTGCAAAAAGAACATTTAGCAAGATTACCATATAATTGATTTGCTCTTAAAACATGCAAGACTTGTCTAATGTGATCAACATGCTCAGTTTCATTGTGGCTATATATGAGAATATCATCAAAATAAACCACCACAAATTTTCCAATGAACTCTCTCAAAACATGGTTCATAAGTCTCATGAAAGTACTAGGTGCATTAGTTAAACCAAAAGGCATCACTAACCATTCATATAAACCAAATTTAGTTTTGAAAGCAGTTTTCCATTCATCCCCTTCTTTCATTCTAATTTGATGGTAACCACTACGCAAATCAATTTTAGAGAACACAGCAGCACCACTTAATTCATCTAACATGTCCTCCAAACAAGGTATAGGATGACGATAACGAATAGTGATGTTGTTAATGGCTCTACAATCAACACACATGCGCCAAGTACCATCTTTCTTAGGCACTAAAATAACAGGAACAACACATGGAGATAAGCTAATACGAATATAACCTTTGTCGAGTAGCTCCTGCACTTGTTTCTGAATTTCCTTGGTTTCTTGGGGATTAGTCCTGTAAGGGGCTCGGTTTGGCAATGTTGCTCCAGGGATTAAATCAATCTGATGCTCAATGCCACGCAATGGTGGCAGCCCTGCTGGTACCTCTTCTGGAAAAACATCATCAAAATGCTGCAACACATGAGAAACACCAAGAGGAATAGGGGTCATGTCAGAAGAAACCAAAATTTCTCCCTTGTGCATGAGCACTATAGGAAGCATAGTAGGGTCCTCTCCAAACTCTCTCAAATCCTCTTTGGTGGCTAGCATACATAATAGGTTCACTCCCTCACTTTTATTTTTACCACTCAGCTTATTTTTGTCACTCATAGAAGAAGTACTTTCTTGTTTTTCTCTCTCACTCTCAGTTTCTAAATTCACTTCAGTTTTTTTACGAGACTCATTTACAATTTGCTGTGGTGTCATAGGTCTCAAAATAATATCCTTCCCATGCCAATTCAACTGGTAGGTGTTTGCTCTCCCATTATGTGTAACATTCCTGTCAAACTGCCATGGTCTTCCAAGCAACATGTGACAAACAGACATAGGCACAACATCACATTCAATGGTATCAGTATAGGGCCCAATCTGAAACTCAACTCTCACCATGTAGCTCACCTTCATCTCTCCTTTATCACTCAGCCACTGTATATAATAAGGATGAGGGTGTGGAATATATTTCAATTTCAGCTTTGCACATAGGTCTTTACTAGCAAGATTTCTGCAACTCCCTCCATCAATAATAACTTTGCAAGCCATTTTAGGACCTACAATTGCCTTGGTTTGGAAAAGATTGCACCTCTGATTTTCTGGAGAAGGAATAACACTCAAAGCAGCAGCTTTTTGGGAGCAAACAATAGTTGGGTAATGTGTAGCATAAGCATCCAAAGGACCTCCTTGCTCATCACAATCATCCTCCTCATTAGGATCAGCATCATCTCCAGTTTCATACTCATTTTCTTCATTAACAAGCATGATCTTTTTATTTGGGCATTCCCTCTTAAAGTGGCCTTTTCCACCACAAGTATGACAAGACATATCTCTATTTCGAGCTGTGGAAGAAGTGGATCCACTAGCACTTGCTGCTGGTTGCACTTGCCTCCTAGAGGTGGAGGGTGTGCTCTCGGCCTTGGGTGTAGAAACCCCACGGCTAGGTGCTGGCTGTGATGATGGAGAAGAAAAATTATTATTTCGAGGTGAAAACAGCCTTCTAGCACTCAATTTTGCCTCTTCAGCCAGCTGTGCTTCTGCCTCCTTTGCATGATCTAACAATTCATTCATATCATTATATTGTAGGTGCCTCACAATGCTTCTGATTTTAAATTGCAAACCTGAGAGAAAACGTTGCATAGTATGTTCTGGTTCTTCTCTCACTTTAGCCCTTTGAAGAATCAACTCCATCTCTCTATAATAAGCATCAACAGATAATGTACCTTGCTTCAATTGCTGCAACTTATCATATAATGTTCTCACATAATTCTTTGGCACAAATCTGCCCCTCATGAGTTGCTTCATAGTAGCCCAAGTAATCACTTCAGGATCACCATTTTCTGCCCTCAGTTTGGTAATATTATCCCACCACAATAGAGCATAACCATCAAAACTAGAAGAAGCCAATTTAATCTTCCTATCCTCAGTGTACTCATGCAATCTCCATAGCTTCTCAATTTTCAGCTCCCACATCAAATATTCCTCAACATCATCATGATCAAAAGAGAAAGGAGGAATAGAAAATTTTGGCTTGCCCAAACCATCGTCTTCTCTAGTATTATTTGGAGCTTGTACTCTTCTAGCATGAAAATCCCCACGGCCATGATAAGCTTGCACTCGGCCTGGTTCCCAATCATCATGATCTCTGTGCTCTAATTGAGTAGTCAATTGTGTGATTTGCCAAGTCAAATTGGTGAGAGATTCTTGCATAATATCAACAGATTCTTGAGAAGCAGCTTTCTCAATTTTAATATCCATTTGCTGTAAATCCCTCCTCAAATTCTCATCATAGGCATCAAGCTTTTTATCCATTCGGGTGGCTACCACTTCATCATATTCATCAAGATTGTAATCAATTCTTGAGCTGATCATATCTCTAAATTTGGAGAAATCTCCCCAAGTAAGAGGATCCTCCAAAGTCTTCTTAGCAGCAGCCTCAGTAGGTTTCCCAGCATTCTTGTCCACCTGCACATTACTAGCCAAAGAGGAATTGTCCATGGATTAATGTGTTAGTGAAAACAAAAATATAGGATGTGGTGTTCTCTCACAACTCACTCAAAACACCAAAGCAATGAGGTTAACTTACTGTTCCAAAGTGAATAGCAATACTTACCACAAGCAACAGTAGTACTATGGCTTGGTGTGAATAAAAGAATACCCAGGGATTTTAGCTAACACAAGGCAAAGCAGGATATATAGTGGGGCTTGGTATGGATACCTAACAACACCAATAACAAGTCCTATTTGCTGTTTGTGATGACTGAAAAATAGCACCTAGGAAACACACACCAAAGTGGAGACAAATGTGGCAATGCAATTATATGGATGGGAATATTGCAGTGCTCTGGAAAGACAATAGCTATGCTCCAATTTATCACAGGCACAAGATTGCTCAATGGAAAATGTCAATATAGTAGTGTGAAAACAGCTCCAAGAACAATATAGCAATAGATCAATAGGCCTTTTTCTCTTTTCACAATTCTGTTTTTCTCTTTTTGTTTTTTTTTGTACTTTTATAACTGGCCAAAAATAACTAGGAGCAAAAATAAGCACACAATTATCAATGTGACACAAAGTATGTGATGATGAGCAGCCTGGAATGAGCAAATAAGTAGCTATTCTTTGTGGGAAAGGTACCTAATAATTGCTTTAGATAGGCCGTAGCTATGGTTCACAAAGATAAGAAACGAAAACCTAAAGAAATTGTAGAAGAAAACTAAAAAGAAAAGAAGAACTAGAGCTAGTAGAACTCACGGCAGGAAACGGGCCAGTTTTCTGCCCATGGCAGCCTGCCGTGGCAGCAAAACGCGCTGAAACCCTGCCGTACGGCAGCGCGCGGGTGTGAAGTGGCCGCGGCAGCAAAACGCGCCAAACGCGTGCCGCGGCAGCGCGCGGCCCTCGCGTGGTAAGCGCGCAACAGGGCTCGGGGGCGGATTGGTAAGGCGCGGCTGGCCGAAACCTAGTGCGGGTAGGAGAGGGGCGGCGGCAGGGAAACGAACGTTTTTCGGCCGCGGCACAGATTCGAGTCCAACTCGGATTGGCTCCCAAACCCCACACGATTGGAAATTGGAGGGGGATTTTCGGTGGACTCCAAGGAAGAACACGAAGAACCAAGAACCCTAACCCTAGATTGACTAAAACAAGACACAAAAAGAGAAAAGAAACGCAAAGATCAAACACAAAACAGCAACTAGAAGGTGAAATTGGTGATGATCTACGGCTAGGCAACAACTACTCCTGTTTTTTGTGGCTGTTTTTCGGTGGATAGGTAATGAAAACAAACTAATCTACAAGAACACGATAGCTCACCGAGTTAACCTGTAAATCTGATACCAAGATGATAAGGGGTTGCCCGATCTTCTCGATGAACTCACACGATAACAAGGATCTGATAACTTGTGTCTCTCCGCGAACTCTCCGGCTAATTCCTGATGCCAATTGCAGCAGCAACCAATCCCTTGGATATTCGTAGATCCACACACTTGCACGAGCAGCCACTGACTACTAGTGGTCCTATATCAACTAATTCCCAGTGGAATAGTGGATAACACGCAAAACTTGCAATATGAATTCCTGATGAATGCTACAAGCAATCAACAATGGAGTTTCTAGGGTTTTATGAATAAAGGTAGTCCAACCTTTCACACGCAGGTGAAGAGGTATATAAGAGGGGCTAGGGGGTGCGGCCACACCTTTGGATGCGCAAGCACAGACCTAGACCCACTAGGACTCGAACCAGACTAGGTTTGGACTCGGACTAAGGGATACAAACCGACCCACAAGGGGGTGCGGCCAAACCAGCCACGCAGGGCCCTTATTGGACTCGTGGGAGGACTCTCTCCCAACCATAGACAACCTCTTATGTTTGGAGAGAAATATCCTTAGGCGCATGGGGCTTCTCTCCTAACCATAGACAGTCTCTTATGTTTGGAGAGAACATAAACAGACCAAAACCTTCATTCTTCCTCCTCCTCTCCCTTGGGCTTGCATGATCATCTTCCTCCATGAGTGCTCCAATGTTTTGCTCCATGATTCCATGCTCCTTGCCTCCCATAATGTTTGTGTTATCAATAACCTGAATCATAAATAAGTGTAGGGATTTAGGTAGTATAAAATTATCATAAGAACAAACATCATAATTTAAAAGGAGTGAGTTCACCTGCTGTTCTAATAGTTTAGTTCTTGATCTTGTCATTGGACCAATTCTAACTTCATCATGCTTCTCTTGAACAGAAACATCATCATCAATAGGAGGAATAACAAATGTGTCAGGGATGTCCTCATCAGAGACGGTCCCACCATAAGAGTGCATAGCCTTCGAATTCCAAAGATGCCAAGGCAACCATTTTCTAGTCGGTGAAGTTGTGAATCCGAAGATCTTGTCCACCTTGAGAGCCCAAGTAAAATATTCTTCGGGTTCATTCTCACGATTGAACTTTGGGACATTGAAACGAAGGGCACTCATGTTGTTATCTTCTTGTTGGCGACGGGGTCTCTCATGAGGATCTTCATCATAGACGGGCGGTGAATCATCATATGGGTCATTAGGAGGTGGTTGTTGGCGGTGACGGAGTCTTGCTTCACGGCGTTCACTATAATCATTGTCATTGTGTTGGTGTCGAGGACTTTCTTGTTCTTGGTGAGGGCGTTGCGGAAGCACTTGTTCATCTCGAGGGTGTTGAGGACGATCATGTTCTTGGTGGTCATTGTTGTTGGGACGCGCATTGCGCCTTGGTGGCCTTCGATGTTGACGAGCACCTTCACAAAATCATTGTAGCCATAGTCTTGAGAGTGGCCTTGCAGAGGTGGATGATGATGTTGTCGAAGGTCCGAGCGTTGCGGTTGTTGAAGAGGGTCACCACGGCCTTGGCGATGTCGCGGAGGTGGTGATGGCGAGCTATCTTCATACCAATGTCGTCGCGGGGGTTGTTGTGGTTGTTGAGGAATTGGTTGTGGTTGTTGAGGTTTTCCACCATCCTCCATGTTGTTGTTGCGATCATGGAGATCATGGAAGTCATGGCGACGAGCTTGGTGAAGATCTTGGTTGTGGTGGCTTGAGCGACGAGACCTTGAGGATGATGATGAATGACGGCGGTTGGCAAGATTTGCCAAGTTGATTTTGATGCGCGTCATTTGATCATTCAATCTAGCCTCTTGCTCTTGGAGTCGACTCTCATAGCGTTGCAACCCGTCCTTGACGAGTTCACGGAGTTGGAAGTGGTCATTGTGGGTGACGAAGTTGGCGTAAGCATTGTTGTTGTAGAAAGGGTTTCCTTCATCTTCCGAGCTCGGACTTGTGAATACTCCTTCCCTAGCCATCTCAACAACACACAAGGGTGATATTGAAGGAATGGATGTCTCACTTACCCAACGTTACCTTTTTTGGTCGTATTGAGGCTAGTGGACGAGCCTATGTGTAGGGCGGTATGTCAAGAACGAATCCAAAAAGATCGAAAGAAACCGCAAATGACAACACACACACACTTTATGTGGAAGACAAATGGGTTAGGAAAGTGGCGAGGAAAAATGACAAAATCCGAAGAAAAGTTTGTTGTCAAACTTGGAGAAAAACCAAAGAAAAATTAGCACAAAAACCAAACCTAGTGGATGGAAATATGGTGGAACACACACACACAAGGGATAAATGGGGTTAGTGCGGCCAATGGACGAGCAGAGACGAAATTAACCTATCGAAGACTAAGCTCAATGCCACACCAACACAAGGAGGACGCTAGCTCAAACCGCAAACTGTAAAAGGCAACAAGATTCGCACCGTGGCAACCGGTCACTCTTTTCTCTTTTGCGACGCAAAGCTACACGTTCCTACAAATGATAGCAATTGGCATCGATCCTTTGCTTCTTTTTCTATTTTTTTTTTTATTTTCTCTTTTTGATGGATTCAAAAATGCCTTTGCCTACTCGTAGCTAGTCTCTCACAAGCGCCAAACTCGCACTCTCGGTGCCACTAATGTGATGCCAAGCGGTGTAAAAGAACTATTCCGAATAGGTAAGGTACACAATGGATGGGTTGGGTCAAGCGGAAGCAAGTTATACCTCTCTTATTGATGATAACAGAATTGCGGCCGGTGGATGTCGATGTCGTGGTGATCCATTGATGTGGAAGCGTAGATGGCGTCGTGGGCTTCGCGTGACAACTTGTTTCACTCAAATCGGATCAACGACGACAAAGAAAAACAAGTTACAAAATCTGTCCAAGAATTGACGGGCAGGATTTTTCTGAGATTTTTGGTCAATTTCGAAGTTCCTCCCAAATCAAGATTTTTTTTGGACAAATTGGGGAAAAGTGGATGAATAGAAAGGTGGGGAATGGTGTTTGGCAACAAATCACGGATCAAATCCACGAAAAACTCAACAAATCAACATATTGGTCGAAATCCCTTTTGGCTATTTTTGGTCAAATTTTCGAATTTATGGTGGATAGAAGAAAAATTGGTGGAGAAGGTGGGGAGTGGGTGTCGGATTCATGTCAATCTAGATCTGGATACTAGATGATGCGAAGGGTTACTCCTAGATTGGCCCGATTTTCACGAATCGATGAAGAACGACAAGAACACACGAAGAACACGAAGAAGACAAGACGGGAAAACGAGGGGGAATTGTGGACAAACGTGTGAAAAGACAAAGGGGGATAAATAGCGAGAACCGAAAGATCCCAAACCTCCCTTCAACGAAACCCCGAGGGCCGCCTACGGAACGATCGATCCAACTGAAGTCACCTTGATACAAACCGTTTCACACCCGTAGCCGGTCCACTACGCCAATAGAACCTCAAGGATTTACGAGAGGAAGATTGGACAACTCTTGACTGAAACCCAAGGGGAGAGGACAAGTAGTTGGGTGAATCTTGATACGGTCCTAGACGAAGTCGTAGGAGTAGCCTTGATACGTTCCTAGGTACATACCATAGGAGTAGCCTCAAAGAGGGATACAAAGGAGCAAAGCTCAATGTTCTAATTTTAATTCTAACCCTAGATCTGAGATTGGGGAGTCTATTTATAGTCTAGTCCCAAGGGGGTAGGTGGTAGGAGGAGATACAAGGGTCAAGGCCCGAAAGTTGGCACACAGGCCACGCAGGAGCGGAGGCTCCGGTGCTTTCACCGGAGGTTCCGGTGTTTCAGCCGGAGGTTCCGGTGGGGTTCTGGTGGGGGCTCCGCTCTTGTCGCACCGAACGGGTTTTCGGCGGAGGTAGCACTGGAGGCTCCGCCTCTAGGGTCGGACCACCGGAGGCTCCGGTGTTGGCTCCGGTGGAAGCTCCGCTCTTATCGAACATAAGGGGGTTTGGTCGGAGGTTGCACCGGAGGCTCCACGGCCTGGAGACGGGCGGAGGCTCCGGTGGGTTCACCGGAGGTTCTGCCACCTGGGGCTTCTCGCCTTTGTCTTCTTGCGCTGGTCCTTCTCGGTCACCTTCCGCGTCTTCTTGGGCAACTCTTTGAGCATCATTTTGGGGGTCCATGGTGAGGTCACACCTGAGCACACAAAGGGCATTTCCATGAGGTAGCGCACCATTCTCCAAGTCACCGAAAGCATGTAGCGAGAGGAGTGAATTCACCTTGTCATGTATGGCCTTTGCTCGTTATCTTGTCATTGGTGCACTTGGTGGAATTGGGTGGGCTGCATCGTCTCCCCCCCCCCTTGAAAAAGAGTCGACCTTGACTCCCCGTCGTCTTCATCACTTGGGTATCCATGGAAGGGAGAGATGTCCTTGACATTGAAGGAGTTGCAGACGAGGTACTTCGATTGTGGTAAGCCGAGCTTGTAGGCGTAGTTGTTGATGCGCTTGACGATCTTGAAAGGGCCGTCGCCTCTTGGCTTGAGCTTGGAGTTGTGCTCTTGGGGAAAACGGTCCTTGCGCAAGTGTAGCCAAACGAGGTCACCTTCTTGGAAGACCATTGGCTTCTTGTTCTTGTTCATGACGGAGGCTCGATGCTAGGAATGTTTCGCAAGCATAGCTCTTGTGGATTCATGTAGCTTCTTGATGTAGTCGGTGCACTTGTGAATGTCCATGTTGGTTTGCTCGCGGAGAGGCAAAGGTAGTATGTTGAGAGTGGTGTTGGGGTTGAAGCCGTAGACGATCTCGAAGTGGCTTCTCTTGGTAGCTTGGTGTAGTGCTCGATTGTAGGCGAACTCGGCATGTGCGTTGCATTCCTCCCAATTCTTTAGGTTGGGCTTGATCAACGCTCGAAGGAGTGAAGTTAGTGTGCGGTTGACTACCTCGGTTTGTCCATCCGTTTGTGGGTGGTAGGTGGTGGAGAAGAGTAGCTTGACGCCGAGCTTGGCCATCAAGGTGTTCCAAAAGTATGAGGTGAACTTGACGTCCCGATCCGACACAATTGAAGTGGGCACACCATGTAGACGCACAATTTCCCTGAAAAACAAGGTAGCAACATGTGAAGCATCGTCGGTTCGGTTGCAAGGAATGCCATGTGCCATTTTTGAAAAACGATCAACAACTACAAAAATGGAGTCCATATTGGTTTTAGTTCGTGGTAGTCCTAGCACAAAATCCATACTAATATCACTCCAAGGTGCATGTGGAATAGGCAATGGCAAGTAAAGACCGTGAGGGTTGGAAGTAGACTTAGCTCGGAGGCATGTAGAACATCTCTTGACGTGTCTTTCCACTTGGTGCTTCATCTTGGGCCAATAGTAGTGATTTGAGAGCATGGATAGGTCTTGTCGCGTCCAAAGTGTCCCATGAGACCTCCTTCATGTGATTCCTTCAATAACAACAAACGAATAGAGGACTCGGGAATACACAATTTGTTAGCTTTAAACAAGAAACCTTTGTGAAGATAGTAGTCATCAATACCTCGGTTAGGCAAGCATTTCTCGAAGATAGGACCAAATAAAACATCGGAAGCATATAAGTCTTTGATCTCATCCAAACCAATAACATTGATGTCAAGGCGTGTAAGAAGACACTCTTTTCTAGACAAGGCATCCACTACAACATTTTATTTACCTTTCGTGTACTTAATGACATAAGGAAAAGATTCAATGAATTCTACCCATTTAGCATGCCTTTTTTTTCAAATTAGCTTGACTTTTCAAGTACTTCAATGATTCGTGATCGGAATGAATGACAAATTCTTTAGGCCAAAGGTAGTGTTGCCAAACTTCTAACACTCTAACCAAAGCAAATAGTTCCTTATCATATATTGGGTAATTGAGTTTAGCGCCATATAGTTTTTCACTATGATAAGCAACGGGAGGTCCATTTTGCATGAGAACGCCACCAATTCCTATACCACTAGCATCACACTCAATCTCAAAAGTTTTATCAAAATCCGGCAAGACAAGCAAAGGAGCTTCGGTCAAACATTTCTTAAGTGTGTCAAATGCTTTTTGTTGCGCGTTGCCCCAAACAAAGGTACATTCTTTTTGGTAAGTTCATTCAAAGGGAAAGAAATTGTTGAAAAATCTTTGACAAAGCGGCAATAGAAACCGGAAAGGACATGGAAGCACCTTATCTCACCCACGGAAGTAGGGTTGGGCCAATTCCTAATTGCCTCGATTTTCTTGTTGTCGACTTCAATACCATTGGAAGAGATCACAAATCCCAAGAAAACAAGCTTGTTGGTGCAAAAATTGCATTTGGAAAGATTGGAAAAAAGTTTTGCTTTGCGAAGGGCCAACAATACTTGTGAAACATGATCAAGATGATCTTCCAAAGACTTGCTATAAATGAGAATGTCGTCGAAGTAAACCACAACAAATTTTCCAATAAGAGGACGTAAGACTTCGTTCGTGAGGCGCATAAATGTTGAAGGAGCATTGGAAAGACCAAAAGGCATGACAAGCCATTCATACAAGTCAAGTTTTTTTTTTGAAAGCCGTTTTCCATTCATCACCTGTACTCATGCGAATTTGATGGTAACCACTTTTAAGATCAATTTTGGAGAAGATAGTAGCACCACTCAATTCATCAAGCATGTCATCAAGCCTAGGAATAGGGTGTCTATATCTAACGGTGATAGCATTGATAGGTTGGCAATCCATACACATGCGGGAAGTAGAATCTTGCTTTGGAATAAGGATAACCGGCACGGCACAAGGGCTAAGAGATTCGCGGATAAAACCTTTCTCGAGTAGTTCTTGAATTTGCTGCTCAATCTCCTTAGTATCCTCGGGGTTGGTGCGGTAAGGAGCGCGGTTGGGGAGGGGCGCGCCCGGGATGAGGTCAATGTGCTGCACGATTCCTCGTAGAGGAGGAAGGCCCGGAGGGAGTTCATCGGGAAAGACGTCTTCAAATTCCTTCAACAAAGGCAACAATTGTGGAGGAAAATTTGTCATGTCGTTAGTTTCAAGTGCTTCCCCTTTGCACACAAGGACAAAGTGGAGGATGGATGGGTCATCTCGTAACTCTTGCATCTCCCTTTTGGTGGCAAGTAAGGCAAGGCCTTTGGGAACACACGAAGTTTTTCCACTCATATTTGGCTTGTGGCTCTCACTCTCTTTTTGGTGGGTCACTCTATCACCACTCATCTCACGAGACTTGAGCTCTTCTTGTTTACGTGCTAGAGTCTTGGCGTTGTCGGTGATCACTTGGCTAGGAGACATGGGACAAAGCACGAAGGTCTTGTTATTCCACTTGAAGCTATAGTGATTGGTACGCCCATCATGAATAGCACTCTTGTCATATTGCCAAGGTCGTCCAAGTAGAAGATGACAAACGGTCATAGGAACAACGTCACACTCCACCGTGTCTTAATAGGGACCAATCTTTAATTGCATGGAAACCATATGTTAAATCTTGAAAGTTCCGAAGTCACTAAGCCATTGGACATGGTATGGATGAGGATGTTGCTTGTAGGTCAATTGGAGTTTGTCGCAAAGCTCTTTGCTAGCTAAGTTGTGGAAACTTCCACCATCGATGATGACCTTGATTGATTTGCCATTGATACCGGCTCTAGTTTGAAAGAGATTGCACCGTTGATCATGCTCATCTTGAGGAGAAGTAGTAAGGAATATTGTCACCACTAGCGATGGATTCTTGTCCTCATCGCAATAGACACTTCCTTCATCATCATTGGGCACGTCCAAGGAGTTGAGAGCAACTTGATGCAAGGCATAGTATTCGCCTTCACTCATGGAATCACGTTCACCATCTTGGTTAACAATCATTATCATCTTGTTAGAACACTCGAAGGACTTGTGGCCACTTCCACCACATTTGAAGCAAGTTACAGTGCTTGACTTGACTTGAGGAGCACTCGAGGAGGTGGTGGGAGACACTTGTTTCTTGAACGGTTGTGGAGACTTGTTGGGAGCACTAGAAGCTCTATAAGTGGTCTTGTTATTGGTTGGTGTAGTCACTTGTGTCATTGGAGACGAAGTAGAAGAAGGTCTTGAGGCAAAGAAAGCCTTTTGCTTGTTGTACTTGAGATCTTCCGCAATTTGACGTTCGGCCTTGAGATCTTGATGGACAAGGGCCACAATGTTGTCATACGGTTGATACTCGACGATCTTTCTTATAGGATAGTTGAGGCCATTGAGGAAACGGGCCATTGTTTGCTCCTGAGGTTCCATCACATGAGCTCGTATCAAAGATGTCTCCATTTCCTTGTAGTACTCATCAATGGACTTCAAACCTTAACGAAGTTCTTGAAGCTTCTTGAAGAGGTCACGCTTGTAGCGTGGAGGAACACACCTAGCATGCATGAATTTCTTCATCTCATTCCAAGTGGCAATAGGAGCAATGCGGTTGCGGACTCTTTCGTCTTGGAGACGGTCGCACCATAAGAGTGCATAGCCTTCGAATTCCAAAGATGCCAAGGAAACCATTTTCTTGTCGGTGAAGTTGTGAATGCCGAAGATCTTGTATACCTTGAGAGCCCAAGCAAGATATTCTTCAGGTTAATTCTCACCATTCAACTTTGGGACATTGAAACGAAGGGCACTCATGTTGTTATCTTCTTGTTGGCGACGTGGTCGCTCGTGAGGATCTCCATCATAGACGGGCGGTGAATCATCATATGGGTCATTAGGAGGTGGTTGTTGGCGGTGACGGAGTCTTGCTTCACGGCGTTCACTATCATCATTGTCATTGTGTTGGTGTCGAGGACGTTCTTGTTCTTGGTGAGAGTGTTGCGGAAGCACTTGTTGAGGGCGTTTTGTAACTAGGGTGCACATTAGTGTTTAAATGGAACAAAAAGATTGGAATTGTTTTGTTAATTTTCATACTCTCAAATTGGGTGTTGTTTGTATAACTTATTTGAATTTGAAAGTAATTTGGAATTAAATGGATTATTAGAGAACAATTAATAGTTGATCTTTTTTAATTTTCATGGAAACAACATGGATGTTTTTTATTGAACCTTTTAATTGGAAAGATTGTAACAGAGCAAGCCTGAACAAAACATTTGGAATATTGTTTGAATTTCAATTGTTTTTGGTATTAGATGAATTTTTGATAGAAACAAAACAACAGTTTGGAATCACAACTTTAATGGAAACAATTGATTGTTTTGATTTGAAATATCCTTTTGGAAATTGTAACATCACAAGGATGAAACAAAAGGTTTGAATTTTGGTTTGAAATTCAAATAGAAAACAAAGGAAAACAAATGAAAACAGTTGGAAAACAAAGCAAAACAGAGGAAAACAAATGGAAAACAAGCAAAACAAATGCAATGAACATGATGCCATGATGCAAAACATAAAATAACAGGGAGCAAAACATTCTAATGGCTATTTTTCATACTTGGGATGTTACAAAACGCCCCCCCTTGAAGGAATCGCGCCCCGAGATTCCTACTTAGAAAAGAAAAGGTCCGGATACTTCTTGCGAAGATCCTCTTGAGCTGTGACACGTGAAACACATCGTGCACCTTGGATAGTTTTTCTGGAATTTCAAAACGATAGGCATCCCTGGCAACTCTTTTGGAAAGACGTCAGGGAATTCGCAAACCACCGGAACATTTTCAAGTAAAGGTAGAGGTTTTGTATCGAGGGTGTATAGCTGAATAGAACTTGATTCATTTGGAGAATAGACTATCTGGCCAGAAGAGTGGAGCAGAGTTATTGATTAGGCGCCGGTAGCAGAACTGAAGTGGAAAGCAACAACAAGGTTTCAATGGACGAAAAGGATGTTGAGAAGAACAGGATATTGAAGCAACATCGGGAAAACGAGATCAAAACACTCCTGAGGTACTACGGAAAAACCCCATCCGGGCTTCTAAAGGATCAATATCTACTGCTTAAGGAATAGAGAATCTGCTTCCGGGGCTTACACGCCTCCGTTCTCAATCGTGAGTAGGCAACATGATAAATCATGTCACAACCACCTCCATTCCTATGGTCTAGTAGATATAACCATCCTAGAGAACCCAGAATTCGTGAAATCCTAACTTGAAAGTTTAGATGAGAAGGGAAAAACAACGTTGCACTTCCTTACCAGAAAAGGGAGGGTGGGTGGGGAAAGAAGAAAAAGAACAGAATTCCTACTCTCACGTTTCATTTTTCCTATATAGCTACAAAATAGTTTCTAGACTCAACTGCGACCAGTAAAAAGGGATCCTACAGGCAGACAGGCTCTGATACCATTTGTCGCACCCGGACTTCTAGGGGATACTCACAGTCCGTTAAACAGTAGATAAATGGCTTACGGGGCATACCGGCACCCGCATCTCAATATGAGCAGGCCAACACGTAAACGTGTGACAACCATTCTCTTACTATTCATCGTCTGCGCAAACCATCCCGTAGAAATCCAGATACTTCCATTGACGTACTTCAAAACATACACACATGGTACGTCAACGGCATTGGAACAAGTGATATCACAACAGATCTCTACGACACAAAAGATTGAAATAAGTTGCAATTAGCTCTCATTAGAGCAGAGATAGCAAATACAATCATCCAGAGGACACATGTCCCAACATAACATCATTACATCACAACGGAAGCATTCAAAAGGTCTGAGTACAGACAAGATCCAAATAGGCCTAAGAGGCCGGAAACGAAAAGACGGAGCCCATCCACGAAGTCTCGGATCCTGCCCGGGTCCGCTATCTACTCGTCAGCAGTCTCGTCATACTCCACGTCGTAGCCACCATGTAGATCCTCGGAAACGTAGTCTGCGGAAACCACAGCCCCAAAGGGGTCAGTACATAAACGTACTGGCAAGCAAGACTCACAATTCACCAAAGTGTAACCCGTCAACACCAAGCACAGATGCTTTGGGTTCAACGGAAGAAAGGGGATATAAAAGATGCTGCAACTGGCTGCTCTAACCAACTACAGAAACATACTACAACTTCCGGCTAACAGCAAGAAGATAAGATAGCGTATCGTAACCATCTATAACTAACT
The DNA here is from genome assembly GCA_028641055.1 of Alopecurus myosuroides. Lineage (NCBI taxonomy): Eukaryota > Viridiplantae > Streptophyta > Magnoliopsida > Poales > Poaceae > Alopecurus > Alopecurus myosuroides. The sequence goes on from CM054058.1 coordinate 335,371,370, forward strand.
CCAAACAAACCCATCCTGGATCTCGCCCCTTATCCAAAGAAGCAATCCGAGGATAACTCACACAGTTGGATTAATGATGGTTCAAGTTATTGTGTCAATCAGACTATTACTAGTCAAGTTATCATTATTTAGGTGTAAGTGGTTCTGAGTACTTGTTAGCCAGTACTTTCACCAAGTAATCCATAACCGCGGAAAACACGGCTTCTCGAGAAGATTTAACCCTGCAGGGATGCACCAATTTGGCCGTACACGTAAGAATGACCCGCCAGACGGGGAGCTAACCCACCAAGCGAGGCACTCAACACAACTCAACTCTTCTTCGCATCAAGCCCAAAGAACCACATGATGTGCGTGCGCGGCTAATCGAGCCCCACGAAGAAAAGGGGACCCTCATAGCACTCTAAGACCACGCCGCCCTAAATGCCGACTACAAAAGTTCCACCCTGGCGCCAAGGGTTCGCACCTGCACATGCATGCATCAAATGGAAAGCCCGAACTAAGTGTGGCGATTTGGACGAGATGCAAATCGAATCAAATTGAGGGGGGCGCCCATACTCGCTTCCCACATGCGGTTAGTGCTCTCATCATGGATCAGTAGACAAGACCCTTTTCCTAATTAGGGTCGACACTAGCAGGCCTCAAAACCACGCCGGGCCTCCTGCCGGTGCCTTATCAGCAAATTATTATTAACCACAATATTAACCGGTTGATTGTTTAACATCGAGCCCCAGAACATAATGATATAGCAATAGAAAGTAACTGACAACAGACTCGAGCAAAACAACCCTAAGCATGCTAGTAAGACACGGGCAACAAGCAACGGGGTGATAGGTATGGAGGTGAGGCTATATCAGGGTTACAGGATAACATGTGATAGGTTCGTAACAGAAGCAACCTTTCATATGGCTAGCAGAATAGACAACGGAAAGTATCGGTATCCAATGTTGAAAGGAACACAATGGTTCATGTGAGTGAATACTTGCCTGCAAACTCAGCAGCCTGGTACTGAGCTAGATCCTTAGAAGGGGTGTCGTAAGTATCGTCGGTCTCAACGTCGTCGTCTATCCGAGAAGAAGCAAACATGCAACACAGAGAGATAAACAATCAATAACATGGCATAATGCACAATCATGGGATTATGCATGACCATTTAATTGATGCATCAAAATAAACTAGTTGACATGGTAACAACATGATTAAATGGACCCACATGCAATTTGAGTTGCATATGAAAAGCCCATGAATTATGGTTGAAACAATTGTTTTACAACTAACCAATGGGTGATAGTGGATTAGTATGATGCATGGATGAGGAAAACAGAAAGATAACAACAATAGAAACAATTTGAAATAAGGTTTACCAAGTTTGAAAATTTGTTTATTAAGTTAAGAAATTTTGGTTTCTTAAAGGTGTCACACAAGCATTTGTTGTTTTCACCACTTTTAATTGTTCAAAATAGATAGCAAAGTTCATATTTGAAAAGAACACACAATTTTGGGTGGATTACATGTTTCACTTGTTGAAAAAGGATTTCAAATAAATTATTTATGAATTAAACAAGTTTAAACAAGAATTAAATGAATTTAATTCAAACATGAACTTATTTGAGTTTTTATTTGTTCAAAACATTAAACCAAATTCATATTTGAAAAGTTTATACTTTTAGGGTTGGAAAACATATTTTATATGTCCCAAAAGAAATTAGTTTGACCAAGTTATGAATTTAGCAATATTAAATGATTTAAACAAGGTTTAAATCATTTAACCAATTTTAATTATTCAAAACATGAAACAAATTTTATATTTGAAAAGGTGGTTTAATTTTGCATGGAAAACATATTTCATTTGTGGAAATTGGATTTAAAATGAGCAAGTTATTATTTTGGCAATTTTAAATGCAATAATTAAGAAACAGTTGTTTTCAGCAATTTAAATTATTCAAAACAGCAAACAAAATTTAAATTTGGAAAGTACATGAAAAGTTGATTGGAAAACATATTTAGTTTGTGGAATTTGGAATTTTTATGCCCAAGTTATGAATTTTGCAAAATTAAGTGATTTAAACAAGAATTCAAATGTTTCAACAATTTAAAATATTCAAAACAGTAAACAAATTTTATATTTGGGTAGAACATTTAATTTGGTACAGAAAACATATTAAAAATGTTGAATTTGGAGTTGGGATGAATTTCTTATGCATTTTACAAGTTAAGGTGCAAATCTGCCATTTTTTAGCTGCTAGGGAATTGGAAAATATTTTACAGGGGCTAGAATTAATTACGAGGGGCCTATGTGTGATTCTGAGAAGTTCTGTGACCAAAACAATTGGAAATAAAAATGTTGGTTTTATTGAGGGAGGGGGGATTCAAACCCAGGACCTGGGCTTGTGCGCAAGGGGTGCTAACCAGTGGGGTGTGCTGCTGCTTGTTGATAGGAAGGGGATCGGGGGGGTTAAGGTACAGCAGCGGTGTTAACTGAATCTGTAAGGTTCAGTTACTGAACCATGGGCGGACAGATCGCTGACGGCGATCGATGCCGGCGAGGGGCCGTCGCGGGCTGCTGCGAAGGGGAGGGAGATAGAGGGAGTAGCGAGAGGGAGAGGGGGAGGTGAGGCTCACCTCGAGCTGGTACAGAGGGAGGCGGAGCAGGTGGCCGGCGGCGATGGACATGGACGGCGGCGGAGCTCCGGGGCGTCCCCGCCCGTGCCGTGGTGACGAGGAGGAAGAGGGCAGAGGGAAGATGGAGGCGGGGGAGATAGAGGAGGAGGGAGCTAGGGTTAGAGGGGAGCTAGGGCACGGGCTCGAGCTCCATATAAAGGGAGGGGGAGTGAGCTTGGCCGTTCGTGCCCCTCTCTGTATCACGTGGACAAGCCGGATGGAGACCGTACAGAGGAAGAAGAAAGCGCTCGAAGGGGTATGGGCTGAGAGGGAAAGTGGGCTTGGGGGAAAAAGATGGGCTGGCTGCTGGTGCTCTCTCTCTCCCTTGGTTTCTTTTTATTAATTGATTCTGTTATATTTTTTCGTGCTGATTGGAAAAAGAAGAAAAAGAGAGGGTTTAGGGTTAGAAATTTAGGTAATGTTTTTGGTATAGTTGGATTTTTGGGTGACAGCAACATTGCCCATTTTATTTTACAAAAACTTTATTTAGGTTGTTGTTTGTAAATTTAAATCAAATTTGGATGAATTTATTATTAAGTGCATCATGGAAAACAAGATTTTAACTAGGGTGCACATTAGTGTTTAAATGGAACAAAAAGATTGGAATTGTTTTGGTAATTTTCATACTCTCAAATTGGGTGTTGTTTGTATAACTTATTTGAATTTGAAAGTAATTTGGAATTAAATGGATTATTAGAGAACAATTAATAGTTGATCTTTTTTAATTTTCATGGAAACAACATGGATGTTTTTGATTGAACCTTTTAATTGGAAAGATTGTAACAGAGCAAGCCTGAACAAAACATTTGGAATATTGTTTGAATTTCAATTGTTTTTGGTATTAGATGAATTTTTGATAGAAACAAAACAACAGTTTGGAATCACAACTTTAATGGAAACAATTGATTGTTTTGATTTGAAATATCCTTTTGGAAATTGTAACATCACAAGGATGAAACAAAAGGTTTGAATTTTGGTTTGAAATTCAAATAGAAAACAAAGGAAAACAAATGAAAACAGTTGGAAAACAAAGCAAAACAGAGGAAAACAAATGGAAAACAAGCAAAACAAATGCAATGAACATGATGTCATGATGCAAAACATAAAATAACAGGGAGCAAAACATTCTAATGGCTATTTTTCATACTTGGGATGTTACATTGCGGAGGTGGATGATGATGTTGTCGAAGGTCCGGGCGTTGCGGTTGTTGAAGAGGGTCACCACGGCCTTGGAGATGTCGCGGAGGTGGTGATGGCGAGCTATCTTCATACCAATGTCGTCCGGGCTGCATCATGCGAACCATAGCTCTTTAGACTACGTTAAAACCAAAACCCTAGACCTCTAGATTGAAATTACTTGTAAGCATTTATCTGGAAGTTATACTGCAAACTTTTCGTGTTACCTGCTGTTCCACTGGGAATAAGACGGTACAGGACCACTTGTAGTCGGCGGCTACTTGTGCAAGAGTGTGGAGTTGAGAATATCCTTGGAGTTGCAAACTATTGCATTGGCATCAGGGATCAGCCGAGAGAGTTTTCAGTGAGACACTAGTTATCCAATTGGAGTTATCTATGAGGAGTTCATCGAGAAGATTGGGATACCCCTTATCTGAAGAGACTTAGTAGAAAATTTTGAGCTATCTTTGTAGTACATAGAAACCGATTACAAGTAACCTAGCGAGAGTAATTTGAATAAGAATTCTGATAGGAATGAACCTAGAACAAAAATGTGAGCAAGAAATTTACTAATTAAATACCTAGTTCAAGTTATTTGAACAAGAATTCTACTAGGAATGAACTTAGAATAAAATTTTGAGCAAGAAATTTACTAATAAAAAAGCTAGTTCAAGTTATTTGAACAAGAATTCTACTAGGAAAAGACTTAGAAGAAAATTTTGAGCTATTTTTGTAGTACGTAGAAACCTATTACAAGTAACCTAGCGAGAGTAATTTGAATAAGAATTCTGCTAGGAATGAACTTAGAACAAAATTTTGAGCAAGAAATTTACTAATACAAAACCTAGTTCAAGATATTTTAACAAGAAATCTACTCAGAATAGACTTAGTAGAAAACTTTGTGCTATTATTGTAGTACGTAGAAACCTATTACAGGTAACCTAGAGAGAGTAATTTGAACAAGAATTATGCGAGGAATGAACTTGGAACAAAATTTTGAGCATGAAATTTACTAATAAAAAAGCTAATTCAAGTTATTTGAACAAGAATTCTACTAGGAACAGACTTAGAAGAAAATTTTGAGCTATTTTTGTATTACGTAGAAACCTATTACAAATAATCTAGCGAGACTAATTTGAACAAGAATTCTGCTAGGAATGAACTTAGAACAAAATTTTGAGCAAGAAATTTCCTAATAAAAAAACCTAGTTCAAGTTATTTGAACAAGAATTCTGCTAGGAATGAACTTAGAATAAAATTTTGATTAAGAAATTTACTAATAAAAACCTAGTTCAAGTTATTTGAACAAGATTATACTAGGAAGAGACTTAGTAGAAAATTTTGAGCTATCTTTGTAGTACGTAGAAACCTATTACAAGTAACCTAGCGAGAGTAATTTGAATAAGAATTTTGCTAGGAATGAACTTAGAACAAAATTTTGAGCAATAAATTTACTTATAAAAAACCTAGTTCAAGTTATTTAAACAAGAATTCTACTAGGAACAGACTTAGAAGAAAATTTTGAGCTATTTTTGTAGTACGTAGAAACCTATTACAAGTAACCTAGCGAGAGTAATTTGAACAAGAATTCTGCTAGGAATGAACTTAGAACAAAATTTTGAGCAAAACATTTACTAATAGAAAACCTGGTTCAAGATATTTTAACAAGAATTCTACTCGGAATAGACTTAGTAGAAAATTTTGTGCTATTATTGTAGTACGTAGAAACCTATTACAAGTAACCTAGCGAGAGTAATTTGAATAAGAATTTTGCTACGAATGAACTTAGAACCAAATTTTGAGTAAGTGATTTACTAATAAAAAACCTAGTTCAAGTTATTTGAACAAGAATTCTACTAGGAATGAACTTAGAATAAAATTTTGATTAAGAAAAATTTACTAATAAAAAACCTAGTTCAAGCTATTTGAACAAGATTATACTAGGAAGAGACTTAGTAGAAAATTTTGAGCTATCTTCGTAGTATGTAGAAACCTATTACAAGTAACCTAGCGAGAGTAATTTGAATAAGAATTTTGCTAGGAATGAACTTAGAACAAAATTTTGAGCAATAAATTTACTAATAAAAAACCTAGTTCAAGTTATTTGAACAAGAATTCTACTAGGAACAGACTTAGAAGAAAATTTTGAGCTATATTTATAGTACATAGAAACCTATTAGAAGTAACCTAGCGAGAGTAATTTGAACAAGAATTCTGCTAGGAATGAACTTAGAACAAAATTTTGAGCAAGAAATTTACTAATAAAAAACCTAGTTCAAGTTATTTGAACAAGAATTCTACTAGGAATGAACTTATAATAAAATTTTGAGCAAGAAATTTACTAATAAAAAAGCTAGTTAAAGTTATTTGAACAAGAATTCTACTAGGAACAGACTTAGAAGAAAATTGTGAGCTAGTTTTGTAGTACGTAGAAACCTATTACAAGTAACCTAGCGAGAGTAATTTGAACAAGAATTTTGCTAGTAATGAACTTAGAACAAAATTTTGAGCAAGAAATTTACTAATAAAAAACCTAGTTCAAGATATTTTAACAAGAATTCTACTCGGAATGGACTTAGTAGAAAATTGTGTGCTATTATTGTAGTACGTAGAAACATATTACAAGTAACCTAGAGAGAGTAATTTGAACAAGAATTCTGCTAGGAATGAACTTAGAACAAAATTTTGAGCAAGAAATTTACTAATAAAAAACCTAGTTCAAGTTATTTGAACAAAAATTCTACTAGGAACAGACTTAGAAGAAAATTTTGAGCTATTTTTGTATTACGTAGAAACCTATTACAAATAATCTAGGGAAAGTAATTTGAACAAGAATTCTGCTAGGAATGAACTTAGAACAAAATTTTGAGCAAGGAATTTACTAATAAAAAACCTAGTTCAAGTTATTTGAACAAGAATTCTGCTAGGATTGAACTTAGCATAAAACTTTGATTAAGAAATTAACTAATAAAAAACCTAGTTCAAGTTATTTGAACAAGATTATACTAGGAAGAGACTTAGTAGAAAATTTTGAGCTATCTTTGTAGTACCTAGAAACCTATTGCAAGTAACCTAGCGAGAGTAATTTGAATAAGAATTTTGCTAGGAATGAACTTAGAACCAAATTTTGAGCAAAACATTTACTAATAAAAAACCTAGTTCAAGATATTTTAACAAGAATTCTACTCGTAATAGACTTAGTAGAAAATTTTGTGCTATTATTGTAGTACGTAGAAACCTATTACAAGTAACCTAGAGAGATTAATTTGAACACGAATTATACTAGGAATGAACTTAGAACAAAATTTTGAGCATGAAATTTACTAATAAAAAACCTAGTTCAAGTTATTTGAACAAGAATTCTACCAGGAACAGACTTAGAAGAAAATTTTGAGCTATTTTTGTAGTACGTAGAAACCTATTACAAGTAACCTAGGGAGAGTAATTTGAACAAGAATCTGCGAGGAATGAACTTAGAACAAAATTTTGAGCAAAAAATTTACTAATAAAAAACCTAGTTCAAGATATTTTAACAAGAATTCTACTCGTAATAGACTTAGTAGAAAATTTTGTGCTATTATTGTAGTACGTAGAAACCTATTACAAGTAACCTAGCGAGAGTAATTTTAACAAGAATTATGCTAGGAATGAACTTAGAACAAAATTTTGAGCATGAAATTTACTAATAAAAAGCTAGTTCAAGTTATTTGAACAAGACTTCTACTAGGAACAGACTTAGAAGAATATTTTGAGCTATTTTTGTAGTACGTAGAAACCTATTACAAGTAACCTAGCGAGAGTAATTTGAATATGAATTCTGCTAGGAATGAACTTAGAACAAAATTTTGAGTAAGTGATTTACTAATAAAAAACCTAGTTCAAGTTATTTGAACAAGAATTCTGCTAGGAATGAACTTAGAATACAATTTTGATTAAGAAATTTACTAATAAAAAACCTAGTTCAAGTTATTTGAACAAGATTATACTATGAAGAGACTTAGTAGAAAATTTTGAGCTATCTTCGTAGTACGTAGAAACCTATTACAAGTAACCTAGCGAGAGTAATTTGAATAAGAATTTTGCTAGGAATGAACTTAGAACAAAATTTTGAGCAGTAAATTTACTAATAATAAAACCTAGTTCAAGTTATTTGAACAAGAATTCTACTGGGAAGAGACTTAGAAGAAATTTTTTAGCTATATTTGTAGTACATAGAAACCTATTAGATGTAACCTAGCGAGAGTAATTTGAACAAGAATTCTGCTAGGAATGAACTTAGAACTAAATTTTGAGCAAGTAATTTACTAATAAAAAACCTAGTTCAAGTTATTTGAACAAGAATTCTACTAGGAACAGACTTAGAAGAATTTTTTTTAGCTATATTTGTAGTACATAGAAACCTATTAGAAGTAACCTAGCGAGAGTAATTTGAACAAAAATTCTGCTAGGAATGAACTTAGAACTAAATTTTGAGCAAGAAATTTACTAATAAAAAACCTAATTCAAGTTATTTGAACAAGAATTCTACTAGGATTGAACTTATACTAAAAATTTGAGAAAGAAATTTACTAATAAAAAACCTAATTCAAGTTATTTGAACAAGATATATACTAGGAAGAGACTTAGTAGAAAATTTTGAGTTTTTTTTTGTCGTACGTAGAAACCTAGTACCAGTAACCTAGCGAGAGTAATTTGAACAAGAATTCTGCAAGGAATGAACTTAGAACAAAATTTTGAGCAAGAAATTTACAAATAAAAAACCCAGTTCAAGTTATTTGAACAAGAATTCTACTAGGAATGAACATAGAATAAAATTTTGAGCAAGAAATTTACTAATAAAAAAGCTAGTTCAAGTTATTTGAACAAGAATTCTACTAGGAATAGACTTAGAAGAAAACTTTGAGCTAGTTTTGTAGTACGTAGAAACCTATTACAAGTAACCTAGCGAGACTAATTTGAACAAGAATTTTGCTAGTAATGAACTTAGAACAAAATTTTGAGCAAGAAATTTACTAATAAAAAACCTTGTTCAAGACATTTTAACGAGAATTCTACTCGGAATGGACTTAGTAGAAAATTTTGTGCTATTATTGTAGTACGTTTAAACCTATTACAAGTAACCTAGCGAGAGTAATTTGAACAAGAATTCTGTTAGGAATGAACTTAGAACAAAATTTTGAGCAAGAAATTTACTAATAAAAAACCTGGTTCAAGTTATTTGAACAAAAAATCTACTAGGAACAGACTTAGAAGAAAATTTTGAGCTATTTTTGTATTACATAGAAACCTATTACAAATAATCTAGGGAAAGTAATTTGAACAAGAATTATGCTAGGAATGAACTTAGAACAAAATTTTGAGCAAGAAATTTACTAATAAAAACCTAGTTCAAGTTATTTGAACAAGAATTTTGCTAGGATTGAACTTAGAATAAAATTTTGATTAAGAAATTAACTAATAAAAAACCTAGTTCAAGTTATTTGAACAAGATTATACTAGGAAGAGACTTAGTAGAAAATTTTGAGCTATCTTTGTAGTACGTAGAAACCTATTACAAGTAACCTAGCGAGAGTAATTTGAATAAGAATTTTGCTAGGAATGAACTTAGAACAAAATTTTGAACAAGAAATTTACTAATAAAAAACCTAGTTCAAGTTGTTTGAACAAGAATTCTGCTAGGAATGAACTTAGAATAAAAATTTTATTAAGAAATTTACTAATAAAAACCTAGTTCAAGTTATTTGAACAAGATTATACTAGGAAGAGACTTAGTAGAAAACTTTGAGCTATCTTTGTAGTACGTAGAAACCTATTACAAGTAACCTAGAGAGAGTAATTTGAATAAGAATTTTGCTAGGAATCAACTTAGAACAAAATTTTGAGCAATAAATTTACTAATAAAAAACCTAGTTCAAGTTATTTGAACAAGAATTCTACTGGGAAGAGACTTAGAAGAAATTTTTTAGCTATATTTGTAGTACATAGAAACCTATTAGATGTAACCTAGCGAGAGTAATTTGAACAAGAATTCTGCTAGGAATGAACTTAGAACTAAATTTTGAGCAAGTAATTTACTAATAAAAAACCTAGTTCAAGTTATTTGAACAAGAATTCTACTAGGAACAGACTTAGAAGAAATTTTTTTAGCTATATTTGTAGTACATAGAAACCTATTAGAAGTAACCTAGCGAGAGTAATTTGAACAAAAATTCTGCTAGGAATGAACTTAGAACTAAATTTTGAGCAAGAAATTTACTAATAAAAAACCTAATTCAAGTTTTTTGAACAAGAATTCTACTAGGAATGAACTTATACTAAAAATTTGAGAAAGAAATTTACTAATAAAAAACCTAATTACAGTTATTTGAACAAGATATATACTAGGAAGAGACTTAGTAGAAAATTTTGAGTTTTTTTTTTGTCGTACGTAGAAACCTAGTACCAGTAACCTAGCGAGAGTAATTTGAACAAGAATTCTGCAAGGAATGAACTTAGAACAAAATTTTGAGCAAGAAATTTACAAATAAAAAACCTAGTTCAAGTTATTTGAACAAGAATTCTACTAGGAATGAACATAGAATAAAATTTTGAGCAAGAAATTTACTAATAAAAAAGCTAGTTCAAGTTATTTGAACAAGAATTCTACTAGGAACAGACTTAGAAGAAAACTTTGAGCTAGTTTTGTAGTACGTAGAAACCTATTACAAGTAACCTAGCGAGACTAATTTGAACAAGAATTTTGCTAGTAATGAACTTAGAACAAAATTTTGAGCAAGAAATTTACTAATAAAAAACCTTGTTCAAGACATTTTAACGAGAATTCTACTCGGAATGGACTTAGTATAAAATTTTGTGCTATTATTGTAGTACGTTTAAACCTATTACAAGTAACCTAGCGAGAGTAATTTGAACAAGAATTCTGCTAGGAATGAACTTAGAACAAAATTTTGGGCAAGAAATTTACTAATAAAAAACCTGGTTCAAGTTATTTGAACAAAAAATCTACTAGGAACAGACTTAGACGAAAATTTTGAGCTATTTTTGTATTACATAGACACCTATTACAAATAATCTAGGGAAAGTAATTTGAACAAGAATTATGCTAGGAATGAACTTAGAACAAAATTTTGAGCAAGAAATTTACTAATAAAAACCTAGTTCAAGTTATTTGAACAAGAATTTTGCTAGGATTGAACTTAGAATAAAATTTTGATTAAGAAATTAACTAATAAAAAACCTAGTTCAAGTTATTTGAACAAGATTATACTAGGAAGAGACTTAGTAGAAAATTTTGAGCTATCTTTGTAGTACGTAGAAACCAATTACAAGTAACCTAGCGAGAGTAATTTGAATAAGAATTTTGCTAGGAATGAACTTAGAACAAAATTTTGAGCAAGAAATTTACTAATAAAAAACCTAGTTCAAGTTATTTGAACAAGAATTCTGCTAGGAATGAACTTAGAATAAAAATTTTATTAAGAAATTTACTAATAAAAACCTAGTTCAAGTTATTTGAACAAGATTATACTAGGAAGAGACTTAGTAGAAAACTTTGAGCTATCTTTGTAGTACGTAGAAACCTATTACAAGTAACCTAGAGAGAGTAATTTGAATAAGAATTTTGCTAGGAATGAACTTAGAACAAAATTTTGAGCAATAAATTTACTAATAAAAAACCTAGTTCAAGTTATTTGAACAAGAGTTCTACTAGGAACAGACTTAGAAGAAAATTTTGAGCTATTTTTGTAGTAAGTAGAAACCTATTACAAGTAACCTAGCGAGAGTAATTTGAACAAGAATTCTGCTAGGAATGAACTTAGAACAAAATTTTGAGCAAAACATTTACTAATAAAAAACCTAGTTCAAGATATTTTAACAAGAATTCTACTCGGAATAGACTTCGTAGAAAATTTTGTGCTATTATTGTAGTACGTAGACACCTATTACAAGTAACCTAGCGAGAGTAATTTGAACAAGAATTATGCTAGGAATGAACTTAGAACAAAATTTTCAGCATGAAATTTACTAATAAAAAAGCTAGTTCAAGTGATTTGAACAAGAATTCTACTAGGAACATACTTAGAAGAAAATTTTGAGCTATTTTTGTATTACGTAGAACTCTATTACAAATAATCTAGCGAGAGTAATTTGATCAAGAATTCTGCTAGGAATGAACTTAGAACAAAATTTTGAGCAAGTGATTTACTAATAAAAAACCTAGTTCAAGTTATTTGAACAAGAATTCTGCTAGGAATGAACTAGGAATGAACCTAGTCCATCACACTGTTTTGGCAAAAACCTTTTTAAAAAAATGTTTTGATTTTAAAAGAAACCCAAAGACCAAGTTTTGAGGAAAACAAAAGATAATTTCCAAAACTATATGAAAAGTATTTTTGAGCTAATCATCTCCAACCTATTTTCAACCAAGATGTTTTTGCAAGTATCTCAAAAACTCCCTCTCACTTCCTTCTTTTGCAAAAACAATAAGAAGGGACTATGTTATCCCTGTGTTTTACCTCAATTATATTCTTTTGGAAATAAAAAAATTTGAGATGAACCTCTTTATAAAATCCTCTTGTCATGGTATGTATTGATCACTACCTAAAATTAACACTTGAAAGTAACACCTGGAAATTAATTTGAAGAACTCAGTTGCTTGAGTGATCTTGTGTGTCTTGATATTTTTATCTGCTTGTTGTATGACCCTATCTTGTGTTTGCTTGAAGTATTTATTTTTGTTTGTTGATTAATCTGTGTTGTTCTAATAAAAATAAAACCTATTAATAACAAGATCATGCATCTATATCATATTCCATCTCATGTCCATATCATCTTTTGTTATCTTAAAAATCTCCAACTTGGGGACAGACCTCTATGACAAATCTTGAGCTAATCCTCATACATCTCATTGTATATATCCATGCTATCCATACAAGTTGTTATTTTGGTTATTCAAACTATTTTGTATCATCTATCAAAATCCTTTTGAAAGCATCCCCAAAATAATGATCATATCTCCTTTTTATGAAGCATTTTGCACTTGTGACTCCAAGCCACTCCTCTTTGTTTTCAGACCCAATGAACCTACCCTTGTCATCCCCATGACCTATACATCACCTCTATGTGGCCCAATTATTTTAAAAGACTATTTAATTATTTATCTCTCAGGGTTTTTAACCTATTAAATAAACTCCTGTTTTCACCCTTTTTCCACTTGGTGCCTCAAATATTTTCAAAGGAGTTGTTTATTAAAAATCACTTTTGAGACCAATATTATGTACTATATCATCCCAACTCAAAAATATTTGTTTTCAAAGCATTTTACTATTTATTATTTTCCATTCTCCAAAAGGCCAGAAATGAAATTTAAAATATTTTGTGAAGAAAAGTATTTCCTAAAATCTTGGAAAAATTACCCAACATGACCATGGTCATGTGGGACTCATTTATAGAAAAACATTTGCAAGTTGTTTTGAAATTTTTTGGAGAAAACTTTTAAAAACAGTTTCTGCCATTTTAGAATTCCCAGAATTTTGTGAAAGAAATATTTCCAAAAACTCTTGAGGCCACCTTCCCTAGACTCCATTTTTGATTCTCTTTCCAATGGGCATGAGTTTGCACCTATGTTCTATTCAATTTATTGGTGAAAACAATCAAAAGTCATTTCTGGTATTTCTTGGTACTGTTGAGAGCAGGCATGTCCTGGTCCACTCTCTCTCTCTCTCTCTCTCTCTCTCTCTCTCTCTTCCTCTCCCCTACACCTGGAAAAGGGAAAATGGTCCCTTAAACTCCTAGACAACATGCCACTGCCCCTAGACCTTTTTCTTTTCCTCCACACCTCCTCCAACAGCAAGACTCCTATGAACATCACAGGTGGACGTCGAGCCCTGCTCCCATCGCCACGCATCACTCTATATCCTTGTCAAATAGCCTCACGAGCACTCCAGGAACACGCCCGTGAACTTCATTTTCCCCAGCTTGTCCATCTTCTACCTTTGCTTGCTATCAAACACCTTCGGGTGAGCCCGAAGAGCACTCACCTCACCTCCTCCATGGACCTTCTCTCCCTCCATATTCTCTTTCTATAGAATGTCCACATCGTACCCACACCCCTAGACATGCCCGAGCTCGATCTCTCTTGCTGGAACTCGCATGTCCGTAGCCGCCATGGATGCCACCATCCGAGCTCCGGCTCCAGGATAGCACGAGACATCCCCTTGCTGTCCCGTTTGTCACACCACCCCGTATACATCTTAATTGCATGAATGCATCAAAATCCCCCTCCTTAGTCCTCTAAATCGCCGGCGTCGTGCGTGCACTCGCCGCGGATGAGCACCCCGTCGGGACTTCACCTCAGGCCATCCCAGACCTCGCAGTTACCCCTCATCTCCCTCTCTTGATCTATCACTTCTCGTGCCCCCTCTAACTCCTCCTTCCATCCATTGCAGGGGAGCCGCCATCAATGACCAAGGTCACCGGCCGCCACGATTGGGCGCAGACCATGCGCCGGTCCGTTCCTGCAGTCGCTGAGGAGGGCATCAGATCCGCATCGTCCTCCTGGTTCTCTTTGACCCGACCGCGTGTGCAGGAGAGCATCCCATCGTCCGGCGGCGAGACCTCCGGCGAAGCTCCGCCCGGGCCGCTGATTTGCTCTATTCCACCGCCAGGATTTGGTCATCGCCGACCGGTGCCCGCGTGGCTGCATCCCTGCCCTTCATTTCCGATTCAACGGCATGATGCCGGTTCATCCATTTCAAGTACTAACCACCGGGCCCCTGCCACGGCCCATCGTCGGGATTGAACCCTCCCCCGCGCGGGAGAAGTTCTTGGGCTGGCCCAGACCTGTGTGGCCTGGCTCAGGCCAGATCCGGCCCTTTAAGCTCTCTGCAGGTTGATTATTCTTTTTCCTGCAGGTCTATTTCTGGTGCTCTACTTTTAATCGAAATGAAAATGTAAATGAGCAAATATTGCCAAAATAAAAATCACAGTACTATATATACAAATTCTTAACCACCTCCAACTTGCAGATCTAGATTTTGTGCTGTATTTTAGGAGAACTAAAATAAAGGGCAGAAGCACTCATTAACACCTTTTATTTAATAACTTGAGCTTTATGTATCCAAAACTTGCAAACTCAACTGTTCTGAGTAGCTCTTGTTAATATCTATCTGAGGAACTTTACCTTGTGTTGACTTGAGTTGTTATGTGGAAATGATATGCATGTTAGTTTTTAGGCCAGAGAGCACTTCTGTGAATTGTTTAATTTTATTGGTGATGAATTTTGATGTGAATCTAATTGTGTTGGTTTGCTAGTGACTAGGAGCACCTCGTACTAGATTTTCATGATGTTAGGAGTTACAGAATAGGATTTGTGCAATATATAGTGTTTAGCTCTTTTCTGCATTTTATTGCTATGCCCTTATTTAAATTGTGTGTTATATTATTTTGTTATAAAATTGATTCCTAGCATGTGTAGGGTATCAATACATGTTTTATTTGTGTTTTGAGTGTGTCATTATCATGTTAGGAAAATGTGTGTGAAAAGCCATGGTTGTTATAGTTTTATTCTCTTAGGGTGTTTTCCCTAGTAAAAATAGGTTAAAATTATGTTATTCTTCATATTGGTTTGATGAATTAAATAAATGATTTAGTATTGTTTTCTATAGCATAGCTACTGTTATTCTATCATATTCTACTTGCTTGCATGCTTGAGTGATCTCTAAATAATTTTGGCATGCCATGCTAGTTTTAGGTCATTTCATCTATAGTAGTTATTTGCATGCTTAGTTTTTGATAAATTGTTTAGGTTGTTATTTTGATATTACTAGCATGTCTAGGTGTTGTTTTCTCTGTTATGTGAATGTCATCTTGCAGATACATCATGTTAGAATAAATCATGTTTAATAATCTCTTATGGTTATGCATGTCTGCTTGTCTAAATAGCCCTTTTTCATGTCTAGTTTTAATAGTTGTTTTGCTCCATGATTATTCTCATGCATTGAGTGATGCCATGGTATGTTTGCTATTGATTTGTCTCTGTTTATTAGGTTGCTTAGGTACTTGTTTTATTAATGATCCATGATTAGAAAAGCATTAGTTACTATGGGCTTGTAGTATTGCTTGATAATATTTTCCTATGCATATGTATGTGTTCCTAGGTTGTTTTGTTGTTATTTTGCTCATCCTCATGAATGACCAGAGAGTCATTTAACCTTATTTGAGCATGATATGAGAGTGGCACACCCACTGAACTCATGCCATTTTGGTTGAGGATCCATAGCACCTATTCTAGTGTTATTCATGTGTGTTGTCTATGCATATTTTGCTTGTTGGTGTGCACCCTAGTAATTTTGTTTGTGAGTGTACTTGTTTGATGAAATGCTTGCTGTATGTTTACATTTTATCAAGTGCTTGCCTTTGTTTGGTTCTGATTGGGTGTTTTCCTTTTAGTGTTTACGACGTTAGATAACGAAGACGGTATTATTTCCCGGAGAGGTTTTTATTGCAACTCTTGTTTATGTCAAGAGCAAGACCAAGACCAGAGCCAAGGCAAGCCATTCTAAATGCTTGCTGTTGTTTTACTTATCATTATCTATCATGCATGTTTTACTTCTGAAGTTTTACAAAAGTTTGATTCAAAAACTATTCTTTTAAGTGGACTATACCACTATTTATTTTATGTATCTAATATGCTATATCCACTATATAATCTTGGTGTTACCAAGCCCTTTAGATATTTTAATATCATCACTTAATCAATTTGAGTCCCCTAGTGGACATTTTAACTTGTTGTTTTTGGAAAGCAAAAGATTGGAAAACCCCGAGGAAAGGTGGGACCTTGTCCGAGGGAGGTTTGTGAAGAAGGAAATGTTTTCGACTTGTTTTCCAAAAATGACACATAACCTAGTCTTCGCCGGACAACCAAGCCGTACTGCCACATTACCTCAATATGGGTACGGGGTCTAGCTAATTGCTTGTCGGTGTTAGTCCGTGTCTACCTCAAAGTGCTATAGGGGTTAGAGTCCCCCGAACCGAATTGTCCGGCAGGAGGGAGAATGGGACATTCACAGTGTGGGATTAAGTTCACTACCGGTTGCAGCAATTGGGTCTCCTGCCATGGCGGTGTGTTGTCAGGGGAAACCGGAACGATACGGCTGACTCACTCGGTGCCGGGGAGAACAAACCCAGTTGAAGAGGTAGTCATTTACTAGCACTGACATAGTGGATGGTTAGGACCAGGTATCCGATGTTTGCATACTGTCTTGGACAGTCCGTGGTTGTTCACGGCGGATGTACTGGATCTTGTGGATTGTGTACACCTCTGCAGAGTAAAACTATTCAGAATAGCCGCGCCCTCAAGTATGGGCAGTTGAATGGCCATGTAGCTAGCATTGTGTCAATGTTTTCAAAAAGCTGGAAAAGTGTTTTGGAACTTGTACCTGGGAGGTACGTTGAAAGGGAATGATTGTACCTTTGAGGTACCGGATAAATGATGATCTTAAAGATGTGTTTTTCCAAGAAGTTTTGCAAAGAGAAATGTTTTCTTTATCTAGAATGTTTTATCAAAACCTTGTGGACATGCTTTATCTACAAGGGAAATGAAATATCTTTTGAAGTATCTTCTTCAACAACGGAGAATAAAACTTGTGTAACTATGATGAGTCTTAAATTCATCATGGCTAGTTGAGCCCTAATTAAAGCCTTCCTACCACCTTTATATCTGCATACTTGCATGTTTAGCTTTCATTTAGGGTGACTTGCAGGAGTACATTCAATCGTACTCATGTATGGTTTCGTCCCTGGCTATTTTCTTAGCCAGACTTTGAGCAGAAACCCGGAGAATCTGAAGAAGATGGAGTCGCTGACGGCTATGCGAACTAGGAACGTCTCCGAGTCAGTAGCCTGTAGGTAGTCAAGGCGTGACTTGGGTTTACCACGAGTGTGTTTTGTAGTCTTCCGCTGTTTTTGGTGTGTGTTCCTGCCCTGCGTGGCAGTTGTTTTCAACCGAGTCAAGTGACCAGTTGTGTAAGCCGTGTAGTGGATGTTGTAATCTGCAATGCCAACTCGAGTATGTTGTTCACGACTAACTGATCATGGGATCGTGAATGTATGCATACTGGAGGTCTCGGACTACTAGTCTGGGGTCCCCACAGAGTTGGTATCAGAGCCATCCTTACTTTAGGAGACCTTAGTTTAGCATGGACGTCAGATAGGAAACAAAACTATTTTGGTAAAAACTATATTACTGCCAAAAAAATGTTTTATCTAAGGAACCCTAAGCGTGGTTTCCATTTTTCCTCTTATTTTCAAAAAATTATTGCCCGGTTTATAAAACAGAAGTTTTGAAGAAAAACAGAGAAAATAGGAAACATATCTTTTTGTCCTTTGTTTTCATGGCGCAAAATGTTTTGTAAATAAATAAACATGAGTTTATAAAATTTTGGTTTTCATTTAAAAGTATATCAAAAAGTTTTCTTCTGTTATCTTTCTATAAAACAATTATGTACTTGGCGATGTCCCGAGAAGACCTTAGTAGTTAGCAACCCGAAGAAAAAGGAGTTTTCTTCCGAAGATCTCAACATCATGGTGATTTCTATGCAAGTCCCGAAGACTCTGCCATGTATAAAAATCTACAAAGATACTTAACGACATGAAGACTTCAACGACCCCTTTGTCGACCCAGACCCATAGGAATTGATAGGTTTCGCTCAGTGCTTTTACTTGAGCTAACCCGTCTTCTGCGGTAATAGACGTTTGCTGGTACTAAAGGTACCTTGTTTGTCCTTTGCATGTGTACTAATTGTGTGTTTTTACTCTTGCGGTATGTTTTTACTTGCTCCCTTGATGTGTGTGTTTTGGACTTGTTTTCATGTGTGTTTCACAAGCACGCCTTTTCGGCAAAGCAAAGTCACCACACTTTTACCTCTTGCTTTGTTCCTGTTTGTTTGCAAAAAGTCTTACTTAGCAAAAACCCTCTTAAAAAGTGTTATCTCCCATCCTCTCGTGGGAACTGCAAGATTGTGGAGCACTCTCTACTTCAACCCGAGAGCCCAAGATCTCCTAAATCTTCTTCAAGATGGACGACGGACTTCACGCGCCATTTTGTGCAGCTAAATCAAGAGCTGTCATGAAGAACGACAAATTCAGATTCAAGCCCGAGAAGACGCGAGATGTGTCTCGGGACACCAACAAAAACTTTTACTAGTCTAACAGTACTAACATAACTGTCTAATTTTAGACTAACATCTAACCAGCGTTTTGCTTAAGGCGCTAGCTAGTTTTCCCGAGGGAAAGCTAACTATGTGATCCTAAATCACCTGTGAAGACGCCTACAAAGCTCCATGAAGATCAAGACCCAACAAATTCTTCCATGACCGCCGTCGCCACCAAGCAAAAATGAGACGAAGACGAAGATAATCCCCGACAACCTACAAGACCAATCAAAGGGGGGAAGCATCCGCACTTCAACGCGGTCGACCACTCAAGAAGTAAAGAAGCATATAGGAGTTTCTAACAGCTCTCATAGCAATAATCGGAGAGAGTCAAGTCTACGGACCTGACGCCCTGTGAGACTCGATTGTTGTCATGGGTAACTACCCGTGAAACTCCTAAAGAAAATCAGGTCTAGACAACGACAGAAGGTCTACGAAGCAGAAAAATCAAGACCCTTCATTAGCTTGTGTCGTTCCACCAACATCAACAACAAGGACATGAAGTGTTAACTGAATATATCCATCTCCTCGGCAAGCACCTTTCTGACAACATCAACACCTCGAGTTCTCAGAAGACCACCTCGTCAAAGGATCTTCATCTACAACAATTGAAGAAGCACGAGATTCTTGTTTCTAGTTACACTCTTAAGTACCCACTTACGAATATCGGGGACGAGATTCATTTAAGGGGGGAAGAGCTGTAACAGCCCAATTTTTGGAAGACAGGAAAAACTTGTTTTCAATAACCCAAAAATCAGGGCCAACAAAAACTTTTTAATATGTTTGACTTATGCTTGTGTTTTCATTTCTATTTGGTTGTTGTATGTGTTTGTGTTCGAGTTTGTTAACAACTAACATTAAAAACAATGATCATAACTTTCTTCCAACACAAACCTTGTGATCAAGTCATGACAAGAATGCTTATCATCCTCATCCATCACAATGTTTTGGCAAAAACCTTTTAAAAAAAAATGTTTTGATTTTAAAAGAAACCCAAAGACCAAGTTTTGAGGAAAACAAAAGATAATTTCCAAAACTATATGAAAAGTATTTTGGAGCTAATCATCTCCAACCTATTTTCAACCAAGATGTTTTTGCAAGTATCTCAAAAACTCCCTCTCACTTCCTTCTTTTGCAAAAACAATAAGAAGGGACTATGTTATCCCTGTGTTTTACCTCAATTATATTCTTTTGGAAATAACAAATTTTTAGCTGAACCTCTTTATAAAATCCTCTTGTCATGGTATGTATTGATCACTACCTAAAATTAACACTTGAAAGAAACACCTGGAAATTAATTTGAAGAACTCAGTTGCTTGAGTGATCTTGTGTGTCTTGATATTTTTATCTGCTTGTTGTATGACCCTATCTTGTGTTTGCTTGAAGTATTTATTTTTGTTTGTTGATTAATCTGTGTTGTTCTAATAAAAATAAAACCTATTAATAACAAGATCATGCATCTATATCATATTCCATCTCATGTCCATATCATCTTTTGTTATCTTAAAAATCTCCAACTTGGGGACAGACCTCTATGACAAATCTTGAGCTAATCCTCATACATCTCATTGTATATATCCATGCTATCCATACAAGTTGTTATTTTGGTTATTCAAACTATTTTGTATCATCTATCAAAATCCTTTTGAAAGCATCCCCAAAATAATGATCATATCTCCTTTTTATGAAGCATTTTGCACTTGTGACTCCAAGCCACTCCTCTTTGTTTTCAGACCCAATGAACCTACCCTTGTCATCCCCATGACCTATACATCACCTCTATGTGGCCCAATTATTTTAAAAGACCATTTAATTATTTATCTCTCAGGGTTTTTACCCTATTAAATAAACTCATGTTTTCACCCTTTTTCCACTTGGTGCCTCAAATATTTTCAAAGGAGTTGTTTATTAAAAATCACTTTTGAGACCTATATTATGTACTATATCATCCCAACTCAAAAATATTTGTTTTCAAAGCATTTTACTATTTATTATTTTCCATTCTCCAAAAGGCCAGAAATGAAATTTAAAATATTTTGTGAAGAAAAGTATTTCCTAAAATCTTGGAAAAATTACCCAACATGCCCATGGTCATGTGGGACTCATTTATAGAAAAACATTTGCAAGTTGTTTTGAAATTTTTTGGAGAAAACTTTTAAAAACAGTTTCTGCCATTTTAGAATTCCCAGAATTTTGTGAAAGAAATATTTCCAAAAACTCTTGAGGCCACCTTCCCTAGACTCCATTTTTGATTCTCTATCCAATGGGCATGAGTTTGCACCTATGTTCTATTCAATTTATTGGTGAAAACAATCAAAAGTCATTTCTGGTATTTCTTGGTACTGTTGAGAGCAGGCATGTCCTGGTCCACTCTCTCTCTCTCTCTCTCTCTCTCTCTCTCTCTCTCTCTTCCTCTCCCCTACACCTGGACAAGGGAAAATGGTCCCTTAAACTCCTAGACAACATGCCACTGCCCCTAGACCTTTTTCTTTTCCTCCACACCTCCTCCAACAGCAAGACTCCTATGAACATCACAGGTGGACGTCGAGCCCTGCTCCCATCGCCACGCATCACTCTATATCCTTGTCAAATAGCCTCACGAGCACTCCAGGAACACGCCCGTAAACTTCATTTTCCCCAGCTTGTCCATCTTCTACCTTTGCTTGCTATCAAACACCTTCGGGTGAGCCCGAAGAGCACTCACCTCACCTCCTCGGCAAGCACCTTTCTGACAACATCAACACCTCGAGTTCTCAGAAGACCACCTCGTCAAAGGATCTTCATCTACAACAATTGAAGAAGCACGAGATTCTTGTTTCTAGTTACACTCTTAAGTACCCACTTACGAATATCGGGGACGAGATTCATTTAAGGGGGGAAGAGCTGTAACAGCCCAATTTTTGGAAGACAGGAAAAACTTGTTTTCAATAACCCAAAAATCAGGGCCAACAAAAACTTTTTAATATGTTTGACTTATGCTTGTGTTTTCATTTCTATTTGGTTGTTGTATGTGTTTGTGTTCGAGTTTGTTAACAACTAACATTAAAAACAATGATCATAACTTTCTTCCAACACAAACCTTGTGATCAAGTCATGACAAGAATGCTTATCATCCTCATCCATCACAATGTTTTGGCAAAAACCTTTTAAAAAAAAATGTTTTGATTTTAAAAGAAACCCAAAGACCAAGTTTTGAGGAAAACAAAAGATAATTTCCAAAACTATATGAAAAGTATTTTGGAGCTAATCATCTCCAACCTATTTTCAACCAAGATGTTTTTGCAAGTATCTCAAAAACTCCCTCTCACTTCCTTCTTTTGCAAAAACAATAAGAAGGGACTATGTTATCCCTGTGTTTTACCTCAATTATATTCTTTTGGAAATAACAAATTTTTAGCTGAACCTCTTTATAAAATCCTCTTGTCATGGTATGTATTGATCACTACCTAAAATTAACACTTGAAAGAAACACCTGGAAATTAATTTGAAGAACTCAGTTGCTTGAGTGATCTTGTGTGTCTTGATATTTTTATCTGCTTGTTGTATGACCCTATCTTGTGTTTGCTTGAAGTATTTATTTTTGTTTGTTGATTAATCTGTGTTGTTCTAATAAAAATAAAACCTATTAATAACAAGATCATGCATCTATATCATATTCCATCTCATGTCCATATCATCTTTTGTTATCTTAAAAATCTCCAACTTGGGGACAGACCTCTATGACAAATCTTGAGCTAATCCTCATACATCTCATTGTATATATCCATGCTATCCATACAAGTTGTTATTTTGGTTATTCAAACTATTTTGTATCATCTATCAAAATCCTTTTGAAAGCATCCCCAAAATAATGATCATATCTCCTTTTTATGAAGCATTTTGCACTTGTGACTCCAAGCCACTCCTCTTTGTTTTCAGACCCAATGAACCTACCCTTGTCATCCCCATGACCTATACATCACCTCTATGTGGCCCAATTATTTTAAAAGACCATTTAATTATTTATCTCTCAGGGTTTTTAACCTATTAAATAAACTCATGTTTTCACCCTTTTTCCACTTGGTGCCTCAAATATTTTCAAAGGAGTTGTTTATTAAAAATCACTTTTGAGACCTATATTATGTACTATATCATCCCAACTCAAAAATATTTGTTTTCAAAGCATTTTACTATTTATTATTTTCCATTCTCCAAAAGGCCAGAAATGAAATTTAAAATATTTTGTGAAGAAAAGTATTTCCTAAAATCTTGGAAAAATTACCCAACATGCCCATGGTCATGTGGGACTCATTTATAGAAAAACATTTGCAAGTTGTTTTGAAATTTTTTGGAGAAAACTTTTAAAAACAGTTTCTGCCATTTTAGAATTCCCAGAATTTTGTGAAAGAAATATTTCCAAAAACTCTTGAGGCCACCTTCCCTAGACTCCATTTTTGATTCTCTATCCAATGGGCATGAGTTTGCACCTATGTTCTATTCAATTTATTGGTGAAAACAATCAAAAGTCATTTCTGGTATTTCTTGGTACTGTTGAGAGCAGGCATGTCCTGGTCCACTCTCTCTCTCTCTCTCTCTCTCTCTCTCTCTCTCTTCCTCTCCCCTACACCTGGACAAGGGAAAATGGTCCCTTAAACTCCTAGACAACATGCCACTGCCCCTAGACCTTTTTCTTTTCCTCCACACCTCCTCCAACAGCAAGACTCCTATGAACATCACAGGTGGACGTCGAGCCCTGCTCCCATCGCCACGCATCACTCTATATCCTTGTCAAATAGCCTCACGAGCACTCCAGGAACACGCCCGTAAACTTCATTTTCCCCAGCTTGTCCATCTTCTACCTTTGCTTGCTATCAAACACCTTCGGGTGAGCCCGAAGAGCACTCACCTCACCTCCTCCATGGACCTTCTCTCCCTCCATATTCTCTTTCTATAGAATGTCCACATCGTACCCACACCCCTAGACATGCCCGAGCTCGATCTCTCTTGCTGGAACTCGCATGTCCGTAGCCGCCATGGATGCCACCATCCGAGCTCCGGCTCCAGGATAGCACGAGACATCCCCTTGCTGTCCCGTTTGTCACACCACCCCGTATACATCTTAATTGCATGAATGCATCAAAATCCCCCTCCTTAGTCCTCTAAATCGCCGGCGTCGTGCGTGCACTCGCCGCGGATGAGCACCCCGTCGGGACTTCACCTCAGGCCATCCCAGACCTCGCCGTTACCCCTCATCTCCCTCTCTTGATCTATCACTTCTCGTGCCCCCTCTAACTCCTCCTTCCATCCATTGCAGGGGAGCCGCCATCAATGACCAAGGTCACCGGCCGCCACGATTGGGCGCAGACCATGCGCCGGTCCGTTCCTGCAGTCGCTGAGGAGGGCATCAGATCCGCATCGTCCTCCTGGTTCTCTTTGACCCGACCGCGTGTGCAGGAGAGCATCCCATCGTCCGGCGGCGAGACCTCCGGCGAAGCTCCGCCCGGGCCGCTGATTTGCTCTATTCCACCGCCAGGATTTGGTCATCGCCGACCGGTGCCCGCGTGGCTGCATCCCTGCCCTTCATTTCCGATTCAACGGCATGATGCCGGTTCATCCATTTCAAGTACTAACCACCGGGCCCCTGCCACGGCCCATCGTCGGGATTGAACCCTCCCCCGCGCGGGAGAAGTTCTTGGGCTGGCCCAGACCTGTGTGGCCTGGCTCAGGCCAGATCCGGCCCTTTAAGCTCTCTGCAGGTTGATTATTCTTTTTCCTGCAGGTCTATTTCTGGTGCTCTACTTTTAATCGAAATGAAAATGTAAATGAGCAAATATTGCCAAAATAAAAATCACAGTACTATATATACAAATTCTTAACCACCTCCAACTTGCAGATCTAGATTTTGTGCTGTATTTTAGGAGAACTAAAATAAAGGGCAGAAGCACTCATTAACACCTTTTATTTAATAACTTGAGCTTTATGTATCCAAAACTTGCAAACTCAACTGTTCTGAGTAGCTCTTGTTAATATCTATCTGAGGAACTTTACCTTGTGTTGACTTGAGTTGTTATGTGGAAATGATATGCATGTTAGTTTTTAGGCCAGAGAGCACTTCTGTGAATTGTTTAATTTTATTGGTGATGAATTTTGATGTGAATCCAATTGTGTTGGTTTGCTAGTGACTAGGAGCACCTCGTACTAGATTTTCATGATGTTAGGAGTTACAGAATAGGATTTGTGCAATATATAGTGTTTAGCTCTTTTCTGCATTTTATTGCTATGCCCTTATTTAAATTGTGTGTTATATTATTTTGTTATAAAATTGATTCCTAGCATGTGTAGGGTATCAATACATGTTTTATTTGTGTTTTGAGTGTGTCATTATCATGTTAGGAAAATGTGTGTGAAAAGCCATGGTTGTTATAGTTTTATTCTCTTAGGGTGTTTTCCCTAGTAAAAATAGGTTAAAATTATGTTATTCTTCATATTGGTTTGATGAATTAAATAAATGATTTAGTATTGTTTTCCATAGCATAGCTACTGTTATTCTATCATATTCTACTTGCTTGCATGCTTGAGTGATCTCTAAATAATTTTGGCATGCCATGCTAGTTTTAGGTCATTTCATCTATAGTAGTTATTTGCATGCTTAGTTTTTGATAAATTGTTTAGGTTGTTATTTTGATATTACTAGCATGTCTAGGTGTTGTTTTCTCTGTTATGTGAATGTCATCTTGCAGATACATCATGTTAGAATAAATCATGTTTAATAATCTCTTATGGTTATGCATGTCTGCTTGTCTAAATAGCCCTTTTTCATGTCTAGTTTTAATAGTTGTTTTGCTCCATGATTATTCTCATGCATTGAGTGATGCCATGGTATGTTTGCTATTGATTTGTCTCTGTTTATTAGGTTGCTTAGGTACTTGTTTTATTAATGATCCATGATTAGAAAAGCATTAGTTACTATGGGCTTGTAGTATTGCTTGATAATATTTTCCTATGCATATGTATGTGTTCCTAGGTTGTTTTGTTGTTATTTTGCTCATCCTCATGAATGACCAGAGAGTCATTTAACCTTATTTGAGCATGATATGAGAGTGGCACACCCACTGAACTCATGCCATTTTGGTTGAGGATCCATAGCACCTATTCTAGTGTTATTCATGTGTGTTGTCTATGCATATTTTGCTTGTTGGTGTGCACCCTAGTAATTTTGTTTGTGAGTGTACTTGTTTGATGAAATGCTTGCTGTATGTTTACATTTTATCAAGTGCTTGCCTTTGTTTGGTTCTGATTGGGTGTTTTCCTTTTAGTGTTTACGACGTTAGATAACGAAGACGGTATTATTTCCCGGAGAGGTTTTTATTGCAACTCTTGTTTATGTCAAGAGCAAGACCAAGACCAGAGCCAAGGCAAGCCATTCTAAATGCTTGCTGTTGTTTTACTTATCATTATCTATCATGCATGTTTTACTTCTGAAGTTTTACAAAAGTTTGATTCAAAAACTATTCTTTTAAGTGGACTATACCACTATTTATTTTATGTATCTAATATGCTATATCCACTATATAATCTTGGTGTTACCAAGCCCTTTAGATATTTTAATATCATCACTTAATCAATTTGAGTCCCCTAGTGAACATTTTAACTTGTTGTTTTTGGAAAGCAAAAGATTGGAAAACCCCGAGGAAAGGTGGGACCTTGTCCGAGGGAGGTTTGTGAAGAAGGAAATGTTTTCGACTTGTTTTCCAAAAATGACACATAACCTAGTCTTCGCCGTATTGCCACATTACCTCAATATGGGTACGGGGTCTAGCTAATTGCTTGTCGGTGTTAGTCCGTGTCTACCTCAAAGTGCTATAGGGGTTAGAGTCCCCCGAACCGAATTGTCCGGCAGGAGGGAGAATGGGACATTCACAGTGTGGGATTAAGTTCACTACCGGTTGCAGCAATTGGGTCTCCTGCCATGGCGGTGTGTTGTCAGGGGAAACCGGAACGATACGGCTGACTCACTCGGTGCCGGGGAGAACAAACCCAGTTGAAGAGGTAGTCATTTACTAGCACTGACATAGTGGATGGTTAGGACCAGTTATCCGATGTTTGCATACTGTCTTGGACAGTCCGTGGTTGTTCACGGCGGATGTACTGGATCTTGTGGATTGTGTACACCTCTGCAGAGTAAAACTATTCAGAATAGCCGCGCCCTCAAGTATGGGCAGTTGAATGGCCATGTAGCTAGCATTGTGTCAATGTTTTCAAAAAGCTGGAAAAGTGTTTTGGAACTTGTACCTGGGAGGTACGTTGAAAGGGAATGATTGTACCTTTGAGGTACCGGATAAATGATGATCTTAAAGATGTGTTTTTCCAAGAAGTTTTGCAAAGAGAAATGTTTTCTTTATCTAGAATGTTTTATCAAAACCTTGTGGACATGCTTTATCTACAAGGGAAATGAAATATCTTTTGAAGTATCTTCTTCAACAACGGAGAATAAAACTTGTGTAACTATGATGAGTCTTAAATTCATCATGGCTAGTTGAGCCCTAATTAAAGCCTTCCTACCACCTTTATATCTGCATACTTGCATGTTTAGCTTTCATTTAGGGTGACTTGCAGGAGTACATTCAATCGTACTCATGTATGGTTTCGTCCCTGGCTATTTTCTTAGCCAGACTTTGAGCAGAAACCCGGAGAATCTGAAGAAGATGGAGTCGCTGACGGCTATGCGAACTAGGAACGTCTCCGAGTCAGTAGCCTGTAGGTAGTCAAGGCGTGACTTGGGTTTACCACGAGTGTGTTTTGTAGTCTTCCGCTGTTTTTGGTGTGTGTTCCTGCCCTGCGTGGCAGTTGTTTTCAACCGAGTCAAGTGACCAGTTGTGTAAGCCGTGTAGTGGATGTTGTAATCTGCAATGCCAACTCGAGTATGTTGTTCACGACTAACTGATCATGGGATCGTGAATGTATGCATACTGGAGGTCTCGGACTACTAGTCTGGGGTCCCCACAGAGTTGGTATCAGAGCCATCCTTACTTTAGGAGACCTTAGTTTAGCATGGACGTCAGATAGGAAACAAAACTATTTTGGTAAAAACTATATTACTGCCAAAAAAATGTTTTATCTAAGGAACCCTAAGCGTGGTTTCCATTTTTCCTCTTATTTTCAAAAAATTATTGCCCGGTTTATAAAACAGAAGTTTTGAAGAAAAACAGAGAAAATAGGAAACATATCTTTTTGTCCTTTGTTTTCATGGCGCAAAATGTTTTGTAAATAAATAAACATGAGTTTATAAAATTTTGGTTTTCATTTAAAAGTATATCAAAAAGTTTTCTTCTGTTATCTTTCTATAAAACAATTATGTACTTGGCGATGTCCCGAGAAGACCTTAGTAGTTAGCAACCCGAAGAAAAAGGAGTTTTCTTCCGAAGATCTCAACATCATGGTGATTTCTATGCAAGTCCCGAAGACTCTGCCATGTATAAAAATCTACAAAGATACTTAACGACATGAAGACTTCAACGACCCCTTTGTCGACCCAGACCCATAGGAATTGATAGGTTTCGCTCAGTGCTTTTACTTGAGCTAACCCGTCTTCTGCGGTAATAGACGTTTGCTGGTACTAAAGGTACCTTGTTTGTCCTTTGCATGTGTACTAATTGTGTGTTTTTACTCTTGCGGTATGTTTTTACTTGCTCCCTTGATGTGTGTGTTTTGGACTTGTTTTCATGTGTGTTTCACAAGCACGCCTTTTCGGCAAAGCAAAGTCACCACACTTTTACCTCTTGCTTTGTTCCCGTTTGTTTGCAAAAAGTCTTACTTAGCAAAAACCCTCTTAAAAAGTGTTATCTCCCATCCTCTCGTGGGAACTGCAAGATTGTGGAGCACTCTCTACTTCAACCCGAGAGCCCAAGATCTCCTAAATCTTCTTCAAGATGGACGACGGACTTCACGCGCCATTTTGTGCAGCTAAATCAAGAGCTGTCATGAAGAACGACAAATTAAGATTCAAGCCCGAGAAGACGCGAGATGTGTCTCGGGACACCAACAAAAACTTTTACTAGTCTAACAGTACTAACATAACTGTCTAATTTTAGACTAACATCTAACCAGCGTTTTGCTTAAGGCGCTAGCTAGTTTTCCCGAGGGAAAGCTAACTATGTGATCCTAAATCACCTGTGAAGTCGCCTACAAAGCTCCATGAAGATCAAGAACCAACAAATTCTTCCATGACCGCCGTCGCCACCAAGCAAAAATGAGACGAAGACGAAGATAATCCCCGACAACCTACAAGACCAATCAAAGGGGGGAAGCATCCGCACTTCAACGCGGTCGACCACTCAAGAAGTAAAGAAGCATATAGGAGTTTCTAACAGCTCTCATAGCAATAATCGGAGAGAGTCAAGTCTACGGACCTGATGCCCTGTGAGACTCGATTGTTGTCATGGGTAACTACCCGTGAAACTCCTAAAGAAAATCAGGTCTAGACAACGACAGAAGGTCTACGAAGCAGAAAAATCAAGACCCTTCATTAGCTTGTGTCGTTCCACCAACATCAACAACAAGGACATGAAGTGTTAACTGAATATATCCATCTCCTCGGCAAGCACCTTTCTGACAACATCAACACCTCGAGTTCTCAGAAGACCACCTCGTCAAAGGATCTTCATCTACAACAATTGAAGAAGCACGAGATTCTTGTTTCTAGTTACACTCTTAAGTACCCACTTACGAATCTCGGGGACGAGATTCATTTAAGGGGGGAAGAGCTGTAACAGCCCAATTTTTGGAAGACAGGAAAAACTTGTTTTCAATAACCCAAAAATCAGGGCCAACAAAAACTTTTTAATATGTTTGACTTATGCTTGTGTTTTCATTTCTATTTGGTTGTTGTATGTGTTTGTGTTCGAGTTTGTTAACAACTAACATTAAAAACAATGATCATAACTTTCTTCCAACACAAACCTTGTGATCAAGTCATGACAAGAATGCTTATCATCCTCATCCATCACAATGTTTTGGCAAAAACCTTTTAAAAAAAAATGTTTTGATTTTAAAAGAAACCCAAAGACCAAGTTTTGAGGAAAACAAAAGATAATTTCCAAAACTATATGAAAAGTATTTTGGAGCTAATCATCTCCAACCTATTTTCAACCAAGATGTTTTTGCAAGTATCTCAAAAACTCCCTCTCACTTCCTTCTTTTGCAAAAACAATAAGAAGGGACTATGTTATCCCTGTGTTTTACCTCAATTATATTCTTTTGGAAATAACAAATTTTTAGCTGAACCTCTTTATAAAATCCTCTTGTCATGGTATGTATTGATCACTACCTAAAATTAACACTTGAAAGAAACACCTGGAAATTAATTTGAAGAACTCAGTTGCTTGAGTGATCTTGTGTGTCTTGATATTTTTATCTGCTTGTTGTATGACCCTATCTTGTGTTTGCTTGAAGTATTTATTTTTGTTTGTTGATTAATCTGTGTTGTTCTAATAAAAATAAAACCTATTAATAACAAGATCATGCATCTATATCATATTCCATCTCATGTCCATATCATCTTTTGTTATCTTAAAAATCTCCAACTTGGGGACAGACCTCTATGACAAATCTTGAGCTAATCCTCATACATCTCATTGTATATATCCATGCTATCCATACAAGTTGTTATTTTGGTTATTCAAACTATTTTGTATCATCTATCAAAATCCTTTTGAAAGCATCCCCAAAATAATGATCATATCTCCTTTTTATGAAGCATTTTGCACTTGTGACTCCAAGCCACTCCTCTTTGTTTTCAGACCCAATGAACCTACCCTTGTCATCCCCATGACCTATACATCACCTCTATGTGGCCCAATTATTTTAAAAGACCATTTAATTATTTATCTCTCAGGGTTTTTAACCTATTAAATAAACTCATGTTTTCACCCTTTTTCCACTTGGTGCCTCAAATATTTTCAAAGGAGTTGTTTATTAAAAATCACTTTTGAGACCTATATTATGTACTATATCATCCCAACTCAAAAATATTTGTTTTCAAAGCATTTTACTATTTATTATTTTCCATTCTCCAAAAGGCCAGAAATGAAATTTAAAATATTTTGTGAAGAAAAGTATTTCCTAAAATCTTGGAAAAATTACCCAACATGCCCATGGTCATGTGGGACTCATTTATAGAAAAACATTTGCAAGTTGTTTTGAAATTTTTTGGAGAAAACTTTTAAAAACAGTTTCTGCCATTTTAGAATTCCCAGAATTTTGTGAAAGAAATATTTCCAAAAACTCTTGAGGCCACCTTCCCTAGACTCCATTTTTGATTCTCTATCCAATGGGCATGAGTTTGCACCTATGTTCTTTCAATTTATTGGTGAAAACAATCAAAAGTCATTTCTGGTATTTCTTGGTACTGTTGAGAGCAGGCATGTCCTGGTCCACTCTCTCTCTCTCTCTCCTCTCTCTCTCTCTCTCTTCCTCTCCCCTACACCTGGACAAGGGAAAATGGTCCCTTAAACTCCTAGACAACATGCCACTGCCCCTAGACCTTTTTCTTTTCCTCCACACCTCCTCCAACAGCAAGACTCCTATGAACATCACAGGTGGACGTCGAGCCCTGCTCCCATCGCCACGCATCACTCTATATCCTTGTCAAATAGCCTCACGAGCACTCCAGGAACACGCCCGTGAACTTCATTTTCCCCAGCTTGTCCATCTTCTACCTTTGCTTGCTATCAAACACCTTCGGGTGAGCCCGAAGAGCACTCACCTCACCTCCTCCATGGACCTTCTCTCCCTCCATATTCTCTTTCTATAGAATGTCCACATCGTACCCACACCCCTAGACATGCCCGAGCTCGACTCTCTTGCTGGAACTCGCATGTCCGTAGCCGCCATGGATGCCACCATCCGAGCTCCGGCTCCAGGATAGCACGAGACATCCCCTTGCTGTCCCGTTTGTCACACCACCCCGTATACATCTTAATTGCATGAATGCATCAAAATCCCCCTCCTTAGTCCTCTAAATCGCCGGCGTCGTGCGTGCACTCGCCGCGGATGAGCACCCCGTCGGGACTTCACCTCAGGCCATCCCAGACCTCGCCGTTACCCCTCATCTCCCTCTCTTGATCTATCACTTCTCGTGCCCCCTCTAAATCCTCCTTCCATCCATTGCAGGGGAGCCGCCATCAGTGACCAAGGTCGTCGGCCGCCACGATTGGGGCATAGACCATGCGCCGGTCCGTTCCTGCAGTCGCTGAGGAGGGCATCAGATCCGCATCGTCCTCCTGGTTCTCTTTGACCCGACCGCGTGTGCAGGAGGGCATCCCATCGTCCGGCGGCGAGACCTCCGGCGAAGCTCCCCGCCCGGGCCGCCGATTTGCTCTATTCCACCGCCAGGATTTGGTCACCGCCGACCGGTGCCCGCGTGCTGCATCCTGCCCTTCATTTCCGATTCAACGGCATGATGCGGTTCATCCATTTCAAGTACTAACCACCGGGCCCCTGCCACGGCCCATCGTCGGGATTGAACCCTCCCCGCGCGGGAGAAGTTCTTGGGCTGGCCCAGACCTGTGTGGCCTGGCTCAGGCCAGATCCGGCCCTTTAAGCTCTCTGCAGGTTGATTATTCCTTTTCCTGCAGGTCTATTTCTGGTGCTCTACTTTTAATCGAAATGAAAATGTAAATGAGCAAATATTGCCAAACTAAAAATCACAGTACTAGATATACAAATTCTTAACCACCTCCAACTTGCAGATCTAGATTTTGTGCTGTATTTTAGGAGAACTAAAATAAAGGGCAGAAAGCACTCATTAACACCTTTTATTTAATAACTTGAGTTTTATGTATCCAAATACTTGAAACTCAACTGTTCTGAGTAGCTCTTGTTAATATCTATCTGAGGACCTTGACCTTGTGTTGACTTGAGTTGTTATGTGGAAATTACATGCATGTTAGTTTTTAGGCCAGAGAGCACTTCTGTGAATTGTTTAATTTTATTGGTGATGAATTTTGATGTGAATCCAATTGTGTTGGTTTTCTAGTGACTAGGAGCACCTCATACTAGATTTTCATGATGTTAGGAGTTACAGAATAGGATTTTGTGCAATATTTAGTGTTTAGCTCTTTTCTGCATTTTATTGCTATGCCCTTATTTAAATTGTGTGTTATATTATTTTGTTATAAAATTGATTCCTAGAATGTGTAGGGTATCAATACATGTTTTATTTGTGTTTTGAGTGTGTCATTATCATGTTAGGAAATGTGTGTGAAAAGCCATGGTTGTTATAGTTTTATTCTCTTAGGGTGTTTTTCCCTAGTAAAAATAGGTTAAAATTATGTTATTCTTCATATTGGTTTGATGTAAATAAATGATTTAGTATTGTTTTCCATAGCATAGCTACTGTTATTATATCATATTCTACTTTCTTGCATGCTTGAGTGAGCTCTAAATAATTTTGGCATGCCATGCTAGTTTTAGGTGATTTCTGCCATAGTAGTTATTTGCATGCTTAGTTTTTTGATAAATTGTTTAGGTTGTTATTTTGATATTACTAGCATGTCTAGGTGTTGTTTTCTCTGTTATGTGGATGTCATCTTGCAGATACATCATGTTAGAATAAATCATGTTTAATAATCTCTTATGGTTATGCATGTCTGCTTGTCTAAAATAGCCCTTTTTCATGTCTAGTTTTAATAGTTGTTTTGCTCCATGATTATTCTCATGCATTGAGTGATGCCATGGTATGTTTGTTATTGATTTGTCTCTGTTATTAGGTTGCTTAGGTACTTGTTATATTAATGATCCATGATTAGAAAAGCATTAGTTACTATGGGCTTGTAGTATTGCTTGATAATATTTCTCTATGCATATGTATGTGTTCCTAGGTTGTTTTGTTGTTATTTTGCTCATCCTCATGAATGACCAGAGAGTCATTTAACCTTAGTTGAGCATGATATGAGAGTGGCACACCCACTGAACTCATGCCATTTTTGGATTGAGGATCCATAGCACCTATTCTAGTGTTATTCATGTGTGTTGTCTATGCATATTTTGCTTGTTGGTGTGCACCCTAGTATTTTGTTTGTGAGTGTACTTGTTTGATGAAATGCTTGCTGTATGTTTACATTTTATCAAGTGCTTGCCTTTGTTTGGTTCTGATTGGGTGTTTTTCCTTTTAGTGTTTACGACGTTAGATAACGAAGACGGTATTATTTCCCGGAGAGGTTTTTATTGCAACTCTTGTTTATGTCAAGAGCAAGACCAAGACAGAGCCAAGGCAAGCCATTCTAAATGCTTGCTGTTGTTTTACTATCATTATCTATCATGCATGGTTTTACTTCTGAAGTTTTACAAAAGTTTGTTTGATTCAAAAACTATTCTTTTAAGTGGACTATACCACTATTTATTTTATGTATCTAATATGCTATTTCCACTATATAATCTTGGTGTTACCAAGCCCTTTAGATATTTTAATATCATCACTTAATCAATTTGAGTCCCCTAGGGACATTTTAACTTGTTGTTTTTGGAAAGCAAAAGATTGGAAAACCCCGAGGAAAGGTGGACCTTGTCCGAGGAGGTTTGTGAAGAAGGAAATGTTTTCGACTTGTTTCCAAAAATGACACATAACCTAGTCTTCGCCGGACAACCCAAGCCGTACTGCCACAGTTACCTCAATATGGTACGGGTCTAGCTAATTGCTTGTCGGTGTTAGTCCGTGTCTACCTCAAAGTGCTATAGGGGTTAGTGTCACCCCGAACCGAATTGTCGGCAGGAGGGAGAATGGGACATCACAGTGTGGGATTAAGTTCACTACCGGGTGCAGCAATTGGGTCTCCTGCCATGGCGGTGTGCTGTCAGGTCAGGGGAAACCGATCGATACGGCTGACTCACTCGGTTGCCGGGGAGAACAAACCCAGTTGAAGAGGTAGTCATTTACTAGCACGACATAGTGGATGGTTAGGACCAGTTATCCGATGTTTGCATACTGTCTTGGACAGTCCGTGGTTGTTCACTGCGGATGTACTGGATCTTGTGGATTGTGTACACCTCTGCAGAGTAAAACTATTCAGAATAGCCGCGCCCTCGATATGGCAGTTGAATGGCCATGTAGCTAGCATTGTGTCAATGTTTTCAAAAGCTGGAAAAGTGTTTTGGAACTTGTACCTGGGAGGTACGTTGAAAGGGAATGATTGTACCTTTGAGGTACCGGATAAATGATGATCTTAAAGATGTGTTTTTCCAAGAAGTTTTGCAAAGAGAAATGTTTTCTTATCTAGAATGTTTTATCAAAACCTTGTGGACATGCTTTATCTACAAGGGAAATGAAATATCTTCTGAAGTATCTTCTTCAACAAAGGATAAAACTTGTGTAACTATGATGAGTCTTAAATTCATCATGGCTAGTTGAGCCCCTAATTAAAGCCTTCCTACCACCTTTATATCTGCATACTTGCATGTTTAGCTTTCATTTAGGGTGACTTGCAGGAGTACATTCAAACGTACTCATGTATGGTTTCGTCCCTGGCTATTGTCTTAGCCGAACTTTGAGCAGTAACCCGGAGAATCTGAAGAAGATGGAGTCGCTGACGGCTATGCGAACTAGGAACGTCTCCGAGTCAGTAGCCTGTAGGTAGTCAAGGCGTGGACTTGGGTTTACCACGAGTGTTTTTTGTAGTCTTCCGCTGTTTTTGTGGGTGTGTTTCCTGCCCTGCGTGGCAGTTGTTTTCAACTGAGTCAAGTGACTAGTTGTGTAAGCCGTGTATTCGTGTAGTGGATGTTGTAATCTGCAATGCCAACTCGAGTATGTGTTCACGACTAACTGATCATGGGATCTTGAATGTATGCATACTGGAGGTCTGGACTTACTAGTCTGGGGTCCCCACATGATTCTTCTATAAAGGAAAAGCAATATTGAAAATAGAATTACAAACGGTATATGGTAGAAAAGTAAATAACTGGAAAAGTTCAGCTCAGGACTATATGCTT